>JAZDUA010000499.1:600000-917500 GCA_038098605.1 Gryllus longicercus
CGCCTTATCTGCCGAGAGCACGCTACTCGGGAGCTGCTCGCGTTCTCTCCCCCAGATGCGTCGCCGCGATACTTTTCGTGCCGTGGGGAGGTTTGGCGGAATCAGTGTGGGAAAATCGAGAAGGTGCGGACGTAAAAATGGCGTCGAGTTGATGCTTAATTATTCTGCGATATAATTACATAGCAAAATTTATTATTGTGTTTAATTTGATTGTCTACTTACACCCAAAGGACAATATACTATCTGAAGTCGAGAGAGACAACTTGGAGTAAGAGACCATCTTTATTTTCCAATTATGAGTAACTGTAAAAGAAAATTAGTTTGTTTAGAACAGCTGCGATCAATTTACTGGTCCCGTTTATGCAACCTTTACACGGATATGCATGTATATGTATAATTACTACCTAATCTTTAGTGTGCATATCAAAATGGCACTGCAGTTTTCCTCCAACACCTGCTAATTTGACATGCAATGCACGTGAATACGTTACAAAGGGTAGTAGAGCAAATTGTGCGCAAAAAGTTATGGTTAGAAGCGGTAATACAATGTATATGCACATCAGAAACCCTTAAATTCACCGGCCATATAGAATACGTTATTAGATTATAGTAGGAAAACTGTTTCATGAAATGAAATTATACTAAATTTTCACATTGCGCTTTCATTCTTTGCATTCATTTTAATTTTAGTTAACTACTTTTATAAACCTCCAAATGTTTAATTACGACTCTTGTTATTGTTACAAATAATTTCACCCAAATATTTGGACTTGTCTAAGACGAAGAATTGTCTAACTATATAGGTAAAAGCCATGATTCAGCTAAAAGCACTTACTTGATTTTGTAATACTCAAACAAACTTCAAGGTTTTAATTACCACATCAAGGAAAGCGTTCCAAAATTTTCTACGCCTATAACTATGATTATTGTGGTATGCTATTGATTCAAATGTGACTACTATAATTATCTACTTGAGATAATGTACATGTTTAATTTATATATTTCATTTACATGACCAATGTCCTCTGAAGTACCTCCTAATCGTAGTTTATAAATCAAAACGGTGCACGGTTAATAGGTCGCAACCTTTGGACGAGTAATGACAAGATGCTGAATGATCAGAGCCTTGACTAATTAACTTTCTAACCGCGGTTCATGACCCGATTAATCTATATGCAACGTATGGCATGCAGGCGGGAGAGAGCATGCCCCGTGTCTCACTCGCCTACAAATGTATCAGCATTCTTCGGCGATAATTAATTAATAAGAAAGTTAATGAGGCTTCAATCCCTATCGCAAAGGAGCAAGGAAAGCACTTTGACCTCCACGATTCAGACTATTCTTCTATTTGAACATAACTTTAACTATACTGGGAATGCACTTAATCTCAACGATACAGAGCTTACGAAAGCATCACCAAAATGAAACGCTATGTACCTTCATATTATTGTGGAATGACAAATTTCGCCTTCTTTCGTCTATCGTAGTTAGTCGTCAGGGCCTCAACTAACTTCCTTTGTGTCCGATTCATCCAAAAATTAATGGCGGATAAATATTTTAAGGATTCGTGTTAAACGAGAAATGAAGAAATATTAAAAGTACAGAATTCGACAAATATGTTTTAAAAAAACAAACGAAAATTCGTTTTCGAAGATTGACTCTGAATGATTCCAATCGAACAAATTCATGAAGATCTGAATAATAAGTATTGAAGTGGTAAAAATAAGCAAAAAAAGGAGGTCCTCCTAAAATACTGGATCTCGGGTATACGGTTTATGCCCCCAAAATTTCGACGTGCACCTAAGGTTTAAACCGAGGGAGTGGTCTTATTGGAAGTGTTATACTTCGTCTCGTTTTTCATGAAAAACTACTCGGAACAATTTAGGTCACGTCATAAAACATTGTACACACAAATGCTCTTCATATATTCTGTTTTTCATGTCGTCTTATCAATAACTCTAGGTCTCATAATGTGGACCCACGTATCTCTATTATTAAGCATTTATATCAGTGGGTTAATTATGCAATATTTGCAACGCAGTTCTGAAGCACATGCTTTTGAAGAGAAACTCCACTGCGAGAGAGATTGATAAGACGTGATGCCGTTTGAGTGGAACTTTGAGAACAAGATGCCGTAATTGAAAGCAAACGAAAATTGATGGGTAGGGCAGACACAACATATGAAGAAAACCGCAAGTGATATCCTTTGCCCATCTCTATGCAATGTTCGGGTAATTGCTACGAAACCTGTAAGAGGAGTTACCAGTCATACGAGTAATAAAGGAAACCTAATGGCGTTAAACTTGCATGTGGCGTTAAACACATGTTCGTAGAAGCACACTGCTTCTAGTTTTCGTAAATAACCTCGTTAATTTAACTAGAATACATTTACTTCCCTTAATCAAGTGTTATTATTATTTAATATTACAGTGCATTCCGCATTAAATTAATGTACGTGCGTTCTTCGCAGTTTACAAGTAAGGACAAGTAACTTCCAAGTAATTTCATTCGTTTTCATCACATATTAAATATAATTTTAATAGAATCTGTTAAAGGAGGCCAAATATTTCAGCAGCTTTTGTTCTAAGGATTCCTATTTATTATTATTATTATTATTATTATTATTATTATTATTATTATTATTATTATTATTATTATTATTATTATTATTATACAGTCTGATGAGCCACAAACCGGTGTGAAGTCCGACATAGGTTTGCAAAGTAACAATGACGACAAATACAGAGTACTTCAACAAAATTGACATTCATGAATAATTCATGGAGTCTCAAAAGTAATTATTCATTAATGAATGAGTGAATAGGTGTTAATAAGTAGCGTATTTGAATTGTGTGACAGAATTCCAAGAGGAAGACACTTGTCACAGAAAGAAAGAAGTGAAGATTGATCAGCAGGGAACAGCAGCTTGTGATGAAGTAATGCAAATGGTTGTGCTAATAGGGGGAGATGCTGACAGTTTCAGCTCCATTTCATTTTTGTCTTATAAATGAGTCGACTTGCGACGGCTAACATGTCTTTTTATACATCTACAAATATTATTACAGCAATTATTACATTCATATTTATATAGCTTACTGCACTGATGTCTGGCGAAAGCTAAATGAACGAAATGAAGCGAAATGAATAAATTTTGAGCTTAATGAACGTTAGATGACACAAATATAAAAGGATTTAAAAAACTCGCTTCGGGATATCTCAAACTCTTTGTTTATGATACCTTTGAATTTGGAACATTTTTACGAAGTAATGCAACGTACAATCAATACTGTGCTGCGAGTTAGAAGACATTGAACCTGTGCCTTCTCATGGACGTATTTGGACAAAGTGAAATAAATATGTCTGAAGTAGAAATGTCTAAGGAGCTGCACATTCAGAAACCATTTTTTCTTCAATTAATTTTCATTAAGGTCTTGAACTATTTATATAGCATTAATATAAAACATTCAGTTGTATGGTCATGCCACGAAAATCTAGTGAGAATGTCCAAGATCCCAAAACGTCTCCTCCTCTTAATGTTATGACTCAATAATTACTCAGATTTTTTAAAAAACGTGTATGATAATGTGGGATTTAAAGATTTACAATCGAATGAAGTTATGCAGAGAACATCCAATCCACATGAAGAAATGTGGTTGAAAAATGGTTTGGAAAGTTGAAGCGTTACTTAAAATTTCGAGCAGCAAGGAAGCACGCCGAAAATTAGATGTGGGGTATATGACTGTAGAAAAGTTGGGAGGGAGATTTACAAATTGGAGGCAGGGAATTATTGGTAGGAAATGTCTAAATCTTTCAATAGGTCATTACAACTCACATGAAATAATGAACAATTACGGAAAATAACCATTCACTCAATAATTTTATGATTTCATTAATATTTAGTGTTTTTACAATACAACCGGTTAATAATGGCAAACGATTAAACATCTGGGATCCACTACTTTTCATTTAAAGCAAAAATCATGAAATTTGGTTGAGTAGAAAGCTCAAAATTCCTTCTCAACAAAAGCGCATAATGTTTTAAACACAAAAATTTTTACAATTTTCTAAATGTGGAAGGTATTAATGGAACTCGGACCAATACCATACTTATAAGTGCAATTCCTTTCATTCGAGCATAACATTTCAAGAAAAAGTTTTTAATCAATTTCCAGACAATTTTGAAAATGATACGGAGGCTTATGTAAATTACCCCCCCCCCCCAAATTAAAATATCTCAATGAGTAGCGAAATGACACAACCTGATCTGTCAAGTCCATCCATCCATAATGCCATTTCACTTTTCGGGTACAAAATTGCGTATATCTCCTTTTCACCTGCACCAATCTTTATCTTCTTTGGAACAGCGCACATACACCTTAATCCTACCTGCTAGCAGAATTACAGCTTTAATACCTAAACACTGACTTTACTACCGGAAATTCGAGATGAAAACGTTGAGATAATTTTCTTCCTCGTACTAAAGAGAAAGTCTGCCTCATGCGTGGCACGACTAGTTTTCTGTAACATCCGTAGCGAATCTTATCCCAACCAGTCTTAATAAATGTGGTGTCAAAAGAAATATAATTTCCCAAAGAGGTTACCAATTGTACTTTTATCTTTCTAAATATTATGAAATTGTCCAAAGTGTGCCTTAATCAGACAGGGAAATGGAATCTACATCACTCAGTCCACTTAATGATCTTTTCGGCATTCATCATGCGTTGCTCGAAGTCAGCGTGTCTTGGACCTTTAATCTTGATTTTCAAGATTCAATTGTTGATACCGTAAACAGCACAACGAGATATTTTGTGACCAATTACATTTTTTGGCAATTTTGCTCCTCTGGGAACTACGTTTCTTGGAAAGGGTGGTCACATTAAAAGGTAAATTTAAATAATGTTTTTATTAATAAACACGTTTCGCTCACAACTTTTCTCCTTCATAGAAATGAAAGGGGAAGCTGATAAGTCTCCATATGAGAGTGTACCAGTTCGCTTTTGTGCATCAGTTTCAAATAACGCAATACATTTTTCAGGAGTTTTTATAACAGCAGAAATGTTATGTCTATTAAAGCTAGATCGAGTTCAGTTGCTGTCTGGAGGGAAATTCTACGGGCCGGCTGCTCTGGTCGGTAGTTTTGCATGGTTTCTCCGATTAACTCCAGGCGAGTTCTGGAGGGGTACCAAATGGACCAATGACTGCACGAGACATTTTCTTCCTCTTCCTTGTTTCATTATCTCCCCTTATCCACACTCACACTCACACTCACGCTCACACTCACACTCACACTCACGCTGACGCTGACGCTGACGCTGACGCTGACGCTGACGCTGACGCTCACGCTCACGCTCACGCTCACGCTCACGCTCACGCTCACGCTCACGCTCACGCTCACGCTCACACTCACACTCACACTCACACTCACACTCACATGTACTACACAACCACACATGTCGGGAACTGGGAGCTTCCCGCTGGGGCAATGCCCCGATGTCGGAGATACCTGGAGGTGGAAACCCCCTCAAGCGTACGTGTCTAGCGTCCGAATCTCAGGTCCTAGCGGGGAAGGAACATTCCGAGACCCCAAAATATCAGATGTCCTTCGCGTACGAGACAAATAATTATATCAGTCAAAGTGTTCGGAAACGTAAAATCTTCCTCCTTTTTAAAGTACGCGGTACAGGGCATGGATAACTCGGAAGGAAATTATCGCTTGATAGTGAAGCATATCCGACCATGCTTTCATTTTACAGTATAACTTCAATTACAAAATCATATTATAATATAAATTGAAAAGAACGGTAGGTTATGTTCAAGAATAGAATCTTGCTAACGAATACATTTTCTATAATTAAATTTGTTCAAAGAGTTGACCGGGACACGAACCCGGGCCTTCTAGTTTACGCCCAGCTACTCTAACCACCATAAGCTACCAAGACAACCAATCCTTTTCCAACAGTTTCCACGAGCGCGGATATCGCTCCTTGTATATACTATATATAATTGTCACCATCCCGCCACCTTGTTGGACGCAATTACGCTCGGAGAATATATTCATCGTGGTCACTATTTGGATTTCCTTGCGATTCCGGAATACATTCTCCGAGCGTAATTGCGTCTAACAAGAGTACGGGATGGTGACAATTATAAACAGAATACATTTTTCGTTAACAAGACAACTGTATGATGAAAGTTACTTTTTATTTAGAACTTCCACAGTGAACAATTTTAACATAAAACGGATAAAAATGGTTTTAAAAAAATGTTTACGTAAGTTTATTTTTATTTCGATCTTTCACAGTGGACAATTTTAACATAATATGGTTAAACGATTTTTAAAAAAAAGTTTTATAAGTTTATTTTTATTTAGAACTTCCACAGTGGAAAATTTTAACATAAAACGGATAAAAACGGGTTTAAGAAAATGTTTTCGTAGGTTTATTTTTATTTCGATCTTTCACAGTGAACAATTTTAACATAAAACGGGTTAAAAGATTTTAAAAAAATGTTTTTATAAGTTTATTTTTATTTCGATTTCCACAGTAGACAATTTTAACATATAACAGGTTTAAACGTTGTTAAAAAAAATGTTTTCGTGAGGTTAATTTTTATTTTGATCTTCCACAGTGGACAATGTTGACATAAAACGGTTTAAACGATTTAAAAAAAAATATTTTTATACGTATTTTTATTTAGAACTTTCACAGTGGATAATTTTTAAATCAAATGTGTTAAACGGATTTTTAAAAAATGTTTTCGTAGGTTAATTTTTATTTCGATCTTCCACAGTGGGCAATGTTAACTTAAAACGGGTTAATCGATTTAAAAAAATGTTTTTATAAGTTTATTTTTATTTAGATCTTCCACAGTGGACAATTTTAACACATAAAAATATTTTTTAAACCGTTTTTAAAGCGTCGGCAGCCGCCTCATTCAGCTACTAATCAATAACCAACCAAGTTCACGGTGGGAGTGCGCGAGCGGCCGCAGCGAGCTGGAAAGAAGGAGGACGTCGCTCTGAGCGGGGGAGGGGGGGCCGCCCCGAAAAGGCGGGCGGCGACGCCGGGAGAGGCGCCGCCCTGATGGATTCGACGCGGGGCGGTCGCGTGGCGCGGCGCGGAGCGGCGCGGCGCGGCGCGCGGAGGCCGTCAATTAATCACGGCTATCGCTCCCGTCACGCGCCCCACGCCCCACGCCCCACGCCCAGCGCCTCGCCCGTCGCCCGCCGCCCGCTCAGGTACTTCCGGCAGCTGCCTGGCCGGCCGCCCCCAGACACCTCCGCAGCCTTTTTCATGACCAACACGACGGGGACAATCGCGAGCGACAGTGCCACTCTGCGGAATTCGAAAGAGCGGCATGCGTCTGCTATCGAGGGAGTTGTGAATACCTTTTATAACGCAGCATAGAAATTATTCACAAAGAGTCACATTTTACCACTATTTGCTCCTAAACAATTTTGTTTCCCTAACTATTACTATATGTCGCTCCGGATAGCCGAGATTGCTAAGGTAGTAGTGTCGTTGCGTTCTCGGCCCGAAGGATCGCGGCTTCAAACCCCGCTTCGGCCATAGATGTATTTGTGATCGTCCCTTCATCCTTCATTAAAGAAGGATTCATAACTCCCTACGCGAGCAGGAGGCCCTTGCCATTAAAGGGATGTGCAGTTGGCTAAAAACTATTACTAGTGAACCTTTACTAGTGAACAGATTACTAGTGAACCTTTAATTGGAGCCAGTTCCGAGAGGGGCGGATTTTCGAGACCAAACAAATAGGTCGAATTTGTCGTGTGCATGGATGCGAATTCTGAGGCGGTTCCAGGATTTAATTCCAGGTAGTCTGCGATGCAGGACGTTCTCCAAGGATGCAAACAACCTGCGACAATCGTAGGAGAACCATGATACAGACGCAGAGCAGCAGTGCGACATCCAATATACAGAGTTTCGTGGTGGGTTAATCTGATGCGAAAAGACGAAAGCAATAACTTCTTGTGAGTGGGAGGGGAAAAAAGGGAAAACCGATGGCAGCGGAGTGGCGGAGTGGCTTGGGTGGCGAGGGGGTGAGGGGGCGTGGGCAGCGGCGCGGCGGGAGTAGTGGTAGCGGTGTGAGGGGGCGGGGACGAGGGGGGCGGAAGCCAAAGGCGATGACTGGCGTCCCGCAGGGGCTAATGCGGTGACGCCGACGCTCAATGACGCAGAATGAGCAGCTCCCGGGCACCGGCGGCAGGTGCTTGAGAACAGCTGAAGCGACGGTGGCTCAGGGCAGCAAAGCCACTGCAAAAGCGACTGCGCTTCCTCGTTCGATACGTCTCAAATCGATATTGCCGAAGCCCCCAAATACCGCTAGCTTTTTTCTTCTTCCACGGACCTATTAAATTGGAGAGTGAAGAGGTAATAAAAATAATTCTTAATCCACTTCTCCGTTAACTCTCTTCAATTGTGTATTTAAACTGTCTGAAAAAAATCTCTGAATGTTTTAAACTTATTTCGATTAAGACCCATTTCGAAAGGACAGGACAATATTCTTGTGAAGAAACCTTCTAAATAAGATTTTAAATATCTCGGACGACTTAAGTCGAGTTAAAACGGCTACTAGGGTAAATTTGAAAATCGACTGGCACACGTTTTTCGAATGAGTGCTAGTGCAATGAGTAAAGAGCTAGTGGTTTTTACTCACGAACATCAAATTGAACTGACCGGGAGATGGCTTAAAGAAAAAATTGACACATTTTCGATATCCAAATCAAAATATGTATAGCTTGTGGCTGATAGAAAACTAGTCCTTTAAAACTTTTAGACTTATTAATCTACTAAGTTGTCTAAATCATATTTCAATAATTTACCTCGGCTTTACACCTAACGGAAAGTACCAGACAACGCACAGTGAATTATTCAACACGCCTTTTGGTATTAGTTTGAAATCACATGGAATATACATACACAGAGCTACTCACCCTAGTTCATAAGCGCAAATCTTCATTTCATACAAAATATTGGTTTCCATTATTTTTAAGCGATCACCTCCAATAATATTATTAATAAAAAACATGTCAAGATAAAACGATTCTGAAGATCTGACTCATCTTTTGCTTGTAATGATGAGAGTAGAGGTAAGGGCGAGTTGCTATTTTGTTAGCAATGCAGAAAAACCATACTTGCAATTAATGTACCGATGCAAATAAGTTTTCTATAACTCAGAAACGAAAATGACTATTTTTCAAATATTGCTAATCTCGCGATTTTTAAAATTTATTTTTATTTATTTATGTTAAACTTTTACTCATCTTTCAAGTATTTATAGTTAATATGACGGGAAGGGATTCTGGAACTCAAGAAAACGTGCGCAGATAATCTTTTCCCCCCTACGTCACAAACAGTTTTAACCTTTTTTGTCTGAATAAATCTAATCTAATCTAATCTAATCTTCAATTGTATGTTTCGTGAATCCTCGCGTTCATGTTACTCCTCTGGCTCTGCATTCCACTTGAAAGTTTCCTAACAACCAAGTTATTTTTCATACCTTGAAGGATCAAAACTCGGCGTCTCCAAGAGAGCGCAGTTCTGCGCGCAAGGTGCGACAACAGCGGAATTCACGAACCGGTCGCTGTCTCGGAAAAGATATCAGGCCGAACGACAGAGCTCTTGACAGAGGCTCGGGGACGAGCTCAGTTTCGGGCGCGACCTGTCGGCACCTGGCGATACACTCCATCACTGATTCCATTGAGAGCTGTCCACCAGCTCCCTTCTCAGGAGAAATCGATACCACGTTTTTACTGTCCAAGTACGTCGTGTTTCGTCACGACGGGGAAGAGATACGCGCTGACAGGAGAGCGAGTGGTAGAGGCGAGAGCAGTTGACCAAGAGATGCGATGAATCATTCGAATTGTTCGCAAAGAAAACAATTGAAGTGTATAACAGAGAGGTATAACAGAAAAACAAATATTTCCTCTCTTTTCCTTGGCAGAGTTTCGTAAAAAAAGTTTTATTCCGGTTTAAAGTTAACACTCCCTCTTACAATTTTACTATGTTAAAGAATGTGAATAAAAAATTATTCATAATAATTTTAAAAAGTACTAATAAAAAGTATCAATAATTTCTTGCGAACAATATATGAATAAATTTTATGTAAATATTGATAATTTCATTCATGTAATCTCAAAAAAGGTATTTTAAATCGCCATTTATTCAATACCTCTCTTTCTCCGATACAAAATGTATTTTATTCTATCGGTTGTGAGCAAATTTTTTTCTTGCAGCATAATTCGGATAAATAGTATCCCTATATTCGTAAATACAGGAGCAATATTTAATTTATATTTCTTTCAGCTATTAATAATTAATAAGTAATAGTAATTTTGTGAATTCGTTTTACTTTAGTTTCAATATTAAAGAATACACCCAAAATGTTTAACTAACTGGTTTTTATAGCATGAAATCATCTGCCATCAAAAAGGTAGAAAACTTAAGTGCTTTCAATATTTAAAGAAACGCCTGTACCTTTTGATTTCTGAAACTTCGCCATTCACGGGCTACACCATTCAATATTATTCAATTAAACCAATCCTTGTTTTTATTGATTGAGCGATAGATTGGTGTATCCGGGTGCGTCAACTTCTAAGGTCATTAGTCCCGTAAGTGTAATACATGTTTTATCACGGAAGATGGCGGTGTTCTTCCCCTTCTGAATGGTGAGATCCGGTGCCGACCTACACGTCGACTTTCAGTGTTTTCCCTGGCCAAGTATCTCCATCAGTGGGGCACTGCCGCAACCGGGACAAGCTCTATGGTCCTAACATACGGATAGCGAAATGCATGTAAGAGTAAATACGGAGCGAGGATAGGGTAAGGAAGAGGAAGGAAAGACCCCGCGCGGTCCATGGTCTGTTTGTCAGCTATTGTCCTAGCATACGTGTGGTAAACTATCGATTAGAGCTACAATTCTCCGCCAGGCAGAGGCTGAATTCGACATTGTAGTAGCTATGGTTGAAAACCCTGTCACTGTCGGGACTCGAATCGTAGGATATTCGGGACAGAGGTACTGTAGGGTCATCAATTGATGTCCAAACTAAACTAACACTTGTATTGAAATAGTACAAGTGGTGAGTTTGTCATTCTCAATCATTTGAAACTTAAGTCTCAACGTGATGGGATTTGCGATTTTTTCGCAATTAAAAAACAACTTCAAAATCATTATTCAGAAATGTATTTCAATAAACGACTGGGTTCAATGAAAGTTTTTTCCATCTTAGAAAAAATGTCATTTTCCAATTAACATCCCAGCCAAAATCATCTTACGAAGGCTACAAGAATTAACATAAAACATGACGGAGCGGATAAGTCAAAGCCATTAAACAAAAGAAAGCTCTTTAAGAATTAATCTAGGGTGAATGTTATTCGTTCTTTTCATACCATATCAAGCGGAGACTTCATGTTTATTTGTTGAGTTCTAATTGTTTTAGGGTCTTTAATTTTTTATTTACTTTTCTACAAATTAAACATTTTACGGGAACATCAAAATTTCTTAGCAAATCACACAAAGCGATAAACTTTAGATACAAACTATATTTATAAGAAATTTCATAAACGATTGCTGTAATGAGTTATCCAGCTTAAACCAACGTTGTCATTTTCCAATGAAAAGCCTTACCGAAATTATCTTACGGAAGCTACGAAAAACGTCACGAATCATGACAGGGAAGATGAGACAAAGCCATTAAACCGACTTGCCAGCAAAAGACGTCTTGGAAATTACGTGGGGAGTCAGATGGCTGCAGGAGGCACGCCCAACGTCAGAGGGCCTTCTCTAATTAAGGCATTTTTATTGAAATTCGGAAGCGGTGGGCGGGCAAAGACGCGGGGACCCATTTTCTGGAAAATGGAGGGCCTTCTCAATTATGCAAAGCAGCGAATCAGGAGCCGCTGAATATTTATTGAAGGGAGGTCTTCATTGATGCGGTACGCGGAGGACCGATGGCGGTCGAACGGACGGGTCGTTTAGAAATAATAACAAGGGCGGGTAATAGGGGGATTGTCCGCCAGACGGCGGGCGGGCGGGCGCGCGATCCAATTTGTCCCTCGCGTTGCTGCGGCCCCGGCCGACGGGGGCGTGGCCGCTTGTGCTCGGGGCCATACAATGACTGTTAGCAATTATTATTGGTAATAATTAAATAATGAACTATTATTATCGTTATCATAGTAATACCACGAGTGCTTTGGAAATGTTCGATGCATTCACGAGTGATATTTATTAAGCTTCCACAAATAAAGTTTCATAAATTGTTGAATAAATTGAAGAAGAAGAACAAGAAGAACGAGAATATGAACAAAAACAAGAAGAAGGGGAGGAAAAGAAAGAGAACGTGAAGTAAAAAGGAGCAGAAGATGCTGCTGATGATGAAGCAGAATAATTTGCTTTGTTCGTGAAATAGGTAGTCTTCATTCAGAGTAAAATTTTAATTAGTGCCTTCAAAAATAAAACAGAACACACTTCTGAGGAGACGGAAATGTACAAGTAATAATTTTGCATCAATAATTCGCCTCTGATTGCTCCGCATGGTCCGATTTCTTGCACGTCATTGGCTGAAATTTTGAGAGTAAAAAACGAATCGTCGAAACGAAACGAAAGACTATAAACGAATTGTGAGTGTTGATGCACATCAGTGGCAGTATCATTTATGATCAACGATCATATGCGCTTGGTAGATACCACACGCAGAAATGTAGATGGACGACACATTTTAGTAGATTATATCGATATAATTTTTAGTTGGTTGTCTCCTATTTATGAAGACATGTAAAGAGATCTCACTTAACTAACCAGCCGTGTATTACGTCTTTCTGTCATTTTGTAAACGTGTTATTTCCGACATTAATTGCAAGTGCTAATCCAATCAACGAAACAATTACTATTGATGGTCTCTCAATGTTGTCTCCATCAATGTTAGTGTAAATCAAGTACTTTTAAGCTAAGATATATCTAATTTTGTACATTTCATTCCGAATGCCGTCTTACTTTACCTTCATCAGTCACATTTCAGAGAAGAAGGATCTGATAATCTGGGTGTTTGCTGAACATTAAAGAGTAAACAGGTTTTTTTTTCTTTCAGTTAACGTACAAATACGAAAGGGTCAGGCAATACCATTTGTTCGCCCTCCTGTGAACAAAAAAGCCACTCTAAACAATTTTGGAATACTTCCATATCCTGTTCAAGCAAACCCTTTGTACAAAAATGCCTTTGCGACACCAAATTATCACAGAATTGAATCTCACACCAAGTCACAGACCTTCAGGACAGCAAGGAGACCTCAGTATATGATGAGTCTGATATGGGCAACACAGTCAGCGATTCGTTTGTCTCTAATGGTGACAGCTTTCCAAGAACAATAAAAGCTCACCATTATCTCTCACACTGAAGAGAACAGAGAGACTGATTGAGAGAGTAGTGCTTTAATATTTTCCTTTTTAATTTTCTGTGTAGTCGTTCTATCGATTTTAGTGGTGCAAGAATTTCGTTAAACGTGGAAGTACACGGAGCTGAAGGCTGCAGGTTCAAATACTCGCAGAAGGATTATTTTTCACCACGTGGATGAACAATTTGTGGTTGAACACCACGTGGCCCAGTTTACCAATTAAAATTAACAATACAAGGCAATTCTCTTTCATAGAGTGGAAGGCATAAGCAAAGAAAAACGATCACTGTAAGGATCAGACCGCGAAAGACGATCACTGAAATGCGCATATCTCCTCCCTCGCCTATGCTCAGATAGAATGGCATTCTTCATCACTATCACACAATTTAATTGCAAACATTAAATTGCCACACATGAATATGCAAGCGCATAATTACAATTTACAACGTGTAATTCCCTCAAGCAACAAGGTGAACGCCAAGGTGAATTGAACACACGAACCACATTGCTGCTACAAATGGGGAGATGAGAAGGCGGCTCGCAACAACAGAAAAATTAAATCGGTGGAAGAGGACGCCTAAATGGGCCGTAAGGCGCCAAAATCATGAAACAAGCAAATATGTTTGCAAACATCGTAAATACGTTCGCATATTTAAAACAGTGCTACAAATACGTTTACTCGTCTCTGACCAGCTACAACATCTGCCTCGACAACCCGGAGGAAGGGTTTCTGCCGAGGCATTGCTCTACGTTAACGCCTTCGAGGAACACGCAGCTTTCAGCGCCGTGCGGGGGAGGGGCGGGGCAGGGACGGGGTAGGTGCGGGGAAGGGGAGGTGGAGAGGCGGGGCGGGGCGGTGGAGGGGCGGGGCAGGGCCGGGAAGAGGCGGGGGAGAGGTGGGGAAGGGCCAGGAGAGGGGCGGGGAAGTGGAGGGGAAGGGCGGGGGAGGGCGGGGAAGAGCGGGGAAGGGGCGGGAGAGGGGTGGCGTAGAGGCGGGAGAGGGGTGGGGAAGGGGCGGGAGAGGTGCGGGGGAGGGGCGGCAGAGGTGCGGGGGAGGGGAGGGAGAGGTGCGGGGGAGGGGCGGGAGAGGGGCGGAGGAGGGGCGGGAGAGATGCGGGGGAGGGGCGGGGAAGAGGCGGGGAGGGGTGGGGATGGGAGGAGCAGGGGAGGGGCGAGGGAGGGGCGAGGGAGGTGCGTGGGAGGGGCGAGGGAGGGGCGAGGGAGGGGCGAGGGAGGGGCGAGGGAGGGGCGAGGGAGGGGCGAGGGAGGGGCGAGGGAGGGGCGAGGGAGGGGCGGGGGGTGGAGTAGGGGTGGGAGAGGGGTGGGGGAGGGGCAGAGCAGGGGTGCCGGAAATTAGGAGGTGCGGGCGGGCGGGCGGCCAGGTGCGGGCGCGGCCGCGGGCGAGAGGCCACGCGAGTGAGGAAGTCGCCCGATTATCCTCGGTGGCTGCGCCGCTCGCGCCCTTGCCTTCTCACCACGGGGGATAGTGGGGAGGTGAACACGCAGACTTCGGCCCAACACACCTCCCTGCGAACGGTGCTACGAGGCATGTGCACGAGGTCGGTGCGCGTTCGCTCGCGCACTAAAAGTAGGTCATTCCGTTGTCGAAATGCCTTTATGTACTTCGAGATGGGTTACGGGTTGAGATAGCTCAGTGTCAACATCAGATGCCACTGCAGCGACTCTATCCGGAAGACCCTGCGGTTCACGTTCTGATGTCGATGGATTTTCGACACTAGTTAGATAAGTTTGTTGAATTCAGTAATTATCCGGAAGAGAATTCCAGCCTCTGGCTGCTCTGATCGGTAGTTTTTGGTCCCGTGGTTTCTCTGATCAATAAGAGGTGATTGCCGGAGCAGTACTCAAACAAACGGGCCACGAAGTGCATGCAATCTCCCCTTCTATATCATAGTACCCTCCTGAAATACACACGATCACACCTACACTTACAAGTAGAGCCCGGAAGTTTGCCAAAATGCCTTTTTGTTATTATTATTTCATGACTTTTGACAATAGGAATCACTTGATTGTGCCTCTGGTGTTGTTTTAGTAGATTTTTATTTTACCTTTTTTTGTTTGTTTTAGCGTCTGATGGCTTTTTTAAAATTTAGACTTATTTGTGCCTATTTCTGCCCTTTACGTCTTTAGTTTGCTTTTTTTGCCTTTCACTGATCTCGATCAAGTTGGATATACTGCAACTCTGGACAACACAAAGGCTCGGTCATATTTTCTCTTTCGATGGAAGCAGAGGCATCGTTAAAAATCAAAATGAGAAAGGAAGAGGATACTAGTCAAGAGTTTTGATTTGTATCATTCATGCCGACCGATATTCTTCGCTCACGAGGAATCCCATTGTACTTTTGGGTATGGTCTTCAATTTCTTAGTAGAACAGCTGATACACCGTTCAAAGGGCTGGCGATTTCACTAATGCAAAGACAAATATAATTCTGTTTTCAGTATTGCCATTTGAAAATTCAAAAAGGAGTTCACAAAATCTTTTCAAAGCGAGTGAGTCGCGAATAAAACAAATTCGTAGCCATAATACCCTATGGTCATGTGGAATGTAGACTACCAAGAAAATATCGTTTCCTTACCTGAGGAGAACTAACGAAAATTTTAGAGTTAGAATAAAGAATGTTAATAATTTTAAAATAAATAACATTTTAAATTATTATTTTTTTTTACAATAAATACTTATAAATGTGATTTTTAATTGTTTGCATTCCTTTTTGCACCCCTATTTTAGATGGAATAAATGCATCGCAGACAACATGTTCAACTGAACGTGAAGAAAGTCAGAAGCCGGCTTATTTCACTGCAGACTGTTTATATATATATATATATATATATATATATATATATATATATATATATAACGTCTTTATTGATGGCGATGCTCAGGGCATTTAGCTTGACCACTGCTCTTCCGCCGGACCACAGTACCACGGGGAAGGGGTGAGGCATAGACTGACAAAACGGAGCGGTCTAACACGAACTGACATTTAAAATCATCATTCATCGTCCCAGAATTGGTCGACTAAACAAAGTATTTGTTGTTGTTGTGTTCACATAGTCATCAATACACCAATATCTTTGTAGAGATTTGAAATTTGAAGAATACAAATGAACATCCCGAACCAAGTAGAAACAACCGCGACGCGGAGGTCTCTACAGAAATCCTCGGGGAGGAGGAGATAGACACACATAGCAAAGTCAATGTGTATCAGTACCATTCGTTGTCATTCAGGACGAGGTCATACGTGGTTAAACATTGCTTCAGACTCTTCGAAAAGTGGTTTTGCTTCAAGTTGTCTATGAGCACTGATGTCCGTGGATGTTAACGATTCGCATTGATAACTGAATTTAAGGTCAACTTGTGAAGGAAATATTTTAATTCATCGCAGTCAAAATCAAGTGACCTCAAACGCCACCTTTAAATATCAATTTTTAAAACACATATCTACTAATTAGTTTCCTCGTTTGTACATTTGCTTCGCCGAAAATGTAGGTTTCTGCGGCCAGAGTCAGAGCCTGTTCTCGCGCGATACGTCCTAGGCACAGTTATCAACGTGTCAGGCGTCGTACTGCGACCTTCCGCAGGCTGAAATGATGTTCATTTGTGTATTTAGCCCTGAAAAAGGTCGCAGTATAACGGTCGAAACTGGCAACTGAGCGTGACAAACGTGACAACTGTGCCTATCTGGCGGCGTCACCGGAACAGCCAAGTATCTATTTGCATGTCTTGTCAATTGATAGAAGTGGAAACAAAATTGCAGGTGTGGAATAGAAAAGAGGAACATTTAACAGGAAGAAAGCAAGAGACTGTTACAACTTAAAAAAATTGGGTATTTGCAAAATATTTTTTCATCTAAATTATTATTTGTATTCATAAAAAGTTTGCTAAGCCCTCGAATTTGCGGATATAAACTCTTTCGATGTTGAGAAGTAATAAAATATTAAAAATTATCAATATTTTCTCTATAGAAACTGTACCAACACCTTTGCGAGATAAAGTCACTAATACAAGAACTACGTGAGCAGGTTCACGAGAGAACAGAAGTCAGATTATGAGGGAGAGGCAATATTTTTTGGTGTTATCACTCTAGCCATCAGCCAAATTTGTATTCGGCACACGTTGCCATGTAAACTGTGCTGGGTTTTGCTTAGAATTTACCACGTTTCAAACCATTTTAATTCGTAGGATTACTATCCAACATTTTTTAAAAAAAAATAATCCGAGATCGTTTTACTATTGATATGTAACATTATCAAAAAGAACTAACAGATCTCGAAATGATTTCAATTCAGAACTTAATGTTCTCAAAGAATGAACTGCGTAAGTGACAGCTTAAGCTTTCACGTGTTTATGTGACATTAAAAGCCATCAACAAGTAAAAAATGACAGATGTAGCTTTCACACCGAACAAATAATGCTTATTACGACAAAGCGACTACATTAAAGTTGCGCCGCCCATTGTATCCAGTCCCCATGCTTCCCTACTCCGCGCATCCTCATAAATCTGCCAGTTTATGATTTACACGTCACCGACATTTAACAGCCGCCCGCGGCGCGCGCCGTAAAACGGCGTAATGCATCCTTCAGCAGCGACACGCGATCCGGCGCGTGAAAACGAGCGAGCGCCGCCGCGGCCTCCGGTCGACTCGAGCTCGCCGCGATGGCGGCGATGGTGTAACGGTTAGCGTACCGGACTGTTGTACCCAAGTTCGCGGGTTCAAATCCGATCGAAGCCGTGGATTTTTAAGGGCGAAAAAAATCCTTCGTACGCCTTCCTTCGGAGGGGAAGTAAAGCCGGCTGTCCCATGTTAGTAGATTTACTTGCATGTAAAAGATCCTCAAGCCTAAATGACGCCTCTGAGCTAAATTCAAACCGCCTGTTTCTCGCCCAAGAAATACCTCCTTCCTCTGCTAGTTGGTGAAAGGAGCGTAGCGAAATTAGCGTGGTAAGACGGAAGAGCGGGCCTGATGGCCCGAGTCTCGCCACGTAAAATAAGGCAAATTCAATTCAATTCAATTCAACGCAGGCGCTGCCAGCCGCGCCTGCAAACGGCAATCAACGCCAGGAGCGATCTGCTGCCGCCAGGGACGGAGCTTGACCGAAAGGAGGGCGTGGTTCCGCCTCGCCCGGCGCGTCGCGGCGCCTCAAAGCGCCTTTGTGCGCGGCGCCCCTCACGTCGCAGCCCGAAGCCTCCCTGCGACGCGTCGCGACGCCTGCGGGACGGGCTCAGGTTTCGCCCCCCCCCCCCGCCCTGGGGTGGCCGTTGGCGTTCCCGGTGGAAGCGGTCTGTGTGGTGGTGATGGTAGTGGTGGGGGTGGGGGAGTAGTGGTGGGGGTGGTAGAGACGGCCGTAGAGGAGATGCTTGTT
Organism: Gryllus longicercus; assembly: GCA_038098605.1. Classification (NCBI taxonomy): domain Eukaryota; kingdom Metazoa; phylum Arthropoda; class Insecta; order Orthoptera; family Gryllidae; genus Gryllus; species Gryllus longicercus. Next base: position 618,792 of record JAZDUA010000499.1, read on the forward strand.
ATCGTTATGATTTTGGTGATAATGGCAGAGGGGGTAGAGGAAGTGGTGTTGGTGTAGGTGGTCGACGCCTGGAGATGAGACACTCGTTGCGCCGCTGGTGCGGCCGTTGGCATGGAAGAAATGGTGGTAGTGGTAGTGGTAGGGGTAGTGGTAGGGGTAGTGGTAGTGGTAGGGTAGTGGTAGTGGTGGTAGTAGTGGTGGTGGTAGTGGTGGTGGTGGTGGTGGTAGTGGTAGTGGTAGTGATGGTGGTGGTGGTAGTGGTGGTAGTTGTGGTGGTTGTGGTGGTTGTGGTGGTAGTTATGGTGGTTGTGGTGGTGGTAGTGGTAGTTGTGGTGGTAGTGGTAGTTTTGGAGGCGATTGTGGTGATAATGGCAGAGGGGTAGGGGAAGTAGTGTTGGTGTAGGTTGAGGTGTAGGTGTAGGTGGTGGACACATGAAGATGAAAACCTGGTTCGCCTCTGGTGCGGCGGTTGGCGTGGCATCGATAGCGGCAGTTGTAGTGGCGGCCGTACGGGAGGTGGTTGTTGTGGTGATAAAGGCAGCGCGGGTAGAGAGCTAGAAAGGGTAGTATGTTGCTGTGGATGGTAGTCGCCATCGAGACGGGATCAGATTTCGTCCCTGGTGCGGTCCTTTTGCTCGCGAATGAAGTGATGGTGGTGGTTGTGGCTTGTTATGGTGGTCGTGATGAAGGTGGTGGTGGTGGTGGTGGTGGTGTTGATAACAACGGTAGTGGTGGTGGTGGTGGTGATGGTGGTGGTGGTGGTGGTGGTGGTGTTGATAACAACGGTAGTGGTGGTGGTGGTGGTGATGGTGGTGGTGGTGATGGTGGTGGTGATGGTGGTGGTGGTGGTGGTGGTGGTGTTGATAACAACGGTAGTGGTGGTGGTGGTGGTGATGGTGGTGGTGGTGATGGTGGTGGTGATGGTGGTGGTGGTGGTGGTGGTGGTGGTGGTGGTGGTGCTGCTGCTGCTGCTGCTGCTACTAGTACTACTGCTACTGCTTTGTTTTGTTTTTCAGTGGTTTTCTAGTGCTTCTGATGCTGCTTTGCGATCTTTGCTGAGTGTCTACTACTGCCCTATCATCGGAGAAGGTGGCTCTTACTACATCATTTGAGGTTGGTTTATCCGTAGGAAATAAGAGATACCAAGGCGAAGTCACGGGATGAAGATATTTTCTTGATTTTATATAACAGCACTTGATGCCATATTTTCTCATAGGCTTGTATCAAATCAAGGAATACCGCTGAGCAATACCTTTTATTTTCAATGTCTTCGTTGATCGCGTTTACTATTCTGAGAACTTGTTCCATTGTTGAATGTTATTGAAGGGATCCAAATTGATGGTCTGGAATCAGGTCGTTTTCTTTTAAGATTGGTAGTATTCGTCTGAGCATGAGTTTCTCAAACACTTTCGAGAGAATAACTTCATGGTGACTTCAACCATCTATTACTTCATCCATACTTCATGGTGACTGCTCTGGTACCACCGGCGACTATGTGACGAAACTGGGGAGGGGGGTGATTCCAGCTATAATGGTGATAATGTTGTTAGTGACACTGCTAAAGGTTGTGCCCCCCCCAAAAAAGAAAAAGAAAAAAAAGGAAAAAAAAGAAAAAAGAAAAAAAGAAAAAAAAGAAAAAAAGAAAAAAAAGAAAAAAGAAAAAAAAGAAAAAAAGGAAAAAAAAGAAACGAAAATGGCAGTCAGTAGTTGGTCTGCTTCACTGCTAGTCTCGCATTTGAATGCTGCGCTCTTTCGACGAGGAGGAATCTATCGACTAGCGGCTGCACCGTTGCGCGGGCGGAGTCGGTGACGTCACAGCGGGGCTGCGCAGACGGTCGAGCGCAGAAGTTGCGCGAGGGCGGTGCGTCTGGCAGCGGCCGCCTCACATTCATTAGCGCCCCTCCTGCGGGGTTCGGATTTCAGCCGTGAGGGGGCGGAGGAAGTGGCGAAGCGTCGACGCCGACGCCGCCCCACCGCACGTCGCGCCGCCCCGCCTCTGCGGAGGAGAACGCCAATCCAAAATCCTTCGTACGCCTTCCTTCGGAGGGGAAGTAAAGCCGGCTGTCCCATGTTAGTAGATTTACTTGCATGTAAAAGATCCTCAAGCCTAAATGACGCCTCTGAGCGAAATTCAAAATCGCCTGTTTCTCGCCCAAGAAATACCTCCTTTCTCTGCTAGACGGAAGAGCGAGCCTGATGGCCCGAGTCTCGCCACGTAAAATAAGGCAAATTCAATTCAATTCAACGGCAGAGACCGCCCTCTCCCATTGCTCGTTTCCCGTAAGGTGTCTCAGGGCATCACTGCGATGCGTCTAACCGAGAGGTCTTAGGGTGCGAGTTCCGACGGTGATTTCGACTCTAGACGCACAGCTAGGCCGAGTTCAACCGCTGTCAGGAGTATTCTAGCGACCGACTGCTCTGATCGGTTGTTTTTTATGGTTTCCCGAACAATGTCAGGCGAATACCGGGAAAGTGTCCTAAATAAAAAGGCCAAGGGCCGCAGGAGATCTTTCCTGCCTGTTCCTTATTCTGTTCTCACTCCTTACGTACCAACACTTACTCTTAAAATGGACTACACAAACACAACATCGGGAAATAAGTCGGGAGCTTAGATCTTGTCCCCGCTGGTGGGAGATACCGAGTTGATAAATGTTTGCGGGCACGTCACCTTCTATGACAATTAGTATCCCAATTTATAGAGATGTTTTATACCGGGAGGTGGCGGTGTTCCTCCAACGCTGAATGGTGAGATCCGGCGACCGACCTACCAGCTGTTTACCTCTGTATCTCCCCCCAACGGGGTACCGCCACAGTCGCTACAAGCTCGAAGCTCCCAACTGGGCTCCTACACGAGGGGTATAGTTAGCCAAGAAGGAGAAAGGTAAAATGGCGCACGATCCGTGGCCTGTGTGTTAGGATACCCGTGGCTCCTTTGTGACAGGTTTGTCGACGGATTTGAAGGTCATTGTAGGGTACAAAAAACAACACCCAGACGCAACAAGACGTTGTTGACGAGTATTCTGTTGATCACCAAAGTTGTCCACCAACGGGACGCGAACATATAACAGATCAGCTACGGCGCCGAACGTCGAAAATTAAAAGCTGTAATGTGGGAGAAGTGGGCTGACGATTTAATTTATTTATATTGAAATGAAGTAATGTAGTTGAATAAGTGAGAAATTGGCTGAGGCCCGTTTTGCGGGTGAGAATAAAATATCTGTCCCTTAAAATGCCCCATAGCCAAGTTCGATTGTAGGAGCTTCGCGCTGCCACCAACTTGTGATTCGCCCTCAATAACAAAACTCCGACGTTAAAAAAACATCGATGTTCAAAATAAAATTAAGTTAAAATACGACTAAAAACTATCGATCTTTTTCAACATCGATGTTTTCAGAATTGATTTAATTCCTCTAACAATAATTTCGCATGCATTAAAATTTAATTTGACAGTGCTCGTGTTTATCAATTCGCCGAATAAGGATACGAGACGAAGTGTCAGACCCTATGCCCACAGCGTATTTGTAGACCATTTCGCAATGTGCGTAATGATTTCGAAGAAAGAGGGAATCCAAGGGCACGGAGGTAATCTCGGGCGAGTTTAGTCGACGCAGGAAGTGCAAAGTGCGTTCCTTTGGTTCTAACACATGAATAACAGAGAATATCAGTCATTATTTCATATTTTAACTTTTACAGTTTTGTAATCATGGGAATTTTTCATTCAGTAACACATCAGAAAATTTAAAAAAATATCGATCACAAAACATCGAGGACAAAACAAAAATGGACAAAGAGCAGCTCCTGGCTTAGGACGTCGAGTAGTGGAAGCACTAACTGAACCATATCAAGGCACTTATCGAAATGTAACATGTGACAATTATTTCAATTGACAAGGATCTTGCTTTAAATCTTTTGTCAGGTGGTCTGACTCTTGTTGGTACGGTACGAAAGAACAAGACTTTCTTACCTTCCCAATTTCTCACAAATAAACATCGCCCTGAAGGTACATCGATTTTTGGATTTTCTAGGAAAATTACGATAGTTTCTTTTGTACCTAGTAAGAATAGATCAGTAGCATCATGATGGTACTCTATCAAGTAATGGAAAGCCAGAGATAATTATGTATTACAACAAAACCAAAGGTGGAGTCGATGCTCTGGATCAACTCGTGCATACCTACTCATGTAAACGACGCAGCAATCGCTGGCCATTAACACTTTTTATGAACTCGTTGGATGTATGTGGTGTAGCTGCGTATGTGATATGGAGAAACCTCAATCCTGAGTGGAATGTTAAAAAACATGAGATCAGGCGATTATTTATTGTAGATGTCGCAGAGGATTTGGTTCGTCCACACATTCTAAAGAGACAAAGTCAAATAGGATTGAACAAAAAGTGTCGTCTGTCATTCACCCATGTTATCGGGGAAGCAGTATCTTCTACATCTAAGAAAAATGAAGACAATGCTAAAAAAAGATGTCACTTGTGCCATTGAGAAAGAAGTAGAAAACAAAGAGATGTAACATCTGTTCAAAACCTGTATGTAATGAACACAGCCAGGTAAATACAGTGTGTCAGATCTGTAATGCTAGTAAAAATGTTTAAAATAAAAAATGTAATGTATTTGTAAAGGTATTGTTAAATAAAATAATCATATTAGCGTGTTTTGTTTCATTACCTGCGTCGAAATAATATACTTGTAATCATAATTCCTTAGCAAATACTCCTGGGTCCGTTGGACCCCGCTTGCCCGGTTGCGTCATACAAATTGGTTGCCCAGATAAGGGTTAAAAAACACCAGTGTAAATAAATCGATGTTTCTACAAATACATCGATGTTTTGAAAACATTTTTATATTGATGTCGCATCCCTACCTCCAACGCTTCCAACGAGGGCGCGTCCGCCGCAGCCGCCCGGCAGCGGAACCGAGTGCCAGTGGGGGGGGGGGGGGGGGGGGCGAAAAGTCGTCGATAGTTGATGAGGATGTGAGGCGCCGCCCGCGCAAGGAGATCCCACGCAGGGTGTTAACGGAAGAACGTTTCAAGCCTCTGCTACAGCCAGAAAAAGAAAAACAAAGGGTGAAGAGTAACAACAAATTCAATCTTATAAATAGGAATTTAAAGTACGGAATTGTAATTAATCAATTAAATTTATCAATTGGCACTGTGAGTACGAATTGTAATCTCGTATACATCGAACTAAGCAACATGCTAAGCCTCTGCTACAGCCAGAAAAAGAAAAAGAAAGAGGTGAAGAGTAACAACAAATTCAATCTTATAAATAGGAATTTAAAGTACGGAATTGTAATTAATCAATTAAATTTATCAATTGGCACTGTGAGTACGAATTGTAATCTCGTATACATCGGACTAAGCAACATGCTAAGTCTCTGTTATAGCCAGAAAAAGAAAAACAAAGGGTGAAGAGTAACAACAAATTCAATCTTATAAATAGGAATTTAAAGTACGGAATTGTAATTAATCAATTAAATTTATCAATTGGCACTGTGAGTACGAATTGTAATCTCGTATACATCGAACTAAGCAACATGCTAAGCCTCTGCTACAGCCAGAAAAAGAAAAAGAAAGAGGTGAAGAGTAACAACAAATTCAATCTTATAAATAGGAATTTAAAGTACGGAATTGTAATTAATCAATTAAATTTATCAATTGGCACTGTGAGTACGAATTGTAATCTCGTATACATCGGACTAAGCAACATGCTAAGCCTCTGCTACAGCCAGAAAAAGAAAAACAAAGGGTGAAGAGTAACAACAAATTCAATCTTATAAATAGGAATTTAAAGTACGGAATTGTAATTAATCAATTGAATTTATCTATTGGCACCGTAAGTACGAATTTGTAATCTCGTATACATCGGACTAAGCAACATGCTAAGTCTCTGTTATAGCCAGAAAAAGAAAAACAAAGGGTGAAGAGTAACAACAAATTTAATCCTATAAATAGGAATTTAAAGTACGGAATTGTAAGTAATCAATTAAATTTATCAATTGGCACTGTGAGTACGAATTGTAAGCTCGTATACATCGGACTAAGCAACATGTCTTAAACAATTATCCAATTGTTACCAAAGACCGAGGAAAATGTGTTCTACTATTACGACCGAAAACAAAAGAAAACAAATGGCCTCGTTCTGTAATTGTTACCACATACGTCTTTCGCGGCTTGGGCATGGGTTCGATCCAAGTAAATCCAAGCAAATCCCCGGTCAATCCAAGTAAAATTCGTGGTGTACAAAACGAGTTTCGGCTGCTTCCTGCCGGATTTCTCCGTGCCTCTCATTCCAACATTGCTCCTACATCTAAATCCAAGCAGAAATCTTGCAGAGATTATTCTTCTCCCTGATTGGGTATTAATTTCGGAATTGTTTTTTGACGATAAATAATCGAACATTATTCACGTAATCATTTCCGCTATCTTATATTCATTAAATATTTGTTCATAGACCTTCGTTGAAGTGCCCCCACATCCAATTAAATCAACCAATACATACATCAAAGGAAAACAATATGCAGAATCACAAAAACCCGCTCCCGAGGAAACACCACACAGCCCCAACACTTTTCAAAAACCTGTTAGAATAAGAAAGTTTCCCTCGAAATCTACCGGAATGCCGATGGCTCCTCTGCAAGTCAACAGAGTGACCCTCGGAGGGCGGATTATTCTTCTCCCTCATACGGTGCTTATGGTTTTCAATTGTTTTCGACGACACATAACCGAACATTATTCACGTAATCATCTTCGCTAACTTATATTCATTAAATCTTTGTTCATGGACCTTCGTTATCACAGCTGTTGAAGTGCCCCCACATCCAATTAAATCAACCAATACATACATCAAAGGAAAACAATATGCAGAATCACAAAAACCCTCTCCCGAGGAAACACCACACAGCCCCATCACTTTCCAAAAACCTGTTAGAATAAGAAAGTTTCACTCGAAATCTACCGGAATGCCGATGGCTCCTCTGCAAGTCAACAGTGACCCTCGGAGGGCGAATCGCAGGCGGAGTGAAGGGTGGGGGGCCGTGATGGGGGGGGTGAGGGGGCGGGGCGGGGTCCGCGAAAGCCGATCCGGCGCGGGGCGTCAACTCTCAGAGCGTTTTCAACCCTTTACTGCGCGCACAATGGGCCGCCTTTTGAACAGCCGCCGCCGCCGCCGCTGAAAAGATTGTGTTCGTTCTTGAATTCCCGTAACGGAGCCGGATAATCCGACGGCAGCCGCGTCGCGCGGAGGTGCGACTTGACTTCCGCTCTTTCTCTCGTGTGTGTGGAGACGTGCGCGCGTGTGTGAATAACGATATACCCACTCGTGGGGCGGGAAAGATAAATGACTGCGTGACACAGGTTTTTGGCGCCGCGTTTCGTGGAAATCGGATCCAGAGGAGGAAATGGAGCGACTATTAAAAGTAGGGTTAAAGTGCTCGCAGTTGTAGGGGTTGAGAGTGTATAGGTCGGGGAAGGAAAGTTTACAACTGCTTGGTTTTAAAATACATACACAACCGGTGCACTTATTATGTAACGAGATACACCAAATGCTGAGTTATTTTGTTTAGGTTCTGTCACTAAAGGTTCTAACTGTAAGTTTGATTCGAGTCAACGGCGAAATTTCGACTCCATCCAAGTTGCTATGTCGATTTTTTTGGATCAATTGAAGGAGTCATGGCAAGAAAAGGATAACTCTCATTTTACTCATCCAAAATAAAGTGATTAGAATTTCTCCCAGACCAAATAAGATTTAAACGTCGTAAAAAAACAATAAGTATTTAGAACGCATCATAAACTCTATTTTACAAACTTAGAAGATCTGTATTTTCATTTTTTTTTCTCCTTTCGGTTAAAAAAGTGAAAGAAATAAGGTTTATCAGGGTTTGACACAGCCAATTTATTGGAGACTGTCACACAAGGGAATTCTTTAAATGATTTTTCTTATAAAATAAGAAACACATTGACAGATTTACCTCTTGCAATAGCCGCCACTTTTCAGATATGGGCCTCCAGGGAGATGAAAGAATCCATTCGAGAGTCTCCCGAAAAACAGCATGCTCGTTTCACCCTCATTAAACACTAGGCGCTCTATTTTTTGGTGCTCTTACGTCACAAAGGAATTTTTTCATCCTCGGCCAGGTGTGCGATGCAGTACCCGCTGCACTTGCGGCCCCTACCGACGGCTGTTACTCTCTCGCGTTTCCCAGTCGCTCCTTGCAGGGGTGCTGCGAGGCTGGCTGGGCCCAAGAAATTCGATCCTCGGGAAAGGGTACTAATGAATGCGGAGCATTTGAGGCTGGAAGCGCGAGACGCACCATCCCCTACCGCAAGAGAAAGAGTTGGAGTCGGGGTCGCAGATCATGGCGAGAACTTTCTAAGATTTCGTCGGGTGCTCTCACCCTGGCATTAGGGGAGACAAACTTGAAGTTTAACTTGAACTTAAACTTCAACGTCTGAGGATTCGTTCGCATTTCGATGCGATTGCGATAAATCGAAGTGAAGTAGTTTAAAGTGATGTAATTAATATGATGTTGATAACAAAGTGATATGTAAAATCTTAGTTCGTTGAAGATTTATCAAACGAACGAATTTGAATTTTTTGAGGGGAAAATCAATAAGCATTAAAACATATTTAAAGATTTGGAGTGTCGAAATGTTGATGAGTCGAACGTCGGTGACATGTTGGTTTCTAAATTAATCGTGAGTTAAAGAACCTTTTGTCTGTGAATAAAGAGTGTACAAAAATAAAATATTGTTAAATTTTTTTAATGATTATATGAATAATTCACGTGTATTAATATAGCTTAATTAGTAATCAAATAACACCGTTGAGTGTTAATGTGAGAAAGTGGAGTGCAAGTTCTTCGTTATTCCGATGTTTTTCTTTCAATGACCGCCAGCTGGGAAGGACGATCACTAACTGCTCATGACAATATTTTCGGCAAACTTGAATCATCTTTGCGCTGATTTTTTAAATACGATAATATTCACTGTCCATTGGAAACGAAAATGATAAAAATAAGACGTAAAACAATCCTCAACAATTAGACATTAAACCAAAAACAAATCCACAGACATTTTCAGTTAACATTTTTCTTTCGTGCGTTTTGTCGTTCAAAACATCGTTGGATTTCTACAAATATTTATTGGCCGATCTGTCACTATGAATTACACACTTTCTGTAACGTACTGAATTACACACTTGAAACGTATTTATAAAAGAAACATTTCTTTAAGAGGTCTTAAAAACTCGACCGCATTCAGCATCTTCAAAATGAGGAAGTGAGAACGGAAAAATATCTTTCAATGTATTAGAAACGACTAGATTCCAAATATTCAAATAGAAAGAACCGTATTATGTCAACGTGCAGGAAATATAAACGAAATGCAAAACAGCATGAATACTATAAATAAAATTATATTCGTTATAGCCGCGTGCGTCTTCTTCACGTGTTCTCACACTTCTTTTTTCTCAACAAAAAGTAGAAGGCAATATTGAATTTCGACGTTTTGTTTGTAAGGAATCACAGGTTCCTTACGAAAATGAAAATAATACCCGAAGGTGCCCCGTGCTAGTCTACGAACAACACTTTCCATATATGTTGATTTCTGCGCCCCCTCCGTGCCCAATTACGGCCGCGGATCAGGTGTCCAGGAGGCTGTGGCACTCGCTCTGTGCGTAACCCGACCCTCGAGCGATTTCAGGAAACGACGGCTGACCTCCGCCTCTGGGAGCTGGCCGTGGGCGAAGGGCGCGACCCGCGGGCCGCTGCGGAGGGCGCTGGGTTCCCTCTGGGAGGGCGCCCGGGCGGTCCACAGGGCCGCAGAGGGCGGCGAAATCTGAGCTGCTGCGCAGTGCCGATAAGAAACGCTTCATACACGACGTGATGGGGTGGTGGTGGTGGTGGTAGGAAGGGTCTCGGGGGCTGAGGGTCTGGGGGTGATGTTAGAACGGCGGCGGTGGTGGTGGTGGTGGTGGTGGTGTGGTAGTAGTGGCTGTACTGATGGTGATGGTGGTGGTGGTGGGGGGGTGGGGGTGATGGTGGTAGTGGTTGTGTTGGGGGTGATGATGGTAGTGATTGTGGTGGTGGGGGTGGTGGTGGTGGTGATGGTGGTACTGGTAGTGGTGATGGTGGGAGGGTAGTTGACGTTATACACATGGTGGAGGTGGACGTTAGCAGCGTCACAGAAGAAAGTCACGAGAAGAAGTCACAGGAGGCGATGTCGCGAAATTTATCACATGTAGGGCGTAGTTACGTGTGGGAGTAGACACGTGGTGGAGGTAGAGTGGTGTAGTACTGGTGCTAGTAGAAATAGTAGAAGTAGTAGTGGTGGTGGTGGTGGTGGTGGTGGTGGTAGTTGTAGTGTTGAGGATGGTAGTTGTGTAGCGGTTTCATGTTTTAACCTGTGATTTTATTATACATCTTGTAATGACAATAGTTATCCCGAACTAGTAAATAAACACACTAGGAAACTTGTATCACTAAACATGCGATCATGTGACGATCCGATCTTTGCAAACATTTTAACAACTCGTCACAACTTTCCTCATTCCATTCTTTCATCATATTTACGTTACGTTCTTCACAATATTTTCATTTTCAGTCACAGTCAACCGTAAATTACACTCGTAGTAGACTCTCCATCACATTCAATCTCATATTACATGTGTCTTCAAAGCACTTTTTCAAACATGTTGGTTGTCAGTGAACGTATCAGGCTCATAAAAAGCGTTCTCATGACAACAGATATTTGTGGTCAAGTTACTTTTCGCTAATGCAAAGTAAATTTAAAAATTTCCAACATTACTAATCGAACATTTTTTAGACCTTTCGTTCTGAACTACACTTCTTTAAATTATTATACTCGCACTGTACCTATTTACAGGACATGGAAAAAAATCAAGTAGAATTTCAACATGGGCATTCTTTCAAAAACGGTTGGAGAGAAACAAAAGTATTGAAGGAAGAGAATGAAATAAGAAAAATGTCAATACAACTCCCTACGTACTTGTATGTAACAAGCAATGAAAGTTTATTTTTTATTAAGACAATTAAGTATAATATAGAGAAATATAATATATATATAATATTAAATATAATATATGAGAGATTATCTTTCCCAAAAAATTGAACTCCACGATATAGAGCCTTGATGGGGAATCTAAAGAGAATTCCGTCGTAGAATGTATACAAGTTTTATTGAAGATTTATTATTTTTTTTTGCATCAAAAACAGTTAAAAACTGTGTGTGACGTGCTATGAGGAGAAGTTAATTTGAAGTTACATTTTTGTCCAGAAGCAAAACAAGGGGCCATCTCAGCATATGCTCGAGGATCAGGGAAACTGGACGAAAACCTGATCGAGAAGGGGGTCATTGACGCAAAAGCTGAAGTACAATACTTGTTACAAATTCTTTACAATTATACAATCCAAATGGTATATAATACATTAAATGTTAAAATTAATATTACTTTCCTTTTGGATGCTCGGTATAGTGTCTAATTGTTGTGCAGCAGAAAAGATTTTACTTGGAACATAAACTTTTGTATCGAATTTAATCGTTTAATGTCATTTGGCAATGTGTTGAAAAATAATGTACATGTATTATATGTGAATTTTTGTAGTGATCTGTTGATACTGTCACCTGATGAATATAATTACTACTGTGGGGTGTTGTAGTTATAAACAACGGCGTTTACTGAAAATATATTCCCGCCCATAAGTAAGTCATTTTTGACAAAAACCACTGATTCATATATGAAGAGACAATGTAATGGTAAAATACCTAGATGAATGAAGAGAGGCTTACATGAATCACGTGGGTGGGATTTGCTTATTATTCGTACAATTCGTTTTTGTAATCTAAAAGTCAGGTAAAATAAAGGTAAAATAAGATCTGAACAATTTGTATGCAAGGAGAACGGAATAATCATTTTAAATTAGTTTTCCTTTTTGAAAACAACAGATTTTTCAGCAAACTCTTCGGTATCTTCTGTACTTGTGATATAGCCACAGTTTCTCTGAAATATTTTGACTAATGTCCGAATTTCACAACTTCATCAGTAATGCTAATGTTTCACCAACAGGAATCTATTATCTTGTCAACTTAATAGATGAACAATTTTAACATCTGCTTTACTATTAAGTAAAAAAAGCATGTTCTGTATAAATTATTTTGTTCCTTTAAATAATTTTCAAATAGTGTGCTTTGAGATACAAACAATAAAGTTCATTATAATATAATATTGTAATCATTATTAATAAGAGAATTCAGAAGATTTGTGTCATTGATTTTGTAAGATAAAATCGTCCCGGGTATTATATTTAAATCTTTAGTAAAACCAACTTCTTTAATATCTTATCAATTATATCGCTTAATTATATTTTTTGCTCCAAAAACTCATAAATTTCCTTTCTTTAAATGAAAATAAATTTAGCATCGTTGTAACTAGAAAGGTCCATTGTGTTACAATAGACCCCCGCGAGGCATCCGTGGCAAATTTTTCTATTTTTTTACATTAAGAAAGGAACACCTTAGGCCATTATTGTGGAAGAATACACCACCATAATTTTGATTTCATTGAAAAACATATTTCCCCCAAAGATCGTAAGTCAGAGTAAATTCTGTTTTTCGTGAGTCACCTCTTTGGGTATAAAGAAAGAGAACCAGTCCCTCAACATATTTAACGCTAGACGAATATTAAAGAAGAAGGAGGAGGTACCTTCCTTAAAATCGTACATTGTACGCTGTAAAGAAGAGGAACCTGGCGTCGTTTTTCTTCAGAATGTAAAAGATCCGACGATCCACACACTTTGCGGTGGCCCTCGTATCTTCGCGTTGAGACCCCCCGTGACAGCCAAGAAACGCACACTGCCTACACCACAAGCGACTCTATTTATGAGACGATTAGACTCCTTAAATTACTCTGCGACTGCAACTACAGTGAAGTATTTCACGCCATTCGACTTCCGAAATATTACTCTCACACGCTGTCCCGAACGCAAGATACTTTTTTAAGACTTCACCATCAGTTTGTAGCCAAGATTTTCATGAATTTGTTTCTTATAGAAGTGCAATGAGGAGAAATAGAAAGTTTAATATGGACGTTGTTTATTGTAATGTATTGGAGAGGTTGATACCTTTGTTATAAACAATACACTGGTTTTATCTCCGTATCTTACATAGTATTCTTGTATTTTTATTGTACATTCATACCCACGACTTTCATAAGAGCTCGTTTAATATGCTAATGACCTCATGTAATATGTTCAAATCACTGGCAACGAGAAAGAGGATTTCTTATTACCGTGTGGTACGTTCAGAAATTACATAAAAAAGTAATTTCAAATATTTTGGTTTAAACTTTTTCGATTAATTAAATTAACACCGAAGTTTTGAAAATGTATACAAGACTTTTCTTAATTTCATACTATAGCTGCCACGTTCTCTTTCAAGCATAGATATTTGACCCATTTCCCATTTACAATGCCTCAACATGTTACACGCAAAATTATATTGGAGATCACTCAAAGAATAAACTATTATTAAAACAAAAAAATTGTAAATGATTGTTCTCGAATGTAAGTCATAAAAACAAGAAAGAGTGAAGAACAATTGAAAATATCTGCACACTGAAAATAATTCAAGTAATAACTTTCTTGGTATTAAAGCACCAATAACCACTTCATAAATTGCCATATAATTTCGTAATGAAAACCAAAATAACGATTGCGATATGAATACCATAGTGACTTGGCTATGACATCTGTCATCGCGAACCATTCACAAGGCGATTCAAGAATTAACGATTGCTAGAAAAGTCATAAAGTAAGCACCAAATTGCCCAAGAAGAACTAGACAATAAATTGTTAAAGCACCAAACTCAGTTCCCTTACGGGCGATCGCAAACAGCACACCAATCGCCGAAATGGACAACGATACGAACGGCAATCCAGGCAATTTCAACAAGGCTCGGAACGTCCCTGGCACGCCCTAAGGAAATACGAGGCGGAGGGACTGAAAGAAAATAACGCCGAATTTACATTCCGACCAGGCTGGGAAAAAAACTGCGAACGTTGTAAACTACTCAGTGACACCTCCGCATCATACGCGAAGCAGTGAGGAAAAGGGAGGGGATTGTGAACCCCGCCCCTCCCACGCCGCGCCGCTCTCAGCGGGACCCGCGTATCCATTATTTATGAGCTGCCACGATGGGATCGGTGTTGATCGCCCACACCCAGCACCCCCCCCCCCCCCACCATCACACCGTTGCCATCTCCGTCGCCGCAGGCGCAGCCACCGTGTCAATTGTTTTATTCTCTTTTACGTTTTCTTCGGACGGCTTACGAAGCGTAGACAGCTCCAACGATAATCCTCCGCGAGGAACGAAAGGTAAAAGTAAGTCGTGCGCAAGGCACGCCAATCCCCCTAAATTCTCACAACGAACTAAGAGACAAACAATTACGTTTCTTATAATATCATACATAGCCCTACTCTTTCTTTCATTAATATGGGAGATTCAGGAGTGGAGTACTGAAGAATAAAGATATTTTCTATTACCTTTTATTTAGTTAGCCTTTAACCAATTCTTGATCCTTTATTAATTGATCAGAAAGTTTTTGTGCTCCCAAAACTGAAGACAAAGCAAACTTTCGGGGATCTGTACAAATTTAATGACAATCTCAATAAACGATTCTTTGGTTGTTTGATTGGTGATTCCGGGCGGGTCAACTGTTATGGTCATTAGTTCTGCAAGTGTAGTGCATGTGTTTTCCTCGATATGTAGCGATATTTCTCCCCCTCTGGATAGTGGGATTACCGCTGCCCCTTAGTCGGCTAACAGGGTTTTTCCTCAACTAAGTGTCTCCTACCAGCGGGGCACCGGCTCGGGATGAACTCTAAGGTTCTGACCGGTCTCTCGGCAAGTGTGCTTGTGTTGTGCATGTAAGTGCAAGTGTGTGTAAGTCAGGGGTAAGGATAGGACAAGGAAGAGGAAAGAAATATCGCGCGCGGTTCGTGGCCCGTTTGTTTAGGTACTGCTCCGGCATTCGCTGGTGTTGATCGGAGAAACCATGGAAAACTACCGATCAGAGCAGCCGGCCGCTAGAAGTATCCTTCAGACACCAACTGAACACGATCTAGCTATCTAACTAATGCAAAAAATCGTACCACTGTCGGGACCCGAACCTACGACATGCCGGTCAGAGGCACTGCAGTGTCATTAGTTGATGCCCTGAGCCACATCTACAGGTAAACTCAGTACTAGTACGTCGTTGTTACATGTATAAAATTATTTCCTCTCGCGGAAACCAAAATGGTACACTTTTCAACACCTAAAACGAAATTTACCATCTTTAAAGTCTTGAAATTTTGCACATCGTACGTAAGTCGGACAATATTATAGAAATCGCACATACAGCAATTTCACCCAGAACCACCTGACTAGCAACTGCTTCTCCAAATTCATAAGTCTCGTCCTTTTGAAATATGTACGCAAGCCGTGAGACTGCTCGACTGCCGCCGCTGAAGTCAGAGGGTCGTCTCCTTTCAGATGCCAGTGCCATTTGTAGGTTCATTGTTCGTTCGAGGGGTGTACCATCGATGCACGTGATTTCAAAAGATCCATGTTATGGATACGTCAGTCCGGAAGAGCACAGATGAAGATGACAGCACTTTGCTTAAAGAAACTTTGTCTTTTTACTTCCCTTGGTAACTCAGAAGGGGACAAATCTTGTCCCTGTATATAGTAAATTACTTCCTCTACCAGTTGTGTAGTCAAAGTTTTGTTCGTCCTTCATACTGAAAAATTGATTGGCGACAAAACGTTATCCGTTTTTGCGGCTCTAACTCTAACGGCTAAAACGTAACTACTATTTTTACCCAAACTGACATTCGCAGGCCCCTATAATTTGCAATCGATATTCTAATATTGGGGATACTTTACATAAAATCCCTAGGTCATTTCCAAAATGTTAAAAAAAATGGCACCAATGGTTTTAATTAGATTTTGTTGTCGAATAGCGTAAAAGACGCTTAAGAGAACGGTGCAGATATCATTTCTGTTAAAACCCGAGATTTTCCGAAAATTGCAAAAGTTACAATTTTTGGCGTCTTCTTACAACTAAAATACTGAAGACAATTTTTTTCTTAATGGCGAGGGTTCGTCAAAAATAGATCTTGAAATAAAATCATGTTCAATATTTCGAAAATAGGAGTATTTATGCGTAATTTGGAATTAAATAGGCAACTTTTTAAATTAGAAAAATAGTTTTTAAGAAACGGCTCTAAATTGTTTCTTTAATTATTTTCACGTATGTAGAAAAGAACGGTAAAGAAAGTGGTATCATTTTCCGCGCCCACTGTATTTTCGAAAATTGGAAAATATGGAAATGGTAAATTCGAATTTCCCGCACTGCGTTTGAGGCTTCATTCGAATCGCGAAAATAAAGATAACATTTAATATTATTTTAGCATTAAACCTTATAAATTTATTCAATTAATTGAGTTAAATGTGAAAGCGAATAGATCGCTTCACTTTGCATGCTAATGTGCGGGAATGACGATTAATTCGTGTAAAAATGATTAGTTTTGATGACTATAATAATATTATGTTTAATTATTAAACTTTTCTATCCATTTCCATTTCGTTGCTAACGGTAATCCGATTGCTCTCGTTTTTTGGGACTTCCCTTGCTTAGTTCTTGAGGATACATGTCTTTGTGAATTATGATGACATGATATTCAACTTTTATCTGCCCTGGTTATGTCCCAGGAGGTTCTAAGTGGAATTTGTGGTGAACAAAGTGGGTTCGCGGCAGGTTTTCTCGGGGTACTCCCGTTTCCCCTGCCAATACGTATTCCACATGATCGCTCCATAAATCATCCTATCCTGACATTAACCACCATTCCGCTACGGACCACAGCGGCGTCTAGGTGATAACCTAGCAACGCGCTGAGAAGGGCTGCGGTTATCAATAGGACCCGGCCTGGAGAACCAGAGAGGGGAAATGGCGAGGGAGTGGGGGACGCCCCCTCCCAAGACCGTAGATACGGATGGTAGAGAGTGAACGTAATGCCAGGGCGGGGCGACGGGTACAGCTTGTAGCTGACACCGGAGGGAGAAAAACACAAGAGTTAAGTTAATAAATACAATAAAATATAATAAAAATATGATCGACAGGGAAGACAAACCCTTAGAGGACCGCGGTTAGAACCTATTGCTGATAATAAAGGAACGTTTGAAAAGGAAATAGCTTTACATTTACGATACTAAATTATGTTCACTATTCATTATGATACAGAAATATAAAATATCTTTAACAAAACCCAAAATAATTTGCCTTTTCGGGTATTTATCCAATAAGAACAAAAATAGTCGTAAATGACAAACCAATAGAATAGATGTCTCATTTCCAATATTTGGGCTTTTACTTATCTTATGAAGAAGACCAAGATATTAAGAAGATGATTAATATATAAACAAATCTGTGGCACAATTAGAAGAATTCTAAAAATAAGAACACGAAAAGAGACGTAATTAAAAGTTTACAAAGTCATGGAAGCCCTCACTTAACTGCATGGAGGAGAATCGTGGACTCTCATGAACAAGGATCTTAAACAGCTAGAAGCCCCAGAAATGAAATTTCTTAGATCGGCTAAAGGCAGCACCAGACAAGACAAAATCCGAAACGAATCAATCGGGAATGAACTAGGGATGTGGGATGCAATCAACGCCCGAAATGGCGATCCACCATAAAGAAAATTGGAGAGAGCATGTCCTTTGTGTGTCACCAGAAAGGATTCCAAAACAAGCAATGGAATACAATCCATATGGCAAAAGAATTTTGGGAAGACCGAGGAAGAGATGGTAAGATTGGAACAGCCCTCAGGCCTAATCCTTGCAAGACAGAAGAAGAAGAAGAAGAA
Source organism: Gryllus longicercus (assembly GCA_038098605.1). Lineage (NCBI taxonomy): Eukaryota > Metazoa > Arthropoda > Insecta > Orthoptera > Gryllidae > Gryllus > Gryllus longicercus. The sequence goes on from JAZDUA010000499.1 coordinate 636,725, forward strand.
GAAGAAGAAGAAGAAGAAGAAGAAGAAGAAGAAGAAGAAGAAGATGATGATGATGATGATGAATTACTAAAATAGAAGTTTCATTTCGTCCCAACATTTTGACGGGTTACTTCTTGTATTACACAAAAACATTCGTAACTAAACTGACGTAAACTATTGTACGAATCATTTCGCGAAATTCCGTTAGTACATTTTCAGAATTTTCATTTGAACAACTAGTATGCAAGACATTGATATGAATATCAGCACCAAAATCTACATCAAACTAGACGAATACTCGTCCAGCTACACGTCCAGCTACACGTCCAGCTACTCGTCCAGCTACTCGTCCAGTTACTCGTCCAGTTACTCGTCCAGTTACTCGTCGTTACTCGTCCAGTTACTCCACATATGCTTCTAACACTGATACACCAACACGTCCATCATCTCTATTATCACCAAGAACACCAACACCAACCTCATTGGTACCCCCATCAACAGCAACACAACTAACGCAGCATCGCCGCTACCGCCGAAACAGAACACCGGCTTGCCTGACATCCCCAGCATCACAACCACTGCTCCACTTCTACTTGCAAGATCGCAACTCACACTTTTGTCCCTATCACCGTAAACACCACCACGACAGCACGATAATTGCAACCTGCACATCACATGTGCTTACCTGTCATCCTCACAAAGGCTCTATCTCTATGACTATCATCACTATTGCCACCACCACAACCACCACCATCATCACTACCTCCACCGTTTCCCCTACCAACATCCCATCTCTCACTTCCCCACTGTCCCCAACAGAACGTCAGCCACCACAGTCACCACCACCATCTCCTCCTCCTCCTCCGCTGCTGCCAGCCAGCCCGGCCGCCCGCCCGCGGCTGTGAAACAATGCATCTGCCTGGGCGTCCGCGCCGATCCCGCCCCGTCCCACCCACGAGCTCCGCGCATTATGCATGTGGCGGCCGTGGGCGCGCGCACACACAATAAGGTGCCGTGGCGGGCGGACGACATACGTCGCTCAGCAGATTAATTCGGGCGCCGCCGCCACCGCCGCCGCCGCCGCCCCGCACAGCTGCTGCTGCTACCTGCCCCCGAGCCATCCACGCCGCACCGCGCCGCGCCGCACCGTTTCCGGCGACGCCGAACCGCACCGCACCTCACCACTCTTCAGGAAGCCAACCCCTTTGGAACAATGGCCTGCTTAACCGCTTGCTTATACAATTAGAAGGAAAATTATTGTTTTCGTTATTCCGGGAATTCAGGAATGCGGTGGGAGGTTGCACACATGGTGGTGATGCAGAAGCCCAATTTAATAATAATAATAATAATAATAATAATAATAATAATAATAATAATAATAATAATAATAATAATGTCGACGCCGTGGCGCAGACGGTTGTGACAGCCATCGTCTGCGCCGAGGAGGCTGCAGGTTCGAGTCCTGCGAAGACATGGTCGTATTTGCGACCTCATAATCATCTTATCATCTAGCAATCGTGTAGCGCGGTCAGTAATCGCCTGTATGCCAATAACAACAGTAATAATAATAATAATAATAATAATAATAATAATATGCATTTTAATAATAATAAATAATTATACTAAATATAATAATTTATTCTTTCAACATCACATATACCTAATTACAATATAATCGATCAGAGCACGTCTGAACTTCATTGCATATCTCTTAACCCTATTATATTAACAGACAGCGGAATTAGGCTGCCATAATGCAATTATGCTTAATGGGTGTGGGTGAATGGTAGAATGAGTGGCAGGAGAACCGGAAAAACTTGGAAGAAAAAAAAAAGAACACTGCCAATAGCTCATATTGTTCACCACAAATTCCGTATGGATCAAACGAAATTTCAATTTCGGTACCCAGAAATGGAAGGTGAGCGATCTGACTACGACGATATTGGGATTTCAAGATTTTCCGGAAATGTGACACTGCCAGATTTGTTATAAAAACAATAACAGTAATAATATTAATTAATAATAATAAATAAAATTAATAATAATAACAATAAATAAAATTAATAATAATAATAATAATAAATAAAATTAATGATAATAATCATAATCATCATCATATCAGCCGACTGTGGGGGCGTAAAAGCAATGAACGTCCCGATAGTTATCGGAGCTCTGGGATTTGTTACGCAAATTTTGCGTTAGAACTTCGCTAAACTCGCAGGTCATTCAAAAGACTGGGATGTGTAAGACATTGCTTTATTTGGAACAGCCCGCATTTTGTGCAAAGTCTGTTGTAGAGGCACCGATAGTCCCTAGATCTGGTCGTTAAGAATCTGGTTGCAACCTGGAGTACATCGTATTCCACGGAGTCGTAATATCTTTAGGAGTCGTGAAGTAGAGGAACAATAATAATAATGTTAATCGTGTAGCGTGGTTAGTAATAGCCTATACGTCAATAATGATGATGATAATGATAATAATAATAGTAATAATAGTAATAATAATACTAAATACAATAGATTTCAATAATAATATACACTACCTCACACAATAGCATATACGAACATACTCTACAATAATGTAATAAATTGTGCGTGCATAAATCATTTTGAAGTTGCTTTTTTTCCTTTACGATGCCTAAGCGGTAACACTGGTGACAGCAATTGTCTCTGTTGTATTTGCTTGAGCAGTAATTAGTTGCCCACTCATTGAATGTTGCTGCGTGTTGTACTTTATTACAATTGCTGGAACACTTTGCAATGCTGTCACGAAACACATGCTTCCTCTGACTTATAACTAGGAACCGGTCTGCACTGCAAAGGCAAATTTTTAACCTGGTAATTAGAAATTGTGCTCAATTGGTGCTCATGGAATATCCAATATCCAATTATTTAAACATGATTATATGATAAATATCTTATATATTGTGCCTGCTGTCTTAAAAGCATCAACTTTCTGTAAATTGCTAATTACTCTGCATATTTTGCTCAGAAAGCTTTTATCGGTATTGATATTTTTTATACTTACTTTAATAAATTGAATTTTTAAATGTGTTTTATACACTAGTTCACCGTAGCTAATATAATTTCCTGAATTATTCTCATTTAAAAGGACAATCACGTCCGTTTCCCAACGAGTATTTTGTGCCACCGAGTTCATCTCGAAAATTGGCAATGCCCATTAACAAACACACGTATTTTGAACTCGCACAAGAAAGAGATGGGGATTCCCCAACAGCGAAACTGGATTGGAACAGCGAACCTTCCAGCGAAACTGGATTGGAAAAAGAAATTAACTTCCCTTTTCTTCATATAAAGGTAGTTCCTAAGACGGGGGTTCCTAAAATGGGTAATACGTAAAAGATATTGGGTTGAGTTAATACATTTTATACGGCATATTTGGTGCATTTTTATGAATATTTTGCGGTCTAACTGCAAACCTATAGATAAATAGTGCAATTAATCCGAATCTTTTTTATTACGTGAACTAAGAAGCGGAAGAAATTACGAGAATCATGCTTTTAATAGTGAAAGTATGAAATCTGAAGGCTTGTCCGAAGACATACCTAATAATGTTAATTATAAATAATAAATAAGAATTATTTTCTATTGCATTTACTTGCTGTGCAATTTCAAATTCCGTTACAATTAATCTGTCATTGTATGACGTACAGAAGACCCTGATATAGAATTTTTTTGTTATGTAATATTATTTATTATATATTTAATATTTTAATAGTTTGAAAATTCTGACACAGGAAAAATTTATATTTTATATTTTATTTTCCCCTACATATTCGAAGTGCTGTAGGATTATAACTTTATACTGTTAACTTGACTTATACCGATAAGTCTACATTCACGGGAATGAAATATCACTATTGGAGAATGTAAAGAAATAGCTGGGAAGAAGTAGCTGAGAAGCTGTAGCTGTAAAACATTTTTGAGGGAATAATTTGGTTCACTTCGAAAACCTAACTACCGCTAATGTGTATAATGTTATGTTCGTTTAAACGGAAACGTAACTGACCATTAGTAATTTATTCTGTCAATTATTTATCACGAAATTACAAGCGTAAACGAAGTTGGTAAGTAACAATGGGAAGCCTCACCGAGAACGACACTGCAAGCGAGTAGCCCTTGGTCGACAAGTGCCTGTGATAAGTGACAAACAAGAAGTCTCGATTAGTGTCGTCGGAGCGGAAATGTCAGGACCAAGAAGCGACCTACCATTTGTCACTGTCAACTTCCCTCACTCTTCAAACGTCTCGAAACATTCGAGATGATGTCCTTGAGATGCAGTGTTTCAAAGCCAGTCATGTTGTCACAGTCACCGTCAAGATGAAAGTTGAAACTGATGACGCTATAACACCATCTTAAAACAACGCACTCGCCATCTGGGAAAACCGGAATTATATTACCCCTGACGCTCATAAACCTTCTGGACAGAAGTGTTTCTCTATTTACTAGGCGCACCTTGTGCCAAAATATTTCATCGAATGTGACATGAAGCATTTTGAAAGAAAACCTCTAACAGATAACTGAAAACGAAATGTAAGTATTTGTCTTATGCAAGGGATATAGTTCATTTCTTTATTTTTCTCATAAACAGAAGATCCATGTTCGTGCGACTTAGAATTGTTCATATACTTGTATTGTTGCAGAGTAAATCAATCCAATTCCAATTACAAAATTTGTTACACAGAATTTTAGCTTATTACTGAATTATTATTAGTGTATTAATATCTCGGCATTGCACGGGGATTTATTAATCACAATTATCTATTAGTTATCTGGCCTTCATCCCAGTACAGAAGTCATTTAAAAAATTTAGATGATTCTTGTATCTCGTTTTTCAGTTATAAAATATTCTTTGACCATTGTATACTAGACAAAATAATAACACGAAGTCATTTAAATTCTTTTGCCAATTCCCAATCATAAGTTTCGAAATCAAAGTTATATTCTTTAAAGAAATTACTTCAAAAATTCAAATACGAATATCATGCGTACGTTTAACAAACACGAATAAACAATCATTCCTTAAAGTAGTTTGCAGTTACGTTTGCAGAGACCTCGCATACCTGTTTAAAAACAGAACACCGACGTCAATGATTGTCTAAAAATTACCGATGAATATAAAAGAGATTTAATTACCTCAAACATCAATATTCGCACGAGGTGAATTAATTTGACGCTGGCTGTGCTTTAACTGTCAAATCAATGCCAAAACCATAAAAAACAAGCACAATATTTTATAATCATATTGAATAATACTACAAATAATGCACTACATTCTTGACTTATTTTTCACCCATTGTCACATTCTTCTCTAAAAATATTCAAATTTCTGATATGTGAAAATTGCTTTTTGTAATGATTCTTTTTTCGTGAGAAAATAAAAAAAAAAACGAAGTAAAATTGTAGAACAAAAATCGATATTCCATAACATTGGCTCGAATAAATTGATGCTTAAAACATCGGTGTTGAAAACATGGTCGTACACGCCGCACCCTTACTTCCAGTCGGAGGTGAATTGCAAGAGCGTTCAGGGAAAACCTCCGAACCGGGAATGCAATTCACTGTACGGCGTGTACAACGAACCGGATATGACGCGCTGTTTTCTCCCCTTTCCTCCAACTTTTCATTCTCACGAGCGTTATTTCTTTCCCGTCGATGTACCTCGCACGCGACACGAGTTGATTGTAGAAACCAATTTATTTTATTCTGCAGAAGTTTCCGGCAATGGAAAAATATCTCCGGAGAGTGTTTTAGTGCGAATGCATGCCTACGATAAAGCAGCTGGAGACAAAGTTCTTTCAGAAACGCATTGGGAAAATTGAATTAGCGACTTTGTGAGCCAACGGTTTGTCAACGAACTATTGATTTATATACTTCCTATTTTTCAACATTTGGGGGCTCTCATTTTATTGAATCGTGTAAGATTTTTCTATCTTTCTCGCACTGTGAATCATTGCTTCCTATTTTTGATCATTTCATTCATAATCTCCTATTGATTTTAATTTGTCAAGAAACCTAATCGACTAGAATAGGAATATAAAGCATAAAATGAGTCAAACGTTGTATACAACAATTGCAATACCACGGCTCAACCTCAAAATTCCTACTTAATGGTTCAGAAAAAATGTATAAACATTATTTATGTCATGAAATGTAATCGGAAAGGAAACGAATAATTAACATCATTCCTCTAATATCTCTAATTCACGTTCTAAGTCTCCATAGAGAATCAAACAAGACTGTTGAATTGCTAAAATTTGATATTTTGATAATAAAATTGTGATTGAAGAATACGTATTTATATGTATTTAATTTTAGAATCAAACCATGACTTCCTCTAAGAATGGCCAAACCCTCTCCCTCGATCAGAATTTCTAGAGCACAGTAATTTATTTCAACCTCATGATATTCGTGTTGGAAAGTTTTATATCTGTGAACATTGAGTATTCAAATTATTCCTCAATTATTAAATTTATTAACTCCTACATAATTTTTCATATGTTTTCAAATACTGACCAAACAATGTTAATAGAGAATATTTGTATAATGAAAAGTAATCAATTCACAGTCGAGTAGTATTCAGAACGCCAATGATATTGGATTTCAACCTTCATTCAATGTGTCTTCTAACTGGTTGAACATGCCCTTCTCTTACCGTTTTAATATGACAATATTATTCTAAATATTTCAATACATTCTTCAGCACATTACCAAAATCTGTTTAAAAGAAAATCACATTATCCCTTCTTTTCCTATCTTCAAAACATTGACATTTCGATGGAACTCACATCCTTAACCTTTCACTGAAGAGAAGGTAAAATGACTAATACCTATTGCACATTTGCCAAATGTTTGCACGTAAAAATATCTAAACTATAAAAATAGCCATTAAGATAAATATACAGATTATATACAAATTGTTATTACAAATGGTCGAAAGTTCATTGGTTTATTGATTTGTTCAGTTATTTCTGGTGAGCTTTCATTCCTGACTGTGATCGATGTTTTAAATTTCTCGATTACCACAAAGGTAGCTTTTAATATTATTTATTGTACTCTTTAATCCTCCTCATCAAATTTGCCACTCTTCTTTGGTTCGTGGTATAACTTGACCAGCTTTTATTTGGCAAAAATCTAAACTTCGATTACCATGTTATTCTCTTTTAAGCCGCAAAAACCTACAGATACTACTCACACTATCACGCATCAACCTTAATTAAAAATTTACTCTGACTATTCCACTTGAAAAATGAGAACCAAGTGCGTTCTTTTTTAATTATACATATAAAATGCCCCAATCCGGCCGGTGTATTTAAAAATGTTTACCGCTTTTTCTATACATTTCTTACCGCATCTACCTACTGGACAATCATAAACTGTGACTCACCTATCTTAGGAGGCAATATACATCGATCGCTATATCGATGTTCAATAAACAACATATGTACTATAACATAACTTCTGATTATAACATACGCATTCAGTTATTTTCAATATTTGGCGCATTTTGGAACTCTTCTGGATATAATTATATAATTTTACTCGTGGAATAATCCTATTAAATACCACTCGTGCTTTGGAAACTCTCAGATAAATCCCCCCTCTTCCCGAGTCTGGAATTTATCGACAATTTCCAAAACACTCGTGGTATTACCAATGAAAATCTTCATCGTCTCTCACATAATAGTGTATAACCACTGCCCTGTTAGGTCTTATTTGATGTCTTCATATAAAAGATTGAATGTATGTTCCAAATTTCAAAATATAATTGGCAGGGAATTAATTTCTTCAATACGCTGTCTGCAACTAGGCTCTTTCAAACTGAGAAATCGTTCCATACCGTTTTGCGAGATGTATGCATAAAGTTATATGCCACAGAAACATTTTGGGGCCTTTATGGTTTGTAGATTATCATTAATTTATTCTACATTTTTTGTATATGGTCATTTTTTCCTCTGCGTTGGGTATTTGGTAGGACTATCCTACCTCTAGACCTTCCCAAGTGGACATTTTAACTTAGAAGTTGACTACATTGCTGTATTTTCAATTTGTTCCACCAACAATATTTGACAAACTTAAATAAACATAAAACACGAATAATTTGGTTTGAGAATTCATTCATGATCGAAACTTCATATAAGCATTCATACATTTTCAGTGGTTCGTAACCTGTGTATTGTGACAACTATGTAGCGCACGTTTGTAATTTACATTTCAGGAGTTTTTGACTTTAGGTCATGAGAGGTAGTTTTAATTTACACAGATGAAGTTACAGCAATTTCCGCGGCTTTCATCAGGCTTCAATAATAAATTTGTAAGTAATTTACAATTTAATATCGTAGAATTATTAAGGAATAACACAATATAGTATTTTCACTAATCGCAAAGAGTCTCTTTCCATTTCTTTCCCTGCACAAGTAAACACACAAACACAATTCAATGGGTGCATGCAAGAACCTGATATGTAATATATTCATGTAACATATTTTAAGTTTTGAGATACAGAGGTGTAAAGTTTTCAGACTTGAATATTATTGTTTTTCAGGTTTTGAATTACAATTTATTTTCATTAGGTTTTAAAATATTATAGAATTATGTCTACAAATCATTAGTTAGTTTTTAGAAATGTACGGAATATACATAATATTCAAATCACTTGTCTCCTGTCAGGTATTTCGATTTTTTGTATTCATTCATAGGCAAGCGGTCTATACACATTCGGAGGCAAACAGACACAAAATAAATTCATTCAATACTTTGTATAACATTAAAATGTACACAAAAAGTTTTCAAAGATATACTAATTTAACGATGAGCCGGTTATAATTAAATTGCGTCACATTTGAAAATGACATTGGCGAGTGTCAACTTACACGATGAAATAGTTTGGTGGCATTAGTCATTTTAGATCTTGTAACTCAGAAAGTCACAAATAAAAAACTTCCAACGTATTTTTTAAGTAAAAACCAAACGATTCCAAAGACTTTGAATGGAAGTCAGAAGGAAGATACTTTTAATGTTGCTTCCCTTCCGGAGACTTCGACGCAAGCATTGAAGTAGCACGAATCCCGGCGGTCGTAAATTATTTGTCGCCCGTTTCGAATTAATAATTCGAATTCCAGTATTTCGAATTACAAGGTAATACAAACATTGCAGTACTAAATTGAAATTTCTATTGAAATCAATGTTAAAATCGCTTATTTAATTGTGAATTATTAAACCTACCAATACAAATATCACAAACATCATTAAGTAACAGAGAGTGTAGTTACCCCTGAGTCTAATTTTGTACGGAAATAGAGTAATTGTGATTAATATGTGAAGTATATTTTACGTAAAAGTTTTTCCGCACTATATAAAAACGTACAAATTAAGAAACCTTTCATTTCATGTTCAGTATTTCCTTGTGTATAAACTATTTTATTTTTCCTTTAAAAATATGCACTTTTGTAGAACGAAATTTTCGAGATTTGAAACTTTATTCCCATGTTCTCAGAGTTTCAATTAAAAACGAGTTTATGAATGAATTTGTAAATATTTCCAAACATCTGTGATCAAAATCAATAGTTGTGGTACGTCGGTCCACCTAAAAGCATTTATTGAGTCTTCTTTAGGTTTTATCGCTATCTGGAGTAAGTCTATAAAGCAAAATGCCATGTTCTCAGAGTTTCAATTAAAAAGAGTATATGAATGAATTTGTAAAAATTTCTAAACATCTGTGATCAAAATCAATAGTTGTGGTACATCGGTCCACCGAAAAGCATTTATTGAGTCTTCTCTAGGTTTTATCGCTATCTCGAGTAAGTCTATAAAGCAAAATGCCTCCATAATCAGAGTTGAGGTAGTTTGAGCAGGTTCACTAATAAGCTTTTATTGATTTCCTTGATGCTGAGAAACTGTTGAGAAGACTGACAAGACAAATAGTTTCGAATTCTTTATTGAGTAATATTTGTCATAGTATTACATATACTCGTAAAACATTAACGTTTATCATAACAGCAGAGAATATACACTCACATTTCCGACCAAATGCGTCTACTTTTGCCATAATGATTCCCCTGACAAACCTAAGGCCCCTTATGTGTCTATGCACCATCAGCGACTCCCCGACAGTCAATCTCGTGATCGAAAGGGCTGAAAGTACTGAAAGGCAAAAGGCGCCTAGAAACAAAAGAGTGGCGCCGTGCAGTTGATGTGGGGACCTCGACGATTGATTGGTCTTCATTGTTCGTAAATAACTTTCAGAGCATTTCCAAGTTTTAACATTTTTCAAAACCACTGAACCGACTGGTCGTAAGCACATCTATAGAATAACATTGAATTTTTTGTAAGGTTGGTAGCTGAGGTTGGTAGGAGTATGACTGACAAGTAAAAGTTTATCGTAAAGCATCCGTTTGAGAAGATGCACGGGTGTAAGCAATTGAGAAAACTCCCTTTACAAGTAATTTTATACAAGTATTACAAGTAATACTTTATTTATGCACCAAGAGCATTGTAAGAGTACTAATGATCGAGCGACGAAAAGTCCTTCCTCACAAGGAAATAATATTCGGACTGTTTCAAAGTACATAAGAATCGAATTACCAGAGGTATTGATTGACATATAAAGAACCTCGGATAAAAATGGATAATCTGTCATTCATTTGGGAAAAAAATGTAAAAACACGATGGTAAAATGGCGATGTTTGGTTTAAAGTTAAGCAACTTGATATTTCAGAAAAAATAAAGGTACCACAAAAAATTGGGTTAAAATGAAAATGTTTTTGCTTAGATATCAACATTTTATACCGAAAAGTCTCCTGGGCTGTAGTTGAATAACCACTGAAGATGTTTAGACTTACATGTAATGTGAGGGTTTTCTTTCTCTTGATGATTGATTGAATTTGATTATTTATGTTGCCCGTTTATGTAATATTTATTATAATATTGATTAAATTTGCTATTTCAAACTTTATAAAAAATTTCCATTGACTTTTCAAAACTGGGATCGACACATTTTACCTTCTTTTTTTACTATTATATGTGGACGTGCGACTCTATATAGAGCGACAATTCCTGAAGTTCCGCTGTAGTATCCTGTTGTTACAAATGTGATGGCATCTTCCACAAATTATCAACCTTTATAGTTTGTTTGATAATAAAAAGTTAATATTTATTCAACAGATTTTCATTTTTTTGTCTTTGGGCTCATTAATGACTTGGATTATCTTTACTTTGTACATTCACAAATTCGAATGTACAGTATTTCTTTTGCATAAATATTCGTAAGCTTACGGAAATATCTTCGACGCTGGTCTTTAAGATGTCTTCCGTTCGGATGCCGTCGGTGGAATATCCTCGCGACGCTCGTCGGCTATCGTCGGAAATTCAGGCAGCGGGAGAATTTTTGTAATGTGCCCCGAAAATCCTAACTGTTTGATAATAATATTCTACACTCCGCTCTATTCAATTAATGCAGCCCGCGAACGCGACTTTCCCTTCCTGCTCCTCGAATGAAGCGCCTACTCGCGACTGCCTGCCATTTCATTTAACTTAAAACAATTTATAATGTCCAGTTACGAATCTATTCTATACTGACGTACCACGCACGAAGTCTATTTTACAGAAACTCCAAAACCAAATTACAACACAAGCTAAAAAGGATGCCCTCAAATTACAAATTATATACTACACATAAAACAAATCACTCAATTAATGTGCGTTTGCCGTTTCCTAACATCAAAATGCTACTCAGCCTAAGTGTGCAAAATTAGTACCATCCACATCGGTTGCTGCAAAGAGAGAGTGACCCATTCTAAATAATTGCGGAACCTCAATTTTCAACGCCATGTTGTCATTTATTCAAAATTATGTCCTGGGACTATGCTTCGCACATGAATATCGCGTTCAGCTCTCAAGCCCCGAACATAAAGTTTGTTCTCTGGTTTTCTTGATATCGTGTATTCTTTGCTCTAAAATGTTTTGAATTAATCCAATTCTAAAGAAAATTCTGAAGTTATCATACGTTCGATGCATATTTCCTTTTATTAAATGCCTTGTGGGTGTTTCTGGTATGTCACAGTAGGAATAAAAATATTTTTACCTTAGAAAGCAAAATTATATTATAGAAAAGTCTCTTGTGCTCTTTGGATAGCCAAACGGCTCTCTAGTTAGCTGAGAAGGCTCCAAAACAATATATCATAGTTTGTCACGGAATAAACTTGTTTTTTTTTGGTTCCTGCCTAGGTAATCCGGAAGCCTTGGTATTAAGGAGGACATCCAAAACCGTATAATTCAAGACGAAGATAGGACAGTTTCTACAGTTTCGCCAAAAAGCATTTATTCAATTTGTTCTGTGGTTCACCGCAAGTCATATGGTGGGCGGAGTACCGCTCCGCGGAGATTTGACTCAGCTGGCGACTCGGCGCAGCATCAACAAGGCTAAGGAGCGGGTTTTCTCTATAATATAGAGTACGATACAATCACAGGTGACACATAGTTTTACGCAATTCCACCAAAAATACATTCATGCGGTTATTATTAAGATTGGATGGGAAAAGAAGAGTATCGATCCATGAGGATCTGGTACCGAAGTCGAGGTGGTGGACTGGGCTGCCTAAATAAAATACTTTCAGTGCACTTCCAAATATAGCTGTGTAGAGTTAAATCCGAATTTTTGACGAAAATTAATGTAGACATGTAAATTCTCCAGAGAAGTATATCTTTGATTATTTTTATCCTTGGTCGCTATCCGGAGTTGGTCGCTCTCAGCCCACCTCATGTGCAACGTCAAAACCAAAACCATGAATCTACTGCCGAGTGAATATGAGAACACTGGACATGTAGTGTCTAGCCGACTTGATGTTTTTCTTTCTTTTTTGGTTTCTTTCCCCTTCAAGTATGCTGAATATAAAATGGATTTCTATTTCTTGATTTATAGTTTACATTTATAACTGAAACAATTGATATGTTTATTAAGATACATCAGTACAGAAAATTAGTAAACGCATTTTTTAATGTATTTTTCTGGGATAGTCCCGCTCCTTAAGGCCGATACGGACCGCCCCTTAGGTGCAACACTGTGAATACTTAAAGTTGCACACGTTATTGCGCATTTAAGTTTATTATCATCCTTAAATTTAATTATAATGATAGTAATTATTATCATTATAATTATTATCATTATTGTTATCATTATAATTATTATCAGCAAAGGTGGCAGCTGAATGACGAATCCGGGTGTAGACGCGTGAATCCGAACTTCGGCTTGTGACGTAAATGATTTTCGTTCGCCTTTCGAAGTTCCACTTTCCCGACGCAAGCGATCAAAGTGCACGCAGGGAGCGTCGCGGCGGCGCGCGTTGTCGCGTGCGCCTCGTGGTTGGGCGCTGGGCGGCGCTGGGCGGCGCGTGGATTGATCGGGCGCGGAGGGGCCGCCTCCATGGCGCGAGGGGCGGGCGCAGCATGGCCTCCTGCGCCGCACGTGGCCGCGGCGCGCGCGCCCCGCCCCAGGCCCCGCCCCCTGCGCGGCGGGCCAATGGGCGCTCGCCGCCGCGGAGGCGGCCGCCGGGCGTGCGGCCAGGCCAGCGGGGCGGCGGCGGCGGCAGAGCAGTGCCTCCGAGCGGCGGCGCGAGAGCGGACGTGTGCAGCGCCCGGTCCCACACGCAGCGCGTCGCCGCCGCCGCCGCCTACCCGCAGCGCCGCTGCCCCGCGTCGCGCCGTCAGCGTGTCCACGGTGTCCGCGTGGGCGGAGGGCCTCGCCCCGGCCGCTGGCACCATGCTGGCGGGGCCGCCGGGCGCCGAGGCGCTCATGCACCAGCAGCCGCCGCCGCCCCCGGGCGCGGCCGCCGCCGCCGCCCAACAGCACCACCACGGCCACCACCCGGCGCACCACGCCGCCCCCGCCGGCCACCACCTGGGCGCGGGGCTGGCCCCCGACCTGGCCGGCGGGGCGCACCCGGCGTTCGCCGCCGCGGCGGCCGCCGCCGCGGCTGCCGCCGCCGCCGCCGCCGCGGGGCCGCAGCACTCCCCGCCGCCCGCGCCGCCCGCCGCCGCGCTCTCCCCGCTGCTGCCCAGCTTCGGCTTCACGCAGGAGCAGGTGGCGTGCGTGTGCGAGGTGCTGCAGCAATCGGGCAACATCGAGCGCTTGGGCCGCTTCCTGTGGTCGCTGCCGGCCTGCGACAAGCTGCACAAGAACGAGAGCGTGCTCAAGGCCAAGGCCATCGTCGCCTTCCACCGCGGCAACTTCAAGGAGCTGTACCGCATCCTGGAGTCGCAGACCTTCTCCCCGCACAACCACCCCAAGCTGCAGGCGCTCTGGCTCAAGGCGCACTACGTGGAGGCCGAGAAGCTGCGCGGCCGGCCGCTGGGCGCCGTCGGCAAGTACAGGGTGCGCCGCAAGTTCCCGCTGCCGCGCACCATCTGGGACGGCGAGGAGACGTCGTACTGCTTCAAGGAGAAGAGCCGCTCCGTGCTGCGCGAGTGGTACGCGCACAACCCGTACCCGTCGCCCCGCGAGAAGCGCGAGCTGGCCGAGGCCACGGGGCTCACCACCACGCAGGTCTCCAACTGGTTCAAGAACCGGCGCCAGCGCGACCGCGCCGCCGAGCAGAAAGACGGGTGAGCCCTCCGCGCGCCCTGGCCGGGGCCAGACTCGGTCGTGGCCGTTCGGTGGTGAGTGGGTGATGTAGCCGCCGTCAAACGGAAACAAGACCTTGGTTTTCTCGCGTGTGTTTCTTCAACGTAGCTCTGCTTGCCGATGTTGTACTTTTCTTGTCCGTCATTATATGGTGCGTGAAATTGTCTACCACTCTTCCAGTTCCAGCCGATGTAGTAGTTTGCGGATTACTCTTGTCCGTTACCGGTGCGTCATATGTGAAAAAAAATGCAACCCGCGCTGCCTTACAACATGTCAAGTGTAGTTCACCACAACTGTCAACAGATTAGATTTTTAATCGTATCTAACCTCACGTAAATTCAACCCTTCCGGCAACGAAAGATTTTGTGCATACATTGCTATCCAATGAATGCGTGTAGTTTTCCGCGTAGTGCTTCCACTTACATGTATTTCTTGAAATGTTAATATTTTACTCATGTCAGACTGACGATTCATAGGTTAAAATTACTCTTCTCACTACTGCATTCATGTGTACTAGTTCGCTTTTCTTTCTTGTCAATTACGAATATCTGCGTCGTGCCTTAAATTATTATACCAGGCTACTTCATAGCAGATCTACAACTGCAGTTGTAGAGAAATTTCAGGAGGTTAGATTTGAATCATCCCTTCATGTACACATCTCGTAGAGTTTTGTGCGTGTGTGTCTGGTAGTTATCGATGTTCATAATGTGAAATACTAGTGAAGATAGTGAAATTCTGTTCTTGTATTTGCGCATCTCTCCCATAAATCAGCCGTCAAGTTTTGGCTGACTGAATAGAAAACCATCAGTGTTCTTTCTGGTTGTAGACGGCACATCACATTCCACAACCTCAGTATTAAACTTATGCCACAATCGAGAATCTTGTTTCTTTGCAAGCTATTACTAGTGTATAGAAGTGTATGAGATTTCTATAGTATGTTTTAGTATTTTTATAGCGTATTTGCTTTGCCAAGAATATATTTTGGGTCTTGAATTGTTTAGAATCACCGCGCAGAGAAATCTTAAGAATGGTGATTGATTGCCAGAAACCAAAGACGTCTCTTTTGTTATATTATTTCGAATGAAATATGTCATTCGCATAAAAAAGATGAAAACGTCTGGATTTCCTCTTACACTTTAAATTCGTGTTTTAATGGATTAAAATTTATCACAAATTCATCACTTGGAATATATTGCTTCATTCTTGTCAAGGAACACAGAAGTTGATAGTGTCAAAAATGTTAAAAGAGTTTGAAATTGTGTATGATTACCGCAAGAATCCCCGTCAATATATTTGTATTTTGTGCATGTCTGTAACCCGGTAATATTTTGAAAATCATCAGATACAATATTAGATTATTTTGATGTAATTTATATATTAGATATATTGTGTCTTATCGCAAATATTTCAGTGAAGATATATTGGCGTAACTATTTCTTGTAAGTTATTACAGATTTTAGGTAAATTTGTCGGCGCGTATGAATGCAAACATATTATGGTAAATTGCAGAAATTTCTACTTTCTGGGTTGTGTTTCTGACCGTGATACCGACTTTATTGTCGTCAAAACATTTGCAAAGCAGAAATCTATGCAAAGGGGGAATTGTTTTATCGCAGAAGTTTGATCAACGTTCCCTGTAATTTTACTGCAACGCCTTGAAATGTAATTGTACTGTGCTATTTTGGAGGTAATGAAATTATATTAATCGCATACAGAGATCTTGGTTTAATGAAGTGTAAAATTGCCGCTTTGAAAATTGTGGCCATCTATTAATTTGTTAGATACGTCTATGCTTGCAATGTACGGCAGTATGCATGAACACGCCGGAGATCAGCAATGTTTTTGTTATCTAAATTACAGCGATTAATATTTACGTTCAGGCAACGAACAATACTTACGATAATTCAGGCGTATTGTGTTAAGAATATACGAACAATTTCAAAAACTCTTTTGTGGACAAAATAGTATTTCGTTTCGTTTCTGAATTCTGAGTATCATGTGATGATAGCTTCAACAAAAAAGCTTATCACTACCTTTGACTTACTGGCAAGAAAGGGTTTTAAAACGAATGAGAGATGTCATCATAAGAATACCTTACAGAACAGTTTTGATTTATCTAATTGGAAATATAAATCGTGGTTGATATGATTATGAAGATAGAACCATTGACAAAGTATATTATTACTTGTTAGATTATTTCTCTCTATGCCGTCAGCTTAACATCAGCTTCAAAATCATTTTTTTTTGGTGACGAAGTAGAAGATGGTGTGAAGAAAATTATAATATACAATATTTTTATTTTGCCTTTAAATTTCTATGTTTATGAAGAAGCGTTAAAATTATAATTTAACCTAAAGTAGATGCGATAGGATTAACTTCCTTGAGTCACTAAAGGTTATAAAACGTAACGTATAAGATTTGGCAATTTAAGAAATTGTCAACGAACGTTGCAATTTGTACCCAGCTGTGACCGAAGCTTCCAAGACGAAATTAATTTTAAATAATCTTGAACCGCAAGGACCATACAATACGAATTCTTTGGGTAAAATGAGTTTATACTAAATTAAAAATTAAATTCCAAGATCTGACCGGGAAAGATGTGCCTCCTATTCATTCGCAGAAATCTTGGAATTTCATCTTTGCACTGACTAGATTTATACTTTCAGCGTAACTTATCTCACGAGGAACCGAAGAGCGAGGAAAGAAATACATTAGTCAAATCTATTATTGTGACACTATAATTAGTTTCGTTGATAGATTTGTTTTCACCTATGTTTAAAAAATAACTAATGAGAAAATAATACATATTCCGCGTAATTAAACTTTTTTAATGGTTCAATTCACTGCGGATTTTAAACAAGGCATATTTCATTGGTCTTTGCGGATATTTAAATATTAAAATAATATGTTAAATTATTTTTATTAATGAATGACACCATTGGTTATCTTGAATATACATTTTTGAAGATTATATTGAATTTCAAGAATGGTCAATCCACATATTATTTTTTACTCAGAATGACACATTTAAGGGGGAAACAATTTTTAGCCAATACCAAGTATAATTAGTGGCCAAATCAGGAAAATCGTAGCAACCTGATTTCTATAGGAGCTAAGAGAAAATTTAACATTGAACTTTGGTGCGAAATCACGTGCAATTCTGATAAATACAAGAATCATACATCAATCTTGATGTTACATAGAGAGTGAAGAAATAGAGAGGGAAGAAACGTATTATACAGGAGACTCAATACGACCAAATTATCAAAACAAGTAGCAAAACATTATGCAATAGAAGAAGAAAGAATATATTGTCGAAAGGTCATCTGAAGAAGAAGAAAAAAGATGGGAGAAAGAAAAAACAGAAGAAGGAGGAAAGGAGAAAGAACATAAAATTGAGAAGGGAGAGAGAAGCAAGGAGAAATAACTGGAAAGGGAGAAGAAATAATGTTTTGTTAGTATAGTTAGAAAAAAAGAAAGGAGAAGAAAAAAGAAAAGAAGCAAGAGAGGAAAAAAGAAGAAAAGGGAGAAGAAATAATATTTTGTTAGAATGCCTAAAGAAAAAAAAAAGGAAAAACCAAAAGAAGCAATCAAGAAGAATGAACGGAAAACGGAGAAAGAGAAGCAAGAAGATAGAACAGAAAAGGGAGTGCGAAGGCAAGGGAAAAGTGTGGCAGAAGCCTTGCGGCTTGTCTCGCTTCGAGCTTCTTCGGCCCAGAAGGCGACGCGGCCGCTGCTGCCAATGCATCGCTTTCTGGATCGCTTCGGACGCCTCTGCCAAGACAGCGGGCAAGTTTACAAGCAGCCTTACGTAAGGCGCCCGTTTCCGAGAAGCCTTACGTAAACACAACTTCGGGAGCGTAGCATATTGCGAATATTTCGAGCCGAAGAGTTTTGATTCGCAAGTGCCCTCTGGAATAGCGGGTATCCAGGCAGAGTTTATCTCCGAAAAAATATTTCCAAACATCGAGCGAGCTTTCCATCACAAATTGTCGTTTGATTGTGTTTAGAATTAACTGAATGTCAAGCAATGAGAAGGTAATTAAAACAGTAATTGTGCTTCATGGGTCTTGTGGTAATATGCTTCGGTTGTTCTGATTACCATCTTTAAAACAAATCATTTTATCTTTCTGAGGATGTGCAGATTGCCTTCGTTTCCCTGCAGATTTGCATATATATGTTCTGGATTTAATACCGTACTAAAATTCTCTTATAGACACTTAAAATGATTTTAAAATGGGTTGTAAATACATTTAACGTGGTATTACCAGCATGTTCCAAATCATTCTTTGGGAGGGAATTGTTCAATCGGCAGTTGAGAAGACGTGTTTGATATGAGACCACACCTAATAGAAAATAATAAATTTTTAATGCATTTATGTGATCACATCAAAATTGTGTGGATCGAATTATACATTTATACACGTTTCTTCCATGCACTATTGCAAGTAAAATAATGTCAGGTTGAGAAATATAGCCTACTTTTTAATGCAATAAAATTATAGCACAGATGTTTTCATCTAAATTACTAAGATGGAATAATATAACAAATAAATACAGGAAATCTAAAATAAAACTAAATAAAACAGTAGAAAGCAAGTAAAATAATGATAAATATATAACCTAACGAAGAAAAGTATATAAATTAATTCGAGTACTACTTATACATTCATTGGGTTTTTTAATCAAAAAATGATTCAGCAACCAAATGTGAGCCGGTCTGTTGAAAGATAGTAGTTGTTTTTTATATGACAATAACGTGCTTCCAGAACACATAACACTTATAAAATGTCTTTAAAATAATTTCTTATTCATCAAAGGGCTCCTCTTTTAACTCCAAATTGAGAAACATACCCTCTTCTCTGTGTGTAAACCGTCTTTTTATACAAAGACTCGGATTGAAAATTGAAGTGTTGATATATTTAGAAACTTTACAAGAAATTCATGTAGATACTTGTGTGAAGACGAGTGATAATGTGAAAACAGAAGGCGTACTCCAAGAAAATATTTGAACATAAAAAATATAATAACTTTAATTAGTTGACGACTCGTTCTCATGAATGTAGACTATTTCAAGTATTGGGGTATAAATTAAGATCTAATGAACTAACAGGGAATAAGCTTGGCCCTTTAATGTGGCATATTCAATAATTTTCAGAAATTGACAAAAGAAACTCTTAACTCCTCCAGGCAAAACAGTTAACCATTAATTCAGTCCATAACATGAATTAGTCTGCTCCAATGATTTCTTAATAAGATAAATCTTTCTTCCTGCGTTACAAGAACTCCTTTAGAATGTATTCAATATCAAGATGTGTCAACATCAAGATGTGTATTGTGTGGTATAATTTCTTGCTCCGGTAACAGCTAATTTGGATGACAATTTGACCCTCTGCAACTGTACTACTTGATGATCGACTTTTACAGGCTTTGTGTAAATTTACTGATTGTCTAGGACTGCAGTATTTACGTTCTTTTACTCTCCAACTAGCAATGTATGATTTATAAGTTGTGGTTTGAAGCAAATATTTATTTATCGCATTTACTTTGTCCGCGTATCGCGTAATGGCCACTTGGATCTGAAGAATATTGAATTGAACATCGATTTTTGACGCCAATGGTTATTTAACATTGACTTTTTATCTTCGATGTCTGTACATGGTCGAATTTTTTTAAATCGTCGCAAAATTCTATAATAATTTACCGATACCCATAAATTGAATATTCTTCAAACCCAAGAGGCCAAAAATGAAGAATACATAAAATCGAATGAAAAACAAGAAGCCTACATTATTTCTGAATTATCGAATCAGATAATCCAAGTTTTGTAAATAGTCCTGAAAATGTTGTGACTTAATTTTGTCAGTTAACTATGAATTAAAAATTAATAAACTTCGAAATTGAATCCCCTCCCTGTGATCTTCATACGAAGTTTTAAGTAGTGGTGCTACGAATCGCGCATCATTTCTAACTGCTCTGCTATATTATATTACTACATAAACCTGCAAAACTATTTTCAACCAACGAACATTTTTTTTCGTTCAGAGACCCATCTCAGAAACTCAAGAGAACTCACCATCACTTCTACCACTATGCCGCAGAAGCGCCGTATGGGTTCAACTCGCTCCGACGCTTAAAAATGTAAATGTAAAGTCCCTTCAAATATCAAAATATTCGTTTTAAACTGGCAAAGACTCGAGTTCATTCAGATCAATCGGGGAATATCAATTTTGTAGAAAATTGACTGAACAGTTTGACGCTAGCGTGGTCCACAGACGGACAGATACACCTTTTGCCGTCAGTCGATTGTTCGGCATAAAGAACCCACAAAACATTGATTCTGTCTACACCACGTATTAGAGGCCTTTTCCGCCCCCTTATATTTAGCAACTAGATTTATCCACTTTTTCGTTACCAGTGCCCGGCAAAAAGAGTTCTTTTGCGGAAAATTTGCGGGTTTTCCGGCGCACGTTTACATAACTTTCTCTTCTTACAAAGTTCCTTTGTAAGGGCGAGAAAGTGAAAAACATCACTGTTTAATAACATCGATTGTTTGGGGTCAATATTTTCTTAACATGGATGTTTTAATTTTGAGCAACTACGTTTAGAAACATCAATGTTCTCTTCGCGTTTTATTAACATACGATGTTTTCATTTCAAGCTTCGATGTTTAGAAATATCGATGTTCTTGTAATACAACGGGAGGAAAAAGAAATTACCTTCCACAAACAAAACTTACTAAGTAACTATTAGTTACAGCATTAGACAGACATGTTTCGGGGTATTTTTCTAATCTGTGTAATGCTGTAACTGCCTAATAGTTAATTAATAAATTAACACATATTAGAAAAATACCTCGAAACATGTCTGTATAATGCTGTAACTGACTAATAGTTAAAAAAATTTGTTCGTGGGAGATGGTTTCCTTTTCCTCCCGTCGTAGTACAATTACGGCGTTCCACAATACTTCTACGGTAACCACCGAGTTTATGGATGTTCCGTCGACGTATCTCTAGTGCGTAGACGTCGCCCTACGCCTGGACGCCTGGACGCCTACGCCGGCCGCGACGCTCGCCCTGGACGGCGCCCGTGACAGAACAAGGGCGCCGGCGTCGGCGTCGGCGTCAGCGGCCAGTTGACGCCGCGCCTTGAACCCTACACCTGGCTGCGAGCGGCGCGTCGCGGCGCGTCGGCGTCGGCGGGCACGTCGCTGACAGCAGCATCCAGCCGCCGCGCCGCGCCGCGCCGCGCCGCGCCGCGCCGCGCCGCGCCGCGCACGCTCCACGCCCAGGTCCAGGCCCCGAAGCAGGCGCTGGCGCGGGGGACAAACAGGGATATATATATATATATATATATTTCGTTAATCGGCCGACTAGGACCACGCAAGCAAGCATCCTTATTTACCGTGGCTCAGTTTTTATTTATTATCGCGGTGGCAGGTGCTTGCAACAATTCTTAGGGGGGACCAGCATTTAGCTGGATCCGATTTTTATCCCCCATGGTTGTTAGCCCGGGGGTATGGAAGATGAAAGATGATAGGAATGGATTAGGAGGCGATAGGTGATCGTGGACTTTTGGAACCATCCCAGCATTCGCCTTTTTGACCGAGGGAAACCACGAAAACCCTGGTCAGGATGGCCGGCCCGGGAATCGAACCCGGACCGCCCGATTACGAAGTCAGTGCGCTACGCACTGAGCCACTTCGCTCGGTTTTATATATATATATATATATATATATATATATATATATATATATATATATATATATATATATATATATATATATATATTTTTTTGCACATCGTAGCGTATGCGGTAATCGACAGGGATCTCGTCACCTATAGCGAGGGAAGTCGAGAAGAATTTCTTGAGAGTACGTTTTGCCGGAATCGACTTACAGCAATCGACAGTAATCTCGAGCCTCGCATTTCCAGTTGCGCATGCGCAGAGGCTCGAAACTTGTGTAGAGTGGTCGAGAGATTGTGGTCGATTTCCGTCCCTGTGCAAAAAGGTTCCTTTCGCACAACATTTTGGATTCAATTGGAACACATTTCATAATGTGTTGACCGAGAGTGTGATAAATTCCGTAACCCTCTTAATTCGCGTTTGTTCGACTAGAGCTGCCCATCAACCACTGACCAGTATAAATAAAATTATATTATTGAATAAAATAAATTGAATCAAATTTAACCATTCTATACACAGATAATTATATAGAAAGAGATTAATGCCACATGATGTTGCATCATAGGAATAAGAAGTGCCGCCGCAATTGGAACAAATTCGATGTAGCATGTCGGAGTGATCGATTAACATGCCATTCAAGTCGCCCGCTAAATCCCGCGGTTCAGTTGTCTCCGCTATCTCTTCAAATTGGAGATGTTTTGGTGTATGCGCAGAGGGTCCAAATTGGTATACGCTAACGCTCACGCGCTGCAAAAACTCTCTAAAGTTAGACTCGCCCTCTACCCAGAGGCGAATTAATATTTTTGCCGCCTGTAGGCACATCAAATTTGCCGCCCCCTGTTTAAAATTAATGTTACATTTCTAATTGTAACGTTTCAGTAACAATTCCTCATTAATTTGAACGTTTTAACTTTAAAAGTAACATTATATTTGCACATTGTTTTCATAAATTAAATAATTTTTTGGATTAGCTAATTTTGGATATAAACTGTATCTTCATAGCAAGTAACGTTCAACATTATTAACGTTTCAACACTGAAACGTTAACATTAAAAGGAAACTAAAACATGACAACTAGAATTGCAACATCTTTTCTTTCGTCAACGGGCCTTAGTTTCAGATTCATATACTTCTGAAATCATAAGGTATACTCTAATGAAGTAGACAAATAAATAGCTTGTATTAAATATTAATATGATATTTTTAAAATAAAAATATGATTTATGCTGTTATAGTTTTTAGAGAACCTAAATTTGTTTTAGAAAATATCAAGAACATTTTGCACCTTTGAAAATTTACCGCCCTTGAAAATTTGCCGCCGTAGGCACGTGCCTACTGTGCCTATGCGTAAATCCACCTCTGCCTCTACCTCTGGGTTTCGAAATTCAGATTCCCGACACATGATGCTGAGATCCTCTGCTACGAGAATGCGGTGGGGTGTTACAAAAACCACTGCTCGTGCGTGGGGAATTCTCAATGGCCATTGCGTTACGCTTCATCCATTCACATAGCGACCCGTCGTCGGGTGGTCAAAATATTCGAATCCCACCCATGGATACTGACGTTCAAATCCTGATGATCCACATGGTCTTTGTGGAGCACAAAGTGGGTTCGTAGTAGATTTCCTCGGGGTTCTTCTGTATAAATGATTATCATTTACCATTTCTCCAAGGAGAAATCTTTCTAGAAGGAGACGCTTCATTCTGAGGACCTGGACCCGTCGGGTAGGCACAGCCACGAGAGCGGCCGTTCGTGAGTAAGGAATGCCCAGTGCCCATTGCGAGGTGGCACACATCCACTACATAGCGGCTCGTAGTGAAGTAGTCAGAATGCTCACGTTGTATCCATGGGTACCGACGTTGAAATTTGCATTCTTCCATGTAGCATTTGTTGCGGATAAAGAGCCCGATATCAAATGTTCATTGCACTGCGTTAAAGCCCGTGAGACCTGTGGTGAAGTGGTCGGACTGTTCACCATCCACCTCTCGAGTACTGACGATCAAATCGCGATCGATTTGAATTAGAGGCAACGCAAATAAGAAAACCTATTCCTAAATCGGCGGATAACAAGAAGAGAGAGACTCCCATAAGTAGACATTTTTAGCTAAGCGAACAACTATTATTTGAAAGCACATTATAGTAAAATTTACAAGGAGATATTTTTCATCACAGCCGGTAACATAGAAAACCCCTGTGACGTAGCTCCGAGCTGAGTCTTAAACATTCGAAATACTCTTATCTAGTTCATTTCTTCAACCTCTTATGAGTTTTTCCTGATATTCGTGCTTGCGATCTGTCATTTCATGCAAATCCAAATATTCATGCTTTGCAGCCTCTGTGGATGAAGCACTTTTCTTACAACGAAAACGCTGAGTGAATTGTTTTTCTGAAACGTTACTCGTATGTTGGAGAAATGAAGAATGATCGGTAACAAAGGAGTTAAAGTAAGTTGTAATACTGAACCACGAATGCCATTAGCAAAACATGCTAAGTGCAACATAATGCAATTTTAATTTTATGACTTTTACGCGTTATAAATAATTGAATTCGTTAGTATGCATGAATGTCAAATACATTTTTTGAAATCATACACATTTTAAAATATTCTTGGGAAAAGCTCTAAATTAAAATGTTATCTGCGTACTTTTTCACACAATTATACTAGTTTCTTCCATCGTTTCACAACTATCTTTCAATAATGACAGATTATCCTATAAACAGTTATTTTCACTTTTGTTGAAGATGAAGAAACTGAGCAACTATATTGTAATTAAGAAAGCAACTTTTCCTTTACAATGAAATGTTTGTAATTGATCATCCCTTGGAATATAAACTCCTACACAGTATGAATAGACAGCATACCCTTTTCAAGTTCTCGGCAAAGAACGTGTAGTTGACAATATATGTGAATTCGATTCTTTTTTCTAAACAATGGGAGAGCGACAGAGGGAAAAAAACAAAACTGAAGGACAAATTCTTAAAAAATGTAACTATGATCTACCACTTTTTAGGAAATAGTATCTTACTAAATGTGTCATTCAGAGTCGAACCTGTTCAACTTTACTAGAACAGAACAAAGCTTTTGTTCTCATGTTAAACAACGCCTCACGTAGTTTTCGAATGGTCTTCATCCTTTCGTACCCAAGGGAGGAAAAAGTTGTGAAATCCCTTTTCTTGTGAATCGATAATTGGCACCGCAGGAGTGTCTTTGTTTATTATTGATTAAAAATAAACATGTAAGCAGAAGGAGAAGATATATTACAAAGAGCAACATATGAACTGCAGCGGATAATGGCAGAATATAATCTTGAAATATCAGACACCAAAACGAAAGTTATGGCATTCCAAGGTCGATACCCGATACGCTCAAAAATTGAGCCTGGAAAGCAGCTAAGAATGAGCAGAAAAATATGAGCCTGGAAAGCAGCTAAGCCAATCAGTGCATTAGCGCATGTGGTTGCCCACAAATGTAAATAAGCAAATGGTGTGGCAAAGTCAGCAACGAGTGCTTGGAATATCTAGAGGTCTTCAACTCAAATGCCAAAAGTAGCTTATTTTCCTCTACTTTCTACAGAAAAATGTACTACTTTGAGCTAGGGTTTACAACTATAGGCCAAGCAAGTTTGAGAGAGCATATTCTCAATCGGCTTCTAAGAGAAATTTAATGTATACGAGATTCCTTGTATGACGATAACATTTGATAACCAAAGACAAGAGCCAATAGCGGACAAGAAGGCAGGAAAGGAATGCAAGAGCGGTTGTTTCTTAATTATACCCAGCCGGTAGTGTGTACCCTGGCATATAATTGTCCCATTTCACATTACATTTTTTAGTAGGGGTGGACGGATCGTTTCCCAATCTGTAAATTTCTAAAGTAGGGTCTATTTTCTAGCCACCTCGAAGTCTAGATATCGCGCACGTAGATTTCTTTCTCGGAGATCACGTATAGCGTACCGCACCAGAATTTTTTTGTTAAAAATATCATTACAAGGCCACTCCCGATAAAAAGGTATAAAATCACGAAATATTGCCTTTCTTTAAACTATGCAAACTCCTTCACAACCAAACAGTACTAAACGCAGCGATGTTTTGTACAGCCCTTAGTGGCGGCTCGGTGGGCAATGGGCCACGCTTGATCTCGGCGAGTATCACCGCGACCCTTCATTGCAGCCCGATTCTCCGCTTCATTTCGTAACGAAGGGGCCTGCCCCGCCTTCAGCTCTCCGGCTGCGATCAGAAGCACCAGCGATACCAATCCCAAAGACGAGGCTTGCTTTGCAGGGTATTTCTTCCGAACGAACGTTTTATTAGTAGACATCGGATATTGAGGTTTTAAAATGTCGTATTTAGTTGCCTAAAATACGGGCTTAAAAAGCAGAGAAGGGCTGTATAATAACTTCAATAGATTACATTGATATCAATAACGTCTTGACATAAATTGAGTCGTTTATTTCAGAAACCCGACAAACACGCATTAGCGACGGATTATTGTTCCAAGAGGATAGACACATCGTTTAGTGCATATTTATAAGAAAAATATTCATTTATGAACTGCTTTAATAAATAATATTTTGAAATCTGAAATACTGCGTTTGACGGGTTTCTGAAATATAAGATTCAATTGTATTTTACATCGAATTGTTTTATTAAAAACTTGAGAATGAAATATAGAAAATAGCTAAGACACCTACGATTTTTTCCGCCAGTATCACTTGATACGCAAAAATTTCATATTCCACCATATGTTATATGTATATTTTAATGACAAAATAATAGGTGGTACAATAATTATCCATTTGTGACCAATGCATATTTAATGTTGGAACAAAACATATTTTATTCCTTTTGTACTTATTTCAAATAAGTAAGGTACTCCCAACGCAGCGAGTGTCTTTCAAAAGTTTTGTTTTGTTCAAATGTTTTCTGCTTCCAGGATCTCTTACGAATTTATTCACTTTATTCTCCGCCGATTTAATTCCACAGAATTGGCATTTTGAAGTGTTTAGCAAGGCAAATAGGAATTTTTTTAAACTTTAATGGTGAAATTTAATGGTGAGGCATTTTAGGCTCATTCAGTGGGGGTGGTCCTTTGATTTTGTAAAATCATTAAAATGTTCATAATTAATCTCGAACGTCTACTTTAAAATACCATTTTTTTCCAAACATAAAAGATCGATAACAACTAATTAGCCAGTGGTTTGGGAACTATGCGTGGGTTGGCGTATCTGGTGTAGTAGGAAAGACAGGAGAGAACTCGGGGGGGGGGGGGGGGGGCGTTGCTACATTCAGAAAAACTAAAACATTTTCCAATTTCTAAGTCTGACAGATATTATCGGGACTAAAGGGACTGATTTGGTGCGACATGATCCAACAGCAATTTAACAGAACATAATCTGCGAAAATTATGCATTGTCGGCACCTTTTCAGTGACTCAAAACTTGCCATAAAAACTTCACAGTACCAATATATTAAGGAATAATAAATTTCTGTTAATTTATTCGTTATTTCGTTTCTACATTCTGTATGAATCTGTCGAAATATGTGTATATTAAGCATATCAGAAGTGTGTAATCGTTTTAAGGGTGTACATCCGTGACGCATCCATATTATTTTATGATATCGGCGTTTACTTAAATTGCACCGAAATCAGGCAATAACCGTATTTTAATGAACTTCGTTAAATATTTAGAGAAACCATACCGACGCACAAATGCAGGATAATTTACTTCGAACGTTTCGAAAATGGAAGTATCGGAGGTAATTTTTAATTTGACGTTTTGAAACAAAATTAAGCCAGTGTGTGCGCGTGTTGTCGTTGTTGTGCCAACAAAAGTGGAGATCGCAAGCGTGGCAAGGTCTAAAGGCGGATCCGCTCATGCGACAAGTCTGTAAACGGTTGCTCGCCCAATTCCGAGTGGCCGAATTTATCGGCAAATGAGCGGTTCCTTTGTTATGTCCAAAAGACCGACATATTGCGGGAAGGGCGAACATCGAGCATTTGGCGCTCAGCTAACTGCAAGGAACCCGTCTACACTAGAGCTACATCAGATTTCTTATCAAAACTTTATCAATCATACATCAAATACATCACCGTCACTACATCAGAACGAATATTTTCTTATCAATTTTTCGCAAAAACTCTCATTTTTTTCTGTATTCAGAATTCAACTTTTTTTCTGTATTCAGAATTCAACTTTTTTTCTGTATTCAGAATTCAACTTTTTTTCTGTATTCAGAATTCAACTTTTTTTCTGTATTCAGAATTCAACTTTTTTTCTGTATTCAGAATTCAACTTTTTTTCTGTATTCAGAATTCAACTTTTTAATGGCTTACGGTATGGATCACAGAATTAACAAAATATGCATAGAATACACTTCTCTCCGTAGCACGTAGTTATTAATTGTTTTTGGCGTAAAATAAATAAATACTCCAGTTTCGGCGAGCGGTCGTTCGGTACTTGACAAATATCGACGCTGTGGAGCCACTTAAGCGTAAAGGAGTTGCTGGAAAAATCCCCCTCAACGCTCGTCATTACTGTCAGTGTATAATACTAGTATGTCCTCTACGATCACTCTGTCTCAAATTATACTCGTAATGCCGGAACATAGACTCGAAGCAATTTCCATAAAAACAGTTATGTATACAGCAGTACTCAGTAGTCAGTACTGTTACAAAGATAGTCATATTTAGATCTCACTAAAAACACTGCATAATACCTCTGTCAGTCGCATGAAGAGACAAGAAACTGTGTCTACAATACAAGTCACTTCACATCCGGTTAGCTTTCATCAGCAAAACAAGTAGCTCTAGCAAAACAAAGCAGAGGTCTCGGTGGCTACCTCTGCACAATTGCTGCTTAATTAATTTGGTGAAAATTGTTCCCCTTGTCTTTTGAAACTGATTTGCATAATTGGTAGATGGGAAATGTAAGAGGTAATAAACAACTAATTGCGTCAGCTTGATTTAATTATGAAGGAGGAAAAGTATCTACAGAATCTATTGCATCATCTATCTAACAGCAGTCATGTGCCAACTGCGGAAAGCAATGCGGTGCTAATTACTGAACATGCCCTAAATGATACAAAATTAGTCCAGTATAGAATGGAATTGTCAGAATGTTAAGAATATGGTGCACCAATCGTACTATGGTATTCAACACGAATTGTTTTAAGGATACTATAAATGAAGCTAAACATTTGGTTCAACAAATAGTACATTTTGACATTATGTTTCCTCCGCTATTTCCTAGTGGACAGGGATCAATCGTTAAGCATCAAATAAGTTCGATATACGAACAGGTACATCGAAATATATTTAATGAAATTTATACATGAGTTATTAATACATTTAGTGAAAAAAAGAAACTACACAGTGAGAGATCTTCATAACACTTTGTTCCCCCATGTTTCAGTGTCTCTTATACAAAGTTTTACGTGAAAATAAAAAAAACTTTCTTTTCTTCGAACTTTTAAATAATCATCAAGAATCTTATCTTCATAAATCAACAAATATATAAAATACATCAGATTAACAGTTCACGATCGCATCGAGTTCATAAAACAATTGACAATGTTGCCAGGCTTCCCACCGAAGATACGTGAATACTCTTGAAAATATAACATATATGGCGCAATATATGTGATTTGTATTTCATAATTTTCATCAATTAGCAAGGAATTACACAATTTTTCGCTTAATTCAACCTTAAATATCCAATTTTTATTCTAAAAACGAATACCGTTTTCAGCAAATCGAATGAAGGGGTCCCACCACGGCAAAGGACAATCGCGTATAGTCCCTGCGGCATCACCACCCCTGTGCCCCCTCCCCATTGGTTGGTCTCTTGCGCGTCTGCCTCATCCCTCGCCCTCGCGTGAAGGTCCCCCGCGGATCTGGGGCTAGGGGAGGACGCGAGGCAGCTGGCGAAGTGAGAAATGCCCCCGGGGGAGAGACGAGATACAGATGAGGCGCGACCCTTGGACGTAGGAGTCTCCAAACCTTTTTTATATTATTTTATTTTTTATTTAATTTATTTTAGATCGCTGTGCAACTGCATGGCGATACGTAGGGGGCGGATTTTAATGAAATGTCATTTTTTTATTATTTTCACTTTAAAACAATGCCATGTAGTATACAAATTAATTTTATGTTGAGACAAAACGAAATGACCCATTTGTTGTTTTTTTTGCTTTTTTTTGAATTTGTGGTTGATTTCGAGTAATAAGTGTTTTCTTACCTTTTTACATCATATTAATGTGGTTTTCGCTGATTTCATAGACTTTAATATCATTTTTAAGAAACTTGCTTTAAATAATACTTACCAGGTGAAACCAAAGTTCACTTCAGCATTCCTTAGTAGCCTATTCGATCTTTTCGCTCAAATTTTGTAATGTCAGCAGTCATGTTGTGAGTACTATGTAATCGAAGGTTCCTGTGTCGCCTGTCGGCGGCATTGTCATTTCGGCCGATTTCATGATAAATAAAGGAAGAGATTTTCTTTTAAAGAACAGTCCAAACCAAACGTTTGCAAGCTGAGGTCACTTGTACGAAAGGAAGAAACATCAATTACATCAGTAACTTACCCAAAAGCTTGAGCTGTTCATTTGATGTGGTTTTGATCGATTTTTTTACGACATTTTTCTTTGTTTTGGGGACATTTTGAAAGCATTTTAGAGCATTTTATTGATCATTTTTTGCAACGTTTTAAGTCATCAAAATTCGTCTCCTAGTGATAAGCGATCAAAAAATCTCTCTTACAATTATACATTATAATAATACATAAATTATCATTACATTTCATATCACTCTCTTTTGACAATTTAAATCATTCAACAATAAATACCAAAACTTGTTGCCGCTCACTTTCCTCATTAAAATAAAGTCCTCAGTTGAGTGAATTATTCGAAATAAAACGAAATAATCTTCCACAAAATAATGTTAATAATACAGTACTGTATTGTAAAGAGAAAGTGCAATAAATATAACAATAAAATATAAAGTAACAAAGAACTTCCAATCTATTTTATGGAAGAAGATATATGATATGATTTCACCCTGGATAATTGACAAATATCTGGAATAAACTCCGTAATTGTTAGGATTCGATGTGGTGTGTGTTGATTTGTTGTTGTTCAACAAATCCAAAATTAAAATACTCAGTACAGCTATATACGAGTAACGTGTCGTGTACACTTCGTTCTGTCCTATCATCGTGAGATCGCCGAATTCACGCCTCGCGATGGCTGCTTAAATGGTCCATGGCCTTTAATGTAAAGAAACGCTTGAAGATGACAGTAAGTTGACCCAGCAAATAATCTACCTAGCATTTCGTATCCGACATTTGGAGATATACTGATCAAGAAACACGCACAAAAATATCACAATCGCCTTTGACACGACAACGCGAATAAATTCGCTCAATTTTTGTGATTTTCGAAGCGAAACATACGCCCTGGGTACCTTCCAAGGAACTACTGGAAAGAAAGAGGACGATTTGGTAGAATAGATGCGTACAGTATACGTGAGTTTTGTCTTCTTGCATTTTCGCGTCAAATTTTCAACGTCTCTGAAACTACTCACATTCATAAACAGTCAAAATTAATACGCAAGTCACGAGAAACAAATGAATATCTGACGACTCAATTAGCAGTATTATCTAATTGGTGATATTACAGTACCCCACTCAATTAGCAGTATTATCTAATTGGTGATATTACAACTAGGTAACTAGTTACCTAGTTGACCTAATGATAATGAGCGGTCGTGAAATAGAATATTCACTGCTTCATCTCTCCCACTGCTGCTCACTGGGTTAATGTATTTAACAAGCCAGATGATTTGCTCATTCTATGTAAATATTAAGTTGAGATACGCCTTGTTTTGTACTAAAATACTTGAATCACATTATGTACGAGTATATGGATTACAGGATACGCATTCTAAGCAAAAATGTGAAGTGTATCCAGCATTTACATTAACAGAGTAAATGAAAAGGATCATGAACTAAGTGGAATCAAATAATTTAAATAAGGAAGAATAAAAGATTTATTTACATTTTCATTCATCATTAAACGTTGTTTTCTCCATTCTTTCACGTTTCAGCAAGTCTGCAGGGAGTAATCGAGATAACATTACATGTTATATTGTCAAGAAATTTGACATCATTAACTCTTTTCATATATCAGAAGTAGAGTAACTAAATGCATTTAGTTGTAATTGATCATACATTTCATTAATAACTTCAATTAATTCGGAATCTTTTGTGCTTTCGTATTTCTCTCCCCCAATCTACTGAGGACCGTCAGCAACATTGATGTTTCTGAAAAAAATACTATATCTATCTGAGGGAAAAATAGAAAAAAAATATCGATGTTAATATATCGATGTTTTAAAAAATCGATGTTTTTGGTCATCCCTAGTGGGAACAGAATGAGGAGGGAAATTTCGCTCGCGACCCTCACAGCGGTATTCATTCGCCGTACTGGTGCGCACTGATGGAGCATATCATGTTTGAATTGAATTGAATTGAATTAATGCCTTATTTTACGTGGCGAGACTCAGGCCATTAGGCCCGCTCTTCCGTCTGACCACGTAAATTTCGCTACGCTCCTTTCACCAACTAGCAGAGAAAGGAGGTATTTCTTGAGCGAGAAACAGGCGATTTGAATTTAGCTCAGAGGCGTCATTTAGGCTTGAGGATCTTTTACATGCAAGTAAATCTACTAACATGGGACAGCCGGCTTTACTTCCCCTCCGAAGGAAGACGTACGAAGGATTTTTTCGCCCTGAAAAATCCACGGCTTCGATCGGGTTTGAACCCGCCAACTTGGGTACAACAGTCCGAACCGCTAACCGTTACACCATCGCCGCCGCCATGTTTTAAAGAAATGTCTTAAAATAATTTTTGTAGCTTACGCGAAGTTCGGAAAATCTGTTTGTGTATTCTTGAAATTCAACCTTGAATAACGTCATGTTAACAAATCCAGTGCTCTGTAGTAACCGAACTATATGTACGTCTCAATTTAGAAACGCTAATACAGTAAAAAATAAATATAAGAAATAATGCGCTTGCAAAATCATTCAAATACATGTGCTAAGAAATGTTTCTCGCAGACTTATACATAAGTCTTACAATACTCTTGTTAATGTTTCAATGACTTTCAATAACCAAAAAAATGTGCAGAAGCTTTTCGGTTCCAAATCTCGTGAACTATAGTTACAGATCAAGAACGGCTGACTATAATCTCACTGCGCAGCGCTCACGCACTGACTCAATTCCGGAATGCGTTTCATTCGTGGCTGCTCTCCACGCGTGTAGGGCAGCTCGGTTGCGGAGCGATGACGTTATTGCCCTGCACTAGGGTGGATTTCAGTTCAACGAATGGGACGTGCCCAATGACCACGCTATTCGTCTGCGTACAATACTGCTCCGGCGTCTGCACGTAATTGTTTGAGTGGTACCACGAAGTGCTAGCCAACCTTTAGAATTCTCATCCTGCAATGGTCAGCGATCTGGTGATTAGTTACTGTTGAAAACCCTGCTACTCTCAAGATTCAAATCTATTAACTGTTTATGATGCATTAGTTGCAAGCTCGCAATTGCATTGGCCCACACTCTTTTGGGACACCGACCACCTTTGCCTGTTTTTTGTCATTCGTTCGGGTATGTGTCGTCTCGAAAGTGAGGGTAAAAGTGACACTAGCAAAATCCGCCGGCTCCTAAATTTATTCAGGCTATTGTCCGATTTAAATATAGTGACTTGTGACAGATCATCAGCAATACGCGGTTCGAGCGGTTTGATACCTTCGTTGCGAAGCTCCCGTTTGGATAACCGCGTGCGGCTGATGATCCGTCACAAGCCACTATATTTAAATGGAACAACAGTATATCTGAAAGTCTGTGCGCGTGACCCTCTTCTGGATACAGTCTTCTACTGGGCAGGTAGCGACGCGCTCTCATTCGGTCATAGGGCTCCCTCTTCAGGGCAATGGTGGCCAAAAAACGGACCGGGAAGAAGGGGCGAAGGAGTCACACAGCCGCCAATCAAGAAAGCTGGACGGCACACGGCGTTTCGGAGTACGCTAATTCGAGGCGCGCCTTCGACTCCCACATGAACTCCTGGCGACGAGACTGTAGCGCGCTCTACCCATGAACCGTTTGTTTACTCCGAACCGATTAAATACGGCCAATTTGTCAGCGTTCAGATGGATGCGTTTAACCAATTGGGAGCTCTGTTACACCCACTGGCGGATCCGGGGGGGGGGGCATGATGGACATGGCCACCCCCAAAAGGCCAAGAGCTTTCGTTTTCATTCCATTATTTAGTAAATTGATTTAAATATATTTGTGTTCAAATTATGTAATTATTTAAACAATAATATTGTATAGTATCACATCTACTGTATATAAATAATATACAATATAATAAAAATATGTTTATTATTTAACAAAAATCTATGATTGCCCCATACAAAATGATCAGCTGGTTCCGCCCCCTGGTTACAACTTCGTTTTTTATATTGAAGACCCCGATAGGAAAACTGCGTCTTAGATGATCAAAAGTCAACTCGTCCTACGTTTTAATCGGAGAGCAGCAACTGGTAGCACCAGACGAATAAACAGCTGCCAACGTTACGGAGATGGCACGTGGGTGGGGCGTGGGCGCGTGCGATAAGTAGTCACGCCCTGCGGAAAAGGCAGCGCTGATGTTCGCGCTTTTTACAACCAGGGATCGTTCATGGGCGTATTATGATTGTAGAAGCTTGATTCAGGCGAGTTTAATACGAACAACTCAAATTTTTATCGGACGAAGTTGGCAAACGTTACACCAAGCCGCACCGGGCGATATTAGCGTCTCTCGTCTTGAATTCTGTATTGTTCGATTTAAATGTGACGTGCGACAGATGATGAGTTTGGTGTATCCAATCGGCAGTTTCATTACGACTTTAATTTTAGGTATCGAAGCTCCCGACTGGATAATCGTAACACAGCTGATGATCTGTCACTATTCACTCTATTTAAATCGGACAATAGTTTTCCCTACATATCCAATGGAGAGTCAATAGAGCCTGACAAGTAATGCTAAAACTGCAAGGCATCTCGACCGCATTGTGCACTACCGAAGTTCAGGAGACCTGTCGAGAGCTCAGAGTGTATTCCCACTGGGACGGTACTCCGCTGGGGGAGGTACCTGGAGAGGGGAAACAATCGCAAGATGGTTCTTGCATGTAAAACGCGTAACTGGTTTCTCGCGATCCAGAGGGGAACGTTAGATCACTCTCAGGCTACAACATGCACCACACTTACGGGACCAACGATTAACGTAATTCTTTCACCAGAAAAACGAAATACTCCTTCACTCGGACACGTTGAACGCACCCGGCGCACACGCGACTTCCACGCGCGTCAGTCACGGCGACAGTCCAGCAAACGAGGAAAAATCCCAACCAGATGGTTAAAGCGCCGCTCGCGTCCGCGGCCAATCCCCAGAAGTGCAATAAGCAGTGCGGACATGCTGCACTCGCTGCAGCGAGGCGCCGGCGCCAGCGTCGGCGTCGCGTCGTGTCGCGTCGCGTCGCGTGGGGCCGTGACGCACTTCCGGCATTCGCCGCGACGCCCGACTCCCACGCGCCCTGCGCTCAGGCTGCGATTGCAGCGCACCCGAGGTGCAAAGCCACCATCTTCTTTCTCCTCTGGCGATACACGACAATTCCAATACTTCGCGCACTCACGGCAGCTTTCGTGTTCCATTTGACCGCTAGAGCGCACCGGGGCAAAGATGCTCATGTTCCATTCGCACAATGACCCGGGACCAGAGCAGACTGAAGACGCCCTCAGGGCGCTCTAACCTGCACTGAAACGCTCGTCAGTGCAGTCCATTGCACCGATCCATTTTGAGGTTAGGTGCGAAATTTATGAATGTTGATTTGGATTCGTGGTGAAAATGTGAAGGCGACTGAGGATCTTTTGCCCCGCAGAGTCACTCCGAATGATGAAGTATTTAATTTTTACAAGAAATGTCTTAAAATAATTGTGGTGACTTACGCGAAGTTTCGAAAAATTAGTTAATGTATTATTAAAATTCAACCTTGAATAACTTCACGTTAACAAATCCAATACTATTTAGTAACGAAAGTGTCGGTACGTCTCAATTTAGAAACGCTAATGAAGTAAAAAATAAAAACAAGTCACTGATGCCCTTACAAAATCATTCGGGAACGGGGAATCATTACTTTAAAAAAAAAGTGAGTGACCACCCTGAAGTAATATTTCGTTTGATACTCATATCTGACTATTACATTTTAGTAGCTTATTCCATCAAAACTATTATTATGCTTTACCCTTTTTGTCGTATAGCCGAGTGAAGTCGTTTTGTAGACTGATTTATTATGCTTGTTGAATAATATTCATGGTGAACGCCAATTAGGTGTGTGATGATCAACAGTGAAGGATGAAAAAAGCGTGAATAACTGGTCCCAGAAAGAAAAGTAAGTCTTCATTACGAAGGTTTAATGACGGCATCAAGATAATGCGAATCATCAGAATGCAAGTATATTTGTCATGGGTTCGTTTTTCGATATCCATACATATTGAAACCCAAGATAAAATATAAAAGACCAATATCGTGTATATAATTATGAACGTGTGTTTGGTATTACGTAAGTGCAAGAGGTTAGGGGCAGACGCCATGATCTATGCTCGTTCCCATTTAAACTGCCCTCCTCTAATGGAAGTACTCAACTAAAGAACCAGTAGCGAGTTGCATCTTAGATATACTGCTTTCGTCGTTTCAGAAAGGAAACAATTATGTGTCTGCGAATAAACTTTCTGCTTCAGAAACTACCCTTCGATTGCTAACTTTCACACTGCCGTGCTCTTTTTAATGAAACGATTCTCTTTTTCTAATGTTTCATCACTACCGAGACGTTAGAGCAGACAACGGACGTTGGATGAGATGCAGACAACGTCCATTTTGTATGAAATGATGAATGACGTCTTCTTATAAATGTTATTAAACCTGACGTTCCTTGGGTTGCGTCATTTATCCCAACCAGTATTAGACAGAAAAAGAAATGACTCTCGCTATCAGTCCGTTAAAATCTATTCTATACAGGAAAATACAGATCTGAAATCAAGATAACTGTTGAATATATTTATATTATCAAGGCGGCATTTGAGAGCTGAGAATTCACTCTTGGCGTGAGTGAGTTTTCATTCCGGGTATGTCAACTACTCCTGTAAGTGTAGTGTATGTAATATGCAGAGACGTGACGCTGTTCCTCCATTGCTGGAATGTGAGATCCGACGCCGAATCAGACTCGACTTCACATTCCCGTTGTTTAACCAATTTCTATCTTCAAACGTTATTTACAAACAAAATATGCGTAAAAAGAACAAAACGTGTTGCTCAAAAAGGGAGTTGACAAGGCTTTTGCGATCCGCTCGACACGAATTCTAGTAGCTCCTCGAAGAACTATTTTGCCATTTGATGTCCATTCTTCAAGTGAAAGTGCAATATTAATGAAGAATGAATTAAATATGTGGTTGTGATTATTGAAGTTAGAAATCTCATTCAGCTCAGCCCAGCCCTGCGCCCCATTGACACCGTTTCTGCCCCCCGCCCCTTTCTATCAAGCTCCAACTGACCGCTCCGCTTCCTAACAATTCGTGAAGCCTAGATGTATTGCGGATTGCATTGAAACAACCCTTGTGTAAAAATACGCTTTCGTCGCTTCAAAAAGTGAGATTTCCAAAAATCTGTTCTAATGGTTACTTCTATGTAATAAGAATCCATTTTCCAAACAACTCATTCGTAGCTCCAAACGTCTATGCGTTTTCAGTTGGTTTCTTCTTTTCAAGAAAGTATAGGATACATAGTGTTTGTCTACACCGCGCCAAACATAGCAAGGTGAACTGAGAACGACTTACTCAGCACCCTATATCACTACGGTTGCTACCACAGTCGTCATCTGATGTAATTGAGTAACGAATCAGTTAAAGTAATGGTAATATCGTCTACTACACTGTGTATGTTATAAACAGGATCATTTTTGCCTAGCCCTTTTCATAATTTTTTTCGATTAAAACTTGGGGAAAGAGTTCGTAATTGATATATTTTACAAAGAAATTATGCATTTTGAATTAAGATATTTCGTTCGCTTTCTTGAAAGCCTTTTTAATTACAACAGCAGATTTTTGTTTTGCAGTCGTATCAAGAGTCTTGTACGCTGCATGTTGGCGTAGCTTTTCCAGATTGCTCACTGCTCCTGGTTCTTACATATGCATTATCTGAGGAACGTACGCATGTGGGTGGGTGCGCAACGGGCGGGCACGTGCCCATTTGGTTTCTCCAAGCACGCATAACCGGAAATTTAAAAGCCTGTCCTCCCCGTATATCCCAGCAAGAACGGGCGCGATTTGTATGCGCGATTGTGTTCTCCACACAGTAGCCGTACCCCGGCATCCAACAGACTGTCCCCCGAATCGAAACCGAGTTTCGTTCCATCTTGTTGTATAATTTGCCTGTTTATTTACGCATAAAAAGCGTAAGTGGGTATAGAGATCCCTTATACTCATGAGCGTTGCGTTGTGATGCAATGATGTTCTTACGATCTTCCACGTTTCTTTTCGTGTTGCTTATCCTAATCATGCCTGCTTTTAAGACACTACTTTCTGTTTTCTATTGTTTTTTCTTCTCATGCCCATGGTTTCGTAACTGTGCAAAGAAATTCATCTCTAGTTTTTGACAAAAAATAATTTTTTTTGATAGGGTGAAGGGGTCTCAAATGCGAAAAATGTATGGTGTTCCTTTTTTATTTATTTTGTTTTCGCCCGCTCGTCTCGCTAATTGTTTCACTTATTTTCGAAATAGTGCATTGATTCTTTCCATAATGGATATTCTGGTATCGATCTTGGCAAAGTAGGAAAGCATCATTTGAATTTTTGGTTACTTCGAGTTTGTTTAATTACTTGCATCAGGTTACCCACACGTGTTACATTTTCATTTTTTACTGATATTACTTCAATGTATAAACATAATGGTTAATAATAACTGTCTCATTCGTTTTAGAAAATTACGAACGCTGATTTAGTTTTTCTCCTCTTTAAATATTCAAAAGTAGATATATTTTTGCACACCACTGGTTTCCACTAAAAAATATGACAAAGAAACGAGTTAAAGAGCTCACACGTCAAGGTGGGAAAGAAAGTACCCTTCGGAGTTTGCTCAAGCAGATAATATCCTTAACTTCTACGTGAGGACCGAGTACTCTCTTTCGATTGCCTCTATCACTATATGCAGTATTGAATTCCCTCACTCCCTCTTGAGTCACACCTAAACCTGTCCTATCTGACACCAAAACCGAAGTTCTAATGAGGGACAACATTAAACCGATTATCTCTCTCGGTCGATCTAATTTACAAACAGCTGCCAAACCCAATGAAACACGCTGTGACAGGTCCTCAATTTGCAACCAGAAATTGGCGCCATGTCGCCGGGCCCTGCCAAGTTTGCCCCCGTGATAAGAATGACATCGTAATTATATCACGATTAAATATAATTGAACGCTTTCCGGCGTTCTAAAGCGCCATCTCTTTCCATTACGTGTCGCGCAGCCGCTGCCAAGAGAATTTGAGAAACACATGACGCGCGGGCGGTAAGTCAGCGCTCCACTGGCAGCCGCCACCTGGCGGCACAGCGCCAACGCATGTGATTGACGGACCGTTGTCGTCTCGCGTGGCGAGAGACGGGTACTTTTTTTCAAAATGCTGATGTACACCCTTTCCCCCCGATTCCACCCACTAAACGGGGCCTGGAGCCAACATAGACCGATGGAGTTAATTGTCAAGGATTGACACTAGGGTTAGGGCATGCTTCCCAGCGGCTAATATCAACAATTACATTACGGAGAGGTAGAGCAGTAATGCTATCAATCAGACTCACGGTACAGAGTGAAGTACATTGTCCATTATGTCAGTAGATTTACAGTATTCAGACACATTCACACTAATATACAGTAAATTCAATCTTCTTAATTAATATCACATTCCAGATATTCTTTCTGGATGTTTCAAATTCACAAATTGACGGACAGTAGAAAGAAAGAATGACTGTATTCTGAAAGTCTAAGACCGAAACTGTTATCGATTTTTGAAAGGCTAATATTCAAAGACCGAAATGCGGAGACCAGTGCGCCTCCTGACGAGATCAAGAAAGCCTGACCAATGCTAGCTGGGACACATGTTCCACTTGTCAGTATGTGTTATGTATTATAAAATGTAACAGAAACATTTCGATGCAAAGATGTTAATTATGGATGAGACAAAAATGAGAGAGGAAGAAATTAAATGTACCCCTTACGTTGACAGACGAGTTTATTTATAATATTGCCAGATGCAGATAATACAGATTTAAATCACCTCTGAGGTAGCAACGAAGGTCAAGTATGATCGAAAAAGTTAGAAATTTTGTCAATGAAATTTTCTCCCATGGAAACGGAATCACGATCCTGTCACTTGAAAATACCTCGAGTGATCCTTAGAACTAATGACAATTTGATTTCCTGCTAACAATTTAAATTTCTGCTAAAGACGTTTTATTATTTATTTGTATTAGTGGGGTTAAAAAGACAAAATCTTACCTGCACAAAAATTCCAATTCTAGATTTTCAAGGGAAACGTGTTTAGAACGACGTGTACGCCAACAGTTGGTGCCTGGCGGGGACAAGTTGGCGACGGCTTTGCTGTTGAGTAAACATCTCCTAAATGTCACTGTTTCTAACATTAATTAGTCATTCTACTGGTGTGAATTCGGAGCCAAGGAGAATTCGAGAGACGTTACTCAGCAAATATGTAAAAGAATCAAGAATTGTACGAAAAAAAGCTTATTTATACCATAGTTGTCGGTGATATTTTTATTCCCATCTCGAAAAATTCGTTAGTTTTGTCTTCAAAAAACAAACAACAAATCATATCATTCAGAAAAAGAAACTCAACCATTTACAATGGCTGACCATTTTCAATGGCCGTATAGAAGTAGTTCGTGAACAGTAACAGAAAATCTGTTCTTCATAGGGACACCGTTGACATAATTTAACCGCGGAGATTATACCTTCTTTGTCTCTCAAAATCGTACCTCCCCAAGATCGGAACCATTAAAAACAGTTAACTTCTCGAAACAGAATATCAAGCTAAAAATCCTTATACTTTTTTTGTTTTAAATAAATTCAAGGTACTGTCATGCCAAGTTCGAAAACAAACCAATACGGCTTTTAGTCTTGACTACGTTACAAACAAATTTATTTAACAAGAGAATGCAGAACCATCAAGTTAAATCTTTTTTTCGCTCGGTCAATTATCATAAATAATTATTTAAATATTTTCCTCTGAACTTAAAAGACTTTGTACATTGTTAGCTCATTTTGAAGCACTGTTTCATTGTCTACAGGCAGGAAAGTATGTGATGCAAAGTTCTAACATGGAGAAATGATCAGAGCCGGCGATTGGTGTGTAGACCGAATAGGATGTTGACCGGAGGGGGGGGGGGAGCCCCTACCCCTTTCATTCCCCACCGAAAATATATACGAAGGGAAAATTACAAAAATAGATTTTTTTCAAAATGTCATGTTCATCATTAAATCGTCGTCAAATTGTTATCACATTTATTCTATGTAACTTCAACAGTTCATTTCTGCAATGCAAAAGCAGCGCTGCACTTTGCAATTTTTTAAATATAAACTAGGTTAACAATTTCTGTAAATCGATATTGTCTGTCATGTCCATATAAACACGTATAATCGCAATAGTGTTGCCCGAGTTTGCAACATAGTTGATCGCTTAAGGGTTTCAAATCTGCGCAATACCGAGAAACTTCGTTCATTTCTGGAATTTGACGTTTGGGGAATACTTCTCTCACTACAAATTCCGAGTGGGTATTTTACTCATTCGGAATTTTTCGATTGCGTGTGGCTACCCACCGTAACAACACCCGCCGAGCCTGGAAATAATTCTACATTCATTGGCGTCATCAACGGTGGCTAACTGGTGCTGGGTCTGTGGTAATCTTTATTGTTTTATCATTCCGCCAATTGAATAATGTTCGGTTGGATATAAATATTGTTGTTAGAACATGTCAAAACATGTTTTTTTAAAACGAAATAACATTTTTATGAATTATTTTTTCGATTAAAAGCAGTCTATTGAGAGTTTAATTGGAATCGTGATAAAAGCCGACGAAGGTTCTTTGATAGGAAATAGTGAACTGTCCTTTTATCTTCGACGTGCATGGCTTCAATTTTAATTTCTCTGTCACAGAAATTGTTTCTATATTCTCACACGCTTTTCGACGTAATTTCTATGAATTCTTACGAATTACACAATTATATATTTTTATAATAACGTAAACCATTCGTGACAACTATCCCTTACCTAGATGAGCCGACCCTCGAAGTCAACACCCAGCTCATCTGGCGTGCGGAAGAAAAGATTTAAGACGTGCTGTCTTCGGGGACGCTCGACTGTTTTACGACCCGCCAAATAACCGTCCGCTGGCCTGAACCCCGATCAACAACGTTGCAGTTAGTGCCGTGAGAGTGTGTGCGTTGAGTAGTGGAGCGTGGAAGAGCATGCGGCGGCGGCTTTAGGCCTAAGCGCAGACACTTCCTGCGCGCGACGCGACGCGACTCGACGCTTCG
This sequence comes from Gryllus longicercus, assembly GCA_038098605.1. Taxonomy (NCBI): domain Eukaryota; kingdom Metazoa; phylum Arthropoda; class Insecta; order Orthoptera; family Gryllidae; genus Gryllus; species Gryllus longicercus. The sequence goes on from JAZDUA010000499.1 coordinate 679,719, forward strand.
GCTTCCGCCGCGACGCCGCCCGCGCCTGGACGAGCCCGTCCGGCCTTCCGCCGCGACGCCCCGCGCCGCGCTCGACCATCAGGAAGAGGCGGACTTTAATGAAATTCCTTTTTTTTTCCTTCACATTCCAACAATGCTGTTTAGTATAGAAATTCATGTTATGTCTTGTTAAGTAAACGAAATGATCCACTTTTATACGTTTTTTTGGGCATTTTTCGTCGATTTCGACTAATAGGTCATTTTTTACTTTACGTCATTTTTACGTCATTTTTACTGCATTTTTTGCTGATTTCATCGATTTTGACATAATTTTAATGGTATCTGCTTCAATCAAATAGGTCATTTTTTACCTTTTTGCGTAATTTTTTCTGCATTTTTTGGCGATTTCATCGATTTTAATGTAATTGTAATTGGTACCTGTTTCAAACATTATTTACGAGGTGCAACATGTTCACCACAGAATTCCGGAGTAGCTTATTCGATTTTTTCGCTCATATATTGTACTGTCAGCGGTTGTGAGTACGATATAATCTAAGGTTACTGTGACGTTAATCGGCGCTATTGTCCGTTCGGCCGATTTCGCTATAAATAAGGGCAGAGATTTTCTTTTAGAGAACAATCCAAACCCAAAGTTTGCAAGTTGAGTTCACTTAACCCAAAGGAAAAAGCCTCGATTACTTCAGTAATATATCCAACAGCTTGAGTTGTTCACATGAAGTGGTTTTGATGAAATTTTTACATTTTTCTGTTGTTTTAGGGTATTTTTAAAGCATTTTTTGAGCATTTTATTGAGCATTTATGAGGTCATCAAAACCCGCTTCCTAATCATAACGATAAGGTTACCAGAAAAATGTTTCGCTATGGAGGACATTTTCTTTAAAAAAGAGGACATTTCAGTGAAAAGGAGATCATTTTACATTTTTATACTCCATGATGTATGGACAATGTACTCAAGAATTCCAAACCATTAACGATCTTTAAAAAGCAAATTAGGCTTTGTGTCATTAAAAATTAAAGCTTCCGATTGGATAAATTCAGCCCTGCACTCACCATCATTATCCACCACACAATAAGCATAAGTAAGTTTTATATCACAATAAGCCTTATCCTATATAATGCAGATCATTTATTAGAGTAAAAATGTAGATATTCAAGACATGAAGTCCCTTTAATGAATTAAATTTCTATACAATTATGACTTATTTTTAATTCAACAGGACAAAAAGGAGGACATTCCATGGAAATTTAAAAAAAGAGGGAGAACAGGAGTCATCCAAAAGGACGACAGATGGCAACCCTGCGTAACGCTCACGCAGCACCTCTATTGAAATCATGGAATAATTAAAGCAGATTTAAGCATCGAAAAAGTCCTACACCTCCCAAAGTCAGCGTCTACGAGCAAAATCAAAGTACTGGGCTTTATAATGAGACCAGCCATACCTGATAAGTGCACGATTTTCGTTTTCTACAAGCGAAAGGCAAGTTTTGGGGTAAATAACGCGACCAGTCGTACTGGAGAAGTGTACAATTGTCGATTTCTACGAGCAAAAGGCAAGACTTGGGGGTAAATAAGTAGACCAGACACACTGGAGAAGTGTACAATGTTCCGTAAGGGGGTAGGCAAGGCGAAGAAGGAGGGTTGGCAGAGAACGAAGTGATTGATCGCGAAGGCAAGGTACAAGAGCTCTAATAATCTACGAGGCGCTGAAGAGAAGGGCTTGGGTAGAGACGGTACGAACTACGATGTCGTAGGCTTCCGCGACCAGATTCATGATCTAGGCTGTCCGGGTGACGCCGCGTCAATGGCTGACGTGCCGACGTTGGCAGTACATCCCTGAAGAGGACCGCCATATGTCGGTCGAAACGTCGGCACCTCAGCCATCGACGCGGCGTCACCCGGTCAGCCCAGATCACGGTACGATCTAATTTCAATTCAAATCCATTTCAGAACGCACGCAGTACCCACTCATTTTCATTGATGGTTTTAAGATGTTGATGGAGATTCTAATCCACCCCACGCGACTACTTACGTGCTGGAGGGCCCATGTGCTTACCCGAAGAGTCGCCTGCTTGGCTGAGGGAGATGCGACCGCTAGAGGCTCCGGCGAATGCAGCGCTGCGGGCGGGGGCGCATCGAACCTGCAAGGACCATTGGAACAATTAAGACTTTCATAAGAGCAATCAAAACTAGCTTAAACAATTATCATTATCATAGGTAATACCACGAGTGCTTTGGAAATTGTCGATAAATGCCCGACTCGCGAAGCGAGGAGAGGATTTATCTGAGAATTTCCAAAGCACGAGTGATATTTAATACACACAAATTTAATTCCACAAATTAAATTACATCCAATACTGTTCCAATTGCACCAAAAATTGAAAATAACTCAAAGTATGTTAAAATAAAGAATTTGTTATGGTACATACGCGGTGTATTGCATGTCAATACACGATCAATACATACCGCCTCCTAAGGTAGATGCAACGCAGATTACTATTGGCGAGTAGGGAAGAGCAGTAAGAAAATCGGGATAAAAAACGATATTTTTAGATGCACTGCCCCGATTGGGTCATTTTGTATGTATAGTTTAAAATCTTGGTTTGAATTTGACGAGTGGAATAGTCATTGGTAAACCCATGAGTTAGTTGGATTTTCGCGAAAAAGTAACGAGTTGCGACACTTGAGAATTTCCGTAGCAGCGGCTATTTCAGAAACCAAATTACGTCCAATAGTTTCAGAATGCGCTAAATGTTAATTACTTTCATATAATTCATTCGATGACAATTCAAACAACGTCAGTCTGCTATTTGATTTCAATTGATTGATTTTCATCAAAAACAGAAACTGTTTGTTACATATGGAGGAGAAATATAATACATTTTTTTACGTTTTCTTGATTTCCTTAACCTCTTCCCAACTTGTTCAAGAAGATATTTCTCTTGTGTTTCTGCCTTTTAAGTATTTTTCTCATGTTATTGTCTCCATAACCGATTTTGTCAAGCAGGTCACGTCAGGCAAATTCCGACCTGCGAAAGAGTATTTCGAGTGAAACTATTATATTCGTGATTGTGTGTCTCTTTTCTGTTGTTTGGTAGTTTATTGCTTTGTAGACGTTGCATCAACTTGCTGAATAACAATGTCCAAGACAGTTTGTATGTCACGAATACTTCGGTCTTTGAATGCTATTTCAACTTACTTTTAGCTGTTGCGACATTTCTTTTTTTATATTTTAGTACTACGCGTGAACAGTTTCCATATGTCACGTTTTATTTACATTTTTGTTGACAATTCTCAATTTTCTTGTTTGTAAGTCTATTCGTTATTGTTAATTTACAAGAGCAACCTTGGTAAATGAGTTGACAACCAGGGTACTTACCCAAGAAAGGTCAACGCATTATCCTAGAATAGAAACAAAATTACAGTTACGTAATAACCAAGATTGACAGAGAATTTGATGAGTATCTTCACTATTATCCAGAAAATTATTGTCAACATGATTTACGAGATTATTCAACCTCGGAATCATCTAGAAAGGTTTACAGCATGAAACATATCTTTGCCCTAACATCTTGGGATAGTCAATGATATCCTTAGTTGAAAACATAATGCAAAAAGGAACTGGTAAACATAAAGAAATATATTATAAATGCACTGTGAAATTACCATTGATTGCATGATGAGTGGTAAAGTAATACAAGTGGTATGGAGTAATTTAGAGTGGTATGGGGTAATTATGAGTAATTTAGATGGTGTAAATGGCACACCAGTATTTATTTGTAAAGATTAGGGAAACGGAAGAAAATGTACTCGAACAGGAGAAAAATATCATCAATGCTTACTTTCTTTTTCAACTGTCTTTTCTAAATTTTATTAATTTCAACGCGATAACTTTAACTCAATATTGATTTTTCTCGCAATAAAATTAAAAGAACAAATATAATATTCTTGAAAAATGTTAATTTACTTTACAAGGCCAGAGTTAGAAGGTCTAATAGATTTGTTTTTCATCTGATTGTTTTTTATGTAAAATATATCACTAACACTTATCTCTACTATGTATAAGGAAATGGTGATCACGTCTTTTTCAAACTAGGGATTTATTTATTCTACTTGCTCACACAACAATTATAAGCAGCCAAGAGAGGATTAGAGAACGTATTAACAGAAAGAATTCGTCATCCGATTAAATTATCCCTTTGCTGTACAGATGAACGTGGAAATGAGAAGCAAACTAAATGAATGTTTTTGAAAATTTCACGTAGTTGCAAATTAAATTTTAATGTACACTTTATGAGGAGAGATGCAGAAGGAATGAAAGAATAAAAGCCGTTTTCCTATCCTCGATTTGAAGGAAAGTTAAGAAACAACCAAGCAAATCATTTCGCTTATTGATCATAATATAATTATCCAAGAGTATATTTTTCAGTTCACGTCAGTAACATTAAATATTGATTAAATGTTGGACAGTTACAAACAATTCAAAATAGTAATACATCCCAAGTACACGTAGGTCAATATTAAATGGCACACTCGGACATACTGTTTCATTCAGCGTCAATTAAGAATGTACATTGTATAAAAGAGGTTTCAAAAGGCAGCATGCGTAACGAACTTTAAAAGATAAGTTTATTTATCACTGCCTTCATTCTGTTTCATTTTATTTTCAATTTCATCCGCAAGTAGGAACAGACGTACGTTAAGGTAACAAATAGTAATGACTAAATGTTGTTTGAAAGACCAAAGAAAACATGTATGGAAGCAAAGAGCGCCAAGCGACAACAAGACGGGCAGGTGTCAGCGGACAACAATCGACAGACATATGCATATAAATACTACATTTAAATGGACGTATATAAACATAGGGATTGTGTGTGTTTTCGTGGGTACAGGATAAGCTAACAATCAACAGAGCGATAAGACAGAAGAAAACAGATGAAGGCACTCGTTCTCTGTAACGAACAGGGAATGCGACGTGAAGATTTCAAACGGTTTCATCACTGACAAAAGTTTCGAGTGGATGAAAACACGCGTAGTCCGTATCCACCACGACGACACGTTTGTAGCTGGGGAAAAATGTAGATACCGTCTTTGATAACATAGTTTATGTAATTCGATGGGTTACTACCGAATATTCAGGAATTTAGTTATTATTTTTATATTCCTGACCATTTGCGCAACTTCCTGATTACCTGAGAATAATCTTTTAGTCATTTTATTAACAAATATACAAAGAGTTACTTAAAATGATACAATGTGTGACACAATATGATACATATGTTACGAGTTCTAATATAGCGGCAACAATTTTTACTGGAATATTGCCGCTGCTGATTCGCGTCTTAGCATCACGCGTCTTTGCGCTTTTATCTTTGATAACATTTGTATACGTCTGTGAGTCACTAGCGAAATTTTAGTGATTTAGTAATTTTCATATTCCTGATCTTTTGCACAACTTCGCGATTATCTGAGAAAAATCTTTTATAAATATTATGAAAAATATACAGAGAGCTTTAAAATGATACACTGTGACATGTTCTTATGTAGCGGCAACCATTTCTGCTGAATATTCCTGTTGCTGACCTAGCAGAGAAGATTAGTGAATGTTATTAAATTCGTTTTTAAATTGTGTTGGAAATTTCCCCTCAAATCAATCGAAGCTGACCTAGCTATTCCTCCTGTCGTAGGTATCTTAAACTTCCAAAGAGTAAACATCTTGAAACCTTCAAGAGTTAACATCTTAACTGACCATCAAAAAACATTCTTAAACGACCCTTTGCTGAATACGATTGCTATGGTTATAATATTTAACAGTTCTCGATCAGGAGGCATATTTGCGGTAGCACGTAAAAGTTTCTAGGTTCCGTGTCGAAGAGTTAGAAGGGATGAGCGACGGAAGGAAAACAAAACAAATCCTCAAGAAAAGAATATACAAGGTTAGGAGCGATCTTCAAGGGCCGACACCGTATCTCGCTTCCCTAACGCCATTTGTTTCTGTCGCCCGGGTGTTGAGGGGCCCGCTCCAACGTCTATCGCACGTTGACACTCCATTGTCTGCAGGGATGTCTCTTTCGCTGTACTACAGGCAGGGATGTCAACGTGGAGGCCAGAGATGGCCTTTGCGGTACGCAATTTTACAGTAATAATTTCGCGATAATTAAACTTTCGACTATCATAAATTTGTCATAAATCATTCTTACCTAAAAGACCATTCCAATTAATTTTGGTATTATTAACTTTCAATATTAACATATTAGCTTCACCATTATTATTATCATAATAATCGTAATGTTCATTTTTCCATTCATCCTTGTATCCCATACGTAAAGTATGATTTCCAGGTCTTTTAACCTGTGTGTTTATCCATATAAAATAAACATTTTGGCGCCTTTTTGTAAGGTCTGTATCAGTCTAAATTATATTATTTGACCACGCATTCCCTCTAGGTTACAACACAATATTAATTATTTATTTTCAGTGTTTTTATCGCTATCTGGAAACCATCCTGAGTCTGTTAGTCATTCAATCATCATACACATGCAACTTCACTCTTTAAAGGACAAATGTCGGTGTATGGAACTAAATTAAGTGATCCTGTCTGATGTTTTCATGTCTGCAACATAACATGTCGGTGATTGGAACGTGAATTGACTGGGGGGGGGGGGGGGCTTACGATTGACCCTCTTCGTAGAGAGTACGATGTTTCCTTCTGGAGAAAAAAATAATTTATGCGTGTCAAATATTCTATTTATACCTATGTAGGTGCTTCATTCATGATTCTCACACGTTTAAATACCCAAATCAAGCAATCACAGTCTAAAATAATGCAAATGTTTTTGGAAATATTCCTTCCACTTCAGTTCGGTAATTAGACGTGTTTCCTACATCGCAGTAGTTAAATATCAAAAAAATAAAGGAAGTTAACAGCTCAAAAACTTCCTTTAATACTCTGCACATTGAAGAGCATCACATTACTTCGAGCGTAGGAAATAACCCAGGTCTATGTCACAGGCTCAACTCAAAGGCTAATTGAAAGTGACTGACCCTCATCGTCGTGTCGGAGGGAGGTCCTTTCCGTCATCAGCTCTTCCCCCCTCCGTCAACATCTCACCAGGGGCGTGTTAAAACCGCAGGGTGAATAATAATGAATATCCTGCCGCCGCCACAATGCCATTTCGCCATCAATGCTCCCCACGAACAACTGCACTTTGGAATGTGCAATGCTGGGTACTGAATTTTAAGCAGAACCTATCTTTAGAAAATGTGATTGATGCCTGTCAATGTTCGTAATATAAGAATGCGTTTTAAGACGTTCCATGTCCACATTCTGCAGAAATTTCAAATACAATTTGACTTTTTGCAAGAACATAGTCTTCTAGTCTGTAGTGTATTTTACTAATTTACTTTGGACAGGATTCACAACTAATGTAATAATTATATTTTAATTATAACAGTCCTTTTTATTCGTTTATCTTTAGAAGATTGCACAGATGATCTTCAAATTTTGCTGCGTTAATAATTTGTGATAATAATTGTGTTTATATATAATTTGAAAATTTGCGTTAATTTGGGAGAAGAAAATTATTTTTAATAGAAAAATTAAAAGGGGAAATAAGACTCTACCAAAGTTTGTCATTATATGCTTTAATCATTTGAATATGCTAACGTAACAGTAGACTTGGAATGAGTTGGCGAGGATGGCGAAAGTGGTACCCGTTTTCTCGGGTGTCCTTCAATTTTATTGTTGTCCTATTGAAAATTATCCAGTTTTGAAAGAGTTCTGTATTTTTTCTCTCTCAATATCCATGACTTAGTCACTGCCTGACGGACACTCATGTTGAACTTAAACGTAACTATCTGAATCGATAGCACTACAGACCAGACACAAAGTGTGATCATAAAGTCTTAAAGTCATAAAACATTACAGATAACCGTTTCCAAATAAAATTCCAATATAAAACAGTAATCCTGATATAGTCATTAATTGAAATTTGAATACAAAGAGTAACGCTTCAGCACAAACCAAAAGAACAATATTCAAAAATCAACTAATCATAGTAGATTGAAAAGGAATTACAATTTCATTTCATGATTCGATAGCACTAAATTTATTGCTTATCGTGTGCGGAATGAATACACATCCATTGCACTGCCCCCTGTCCCCGAGGATTGCTGTTACCCCTGCGACACCACGGTGCTCATTGGTTGGAGAATGTCCAGGATTGTTCGTCCTCCTCCTCCTCCTCCTCCTCCTCCTCCTCCTAGATATATCCCTTACTGAAGAACAAGAAGAAAAAAAAACATTGTTTCTGTCACTGACACAATTTATACGTACATTGGTACTTCATATATGAATTCTACACCTTGAAATATTCAAATCAAGCAATCAATCTGGAACAAGAAAAATGGAGAAGAAAAGAGTGAATTCACTCACTTGTACTGGACGTTTCGTTTCAAATCTGCTCGGGGATACAAAGCACACGTTGGATGGGAACTGGCATTGGCTGTAATTCGATGAGTATCGGAATCATCGTAAATTTTCGTTCCTTGTTGACAATTATTGGGGAATCCCCGAATGGTGCGTGCCGATCACATGATAAAAAGTCGCCGCCGATACTACGGGTAGTGGATTCGCGTGGAACTACTTCAATTTCTTATTACGCGACAATTTCGCCCATTTACTAGTCCGTAGCCTAATAATTTGACTGCTTGTTTAGGACTTTCACTATCACTACAATGGAGACATGTCGGCGACGAGAACGGTGTGTCTTGCCTGCGCCGCGCCAGTGTTGCCACCCCCTTGTGGACAAATTGTGGTATCGTGGAGTGAAAATTATGCATTGTAAATAAAATTGCCCCAAATTTGAACGCAATCCAGAGAAGCCTGCAGTTGTTTATTTAATGTAATACCTGTTATATTTCCACCAAACTCCATTTCTACATATTTTTATTCTCTGATTTTAAAAGTGAGAGATACGTAGAGTAATGGGAAAACTAAGACCAATTGCCTTCTAACTCTGGGTTCCACGATCCCGGGCGAACTACGAGACAGGGCTGATTAATACCTTCATCTTGGTGAAATAATGTTTCCTATATAAAATGATAATAAGATTGATATATAATATGATAATATATATATATATATATATATTGATATAATGATATTATAATTAACATATAATATGATAATTAACATATAATATGATAATATATAATATGATATATATAATATGATATATATATTGAATAAATAATGATAAGATTCATTAAATAAATAACGAAATAAAACTTTAATTTAAAAAAATGCAAATGTTAACATTATATGTGTGAAACATGTTTTGTGGAGATGCGGGAAGAGAATTCGATAGTGAAAGCACCTTTGAGTCTTTGTTAGGGCTCTGTGCTCATTTGCAAGCTAATTTTTTAAAACATACCGTTCCATTCTTGGAAATAACTATGATGGGCGATCATAAGAGTACGAATCAAAAACCTTATTTTACAGTAGAGCGAAAAAAACTGAACTTTGACTATTAAAAGTACTTGCAGCGGACAGAAAAATACAGTGTTTTACAGAAGGGTCTGACTTGCACCAATTTTTACCAGACGTAGAAATCGAGCTGATGATGACAAAAATGTTCATATCTTCTGTTTGACAAGAAAAAGTCTTGTACTCCTACGATCGCACATCATGTTCATATCAAAAATGCGTTTCCCCAGTAGAAATGATTTAACGGGATGGCAGCCCTGCGCCGCCCTGCGCTGTGCTGCGTCGCCATGTCCTTGGCGCCCGCCGCCGCCGCCGCCGCCGCCGCCGCCGCCGCCGCCGCGCCGGGGCGCGATAGCGCGCACAGCAGCGCTCCAGCGCGCGTGATGTGGAGCGACGTCGCCGTTGGCGTCGTGCGTCACCGCGCTCACCCACGCCGCCGCCCACGCCGCCGCCCACCGCCGCTCACCCACGCCGACGCCCACCGCCGCTCACCCTCGCCGACGCCCACCGCCGCTCACCCACCGCCGCCCTCCCCCCCGCACGTCGGGAAGACGCGCTCACCACACGCACCGCCAGCCGGGACACGCGATCGAGTGGATTTATTATAAATAAGGAACATAACCTCTACCTAACCTTTAGATTCGTGTGTTCAACGGGTAACGCAGAGCATCAACTGATGCCACAGCAGTGCCTGTGACCGGGAGGTCCTAGGTTCGAGTCCCGACGGTGGTGGCAGAATTTTCGACTCGCTGTCTTGAGGATAATTCTAGCGGCCGGCTGCTCTGATCGGTAGTTTTCCATGGTGTCTCCGGTCAAAACCAGGCGAATGCCGGATATCCTAACAAACGGGCCACGGACCGCGCGCGATTTTCCCTCCTCTTCCTGGTTCTATCCTTACCCCTTTCATACACACAACACATACCACATATGCCAGGAGATCGGTTAGAACTTGACCCGACTGGGGCGGTGTCCCGCTGGTGGAAGATACCTGACAAGGGAAAACCCTTCTACGCGACGCAAGATCGGCGCTAGACCTTTTCATACAGTAGGGAAAGACCCCCCACCTCTCGAGCATAAACATGCTCTACACTTACTGGAATAATGAACTTAGTAGTTGGCGGTCCCAAAATCACAAATCAATCAACAATCATTATCGCTTATCTACATGTTTCTTGCGTGGGTTTTGCTTCCGTGCACTACACTACCAGACATGCCGGGAGACTCGTTGGGAACTTGTAGCCTGTCCCGGCTGAGGCGGTTCCTCGCTGTTGAGGTAACAACGTAAGCCACGGTGCCCCAATGCTCTTTAATTAATTATAAAATTATTTTGTGCGGGCGAACTTCGAATAGGATTTCACCATCCAGCGGCGGAAGATCACCGCCGAGGAAACCACATGCACTACACTTACGGGACTAATGAGCTTAGCCGTTGATGCGAGTGGAATCACTAGTAATCAATCGATCAATACGTACAGTCTGCCTTGCGCGACGTCATATTGCGTCGTAGCCTAGAGAGGAGAAAATACGCAACTTCATATCGTCGCTTATAACCAGGGCTCGAATTCTGATGACGTTATCTTTTCATTGTTGCATTGTAGACGTAGCTAACTTGTAAATGAACATTTATCACGACATATAGGTGATAGAAATGTATAGTTATTGGGTCATTTTTTGTTATTTGTCAATTTTTGTCATTTTTTACCTTTGCGTCATTTTTGTCATTTTACGTCGTTTTCCCCTTTTCGGGTTGTTTGTTAGTGAATTTTTAATGGATTTACAATGACTCACTAACACAAAAGATTTTATTGTATCATCAGTTCATGACGCAATTCACTATTGCAATGGACTCTGTTTTTCGAACTTCCGAAATTGCATGGATCTTCGGAAACATCCTCGACCTTTCAAATCTGACGGTTGGAAGATAGGACATAAAGATAGCATTTCCTCCTAAAATGAAGACTTAATATTAAAAATAATTTTATAAGAATAATTTTTATTGAAAATTGTAAACTGCATTGAGGAAGTAAATACTTTCATGCAAATTTTTAAGTATTTAAAAAAATGAGGTCCTTTCTTTCTTTTTTCCCCTTATTTTTAGGGTTTTTAGGTAATATTCCTATTATTTTTAAGTATTTTTATAGGTCATTTTCAAAGAATGTTTAGGTCTTCAGAATCCAAGCCCTGCTTATAAATGCAATGCTATGAATCGTTTTTAAATATCTTATAGTTATGCCATCAGCAGCGTGTCATCCTATTCATCGTGAGTTGACAGTTTCAGTTGAGTCCAAAATTTTATACGATTTTTGAAATTTGAAATTGCAAGCTGCTCAGACTCATGATGAACGAGAATTCGGAGCGAGCGGGCGGTGAGCTGGCGTGGGATCTGCGGTGAGCGCGTGCGCCTGAGCCTGTGGGTGAGAGGGCCGCCGAACGGGTTGACTAGTGGGTTGACTAAGGGGGTGAGCGATTGGGCATTAGGGTAGTGAGAATGAATTGAACGATGGTCGATGATGAGGCGAGCAAGAAGTGATTGGGCCGCGGACCGGGTTGACTGGTGGGGATGGTTGGATTGGGAATGATCGGGCGCGTGTGATAAGAGGGATGAGCGGTTGGGCAATACGGTAGTGAGAAGGAATTGAGTGATGGATAATCTCGCGAGAAAGTGTGAGCGTGCGGGTTGGTGAGTGGGCCGCCGAGCGGGTTGACTGGTGGGGACGGTTGGAAAGGGAATGAGGGGGCGTGTGTAGTGAGCGATTGGGCGAAAGGGCAGAGAGCGGGAATGGAGCGTTGGGTGATGGCCGCCGGCTGGCGAGCCGGCAGTGAGCGTGCAGGTGGGAGAGGGCAACCGGGGAAGGTCACCGGTGGGAGTGGATGGAGAGAAGGTGAGCGGGCACGGGGCGAGCCAGGCGCGCGGAATACGGTGGGTGATTGGGGTGCTATGTGCTGGTGAGCGGAGGAGATTCGACCGTTTGGTGACGAGCAGGCGAGCGGAGAGTGAGAGCGTGCGGAGAGCTGACGTGAGGGCGGGTGCGAGGGCCGCCGAGGGAGTTCCCTGGCGGTATTGGAGAGTAGGTGAGCCGGTGGGCGGGGAGGGGGGCGGTGAGCAACTTGAACCGTTCGGTGATAGGCACGCGAGCGGCCAGTGTGTGCGGGCAGTGATACGCGTGCGGGTGGGTGAGCGAGCCGCCGTGCGAGTGGGTGACGAGCTGGTCACCGGGCAGTGACAGCGTGTGGTGAGCTGCGTGCGGGTGGGTGAGCGCGCCGCCGGACGAGTGGGTGACGAGCTAGTCAGCGGGCAGTGAGAGCGTGCGGTGAGCTGCGTGCGGGTGGGTGAGCGGGCCGCCGGACGAGCAGACTGGCGGGATTGGGTGGAGAGTAGGTGCGCGGGCGGGTGAGCCGGAGGGCGCGGCGGGGCGGGCGAGGCGCGTGTAATGCGGCGGGCAGTTGGGGTGGGAGGCAAGGGCTTAATAATGCAATTAGGGGGCCTAAGCGCCGCCGCCGCAGTTTGGGCTAATCGCGCGGGCGAGGCGGTTCGGCCGCGGCCGCCCATTACGCCGATTCACGCTGGCGAGGCCGCGGCGGCTGATGAGGGCGCCCCGCGCATGCGCACGCGCCTCGGCCGGCGATTGCCTGCGACCTGCGCCCTCGGCCTCTCGCCGCAGCGGAGGAGGGGGGGGGGTAATCCTCCACCATGCTCATTTTCGTAACTAGCACGCAAAGCCAGCCTTTGGTCTACGAATGGAATATATAGAACAGACTAAAAAAATATGAATAATTTACCCTTTAACACATTGCGTACTGCGGACGAGAAATATTCTCGTCATCTCGCAACGGAGGAGGGGGGGGAGTAATCCTCCACCATGCTCATTTTCGTAACTAGCACGCAAAGCCAGCCTTTGGTCTACGAATGGAATATATAGAACAGACAAAAAAAATATGAATAATTTACCCTTTAACACATTGCGTACTGCGGACGAGAAATATTCTCGTCATCTCGCAACGGAGGAGGGGGGGGGAGTAATCCTCCACCATGCTCATTTTCGTAACTAGCACGCAAAGCCAGCCTTTGGTCTACGAATGGAATATATAGAAAAGACTAAAAAAATATGAATAATTTACCCTTTAACACATTGCGTACTGCGGACGAGAAATATTCTCGTCATCTCGCAACGGAGGAGAGGGGGGAGTAATCCTCCACCATGCTCATTTTCGTAACTAGCACGCAAAGCCAGCCTTTGGTCTACGAATGGAATATATAGAAAAGACTAAAAAAATATGAATAATTTACCCTATAACACATTGCGTACTGCGGACGAGAAATATTCTCGTCATCTCGCAACGGAGGAGAGGGAGGAGTAATCCTCCACCATGCTCATTTTCGTAACTAGCACGCAAAGCCAGCCTTTGGTCTACGAATGGAATATATAGAAAAGACTAAAAAAATATGAATAATTTACCCTTTAACACATTGCGTACTGCGGACGAGAAATATTCTCGTCATCTCGCAACGGTGGAGGGGGGGGGGAGTAATCCTCCACCATGCTCATTTTCGTAACTAGCACGCAAAGCCAGCCTTTGGTCTACGAATGGAATATATAGAAAAGACTAAAAAAATATGAATAATTTACCCTATAACACATTGCGTACTGCGGACGAGAAATATTCTCATCTCGCAACGGAGGAGGGGGGGGGAGTAATCCTCCACCATGCTCATTTTCGTAACTAGCACGCAAAGCCAGCCTTTGGTCTACGAATGGAATATATAGAAAAGACTAAAAAAATATGAATAATTTACCCTTTAACACATTGCGTACTGCGGACGAGAAATATTCTCGTCATCTCGCAACGGAGGAGGGGGGGGGAGTAATCCTCCACCATGCTCATTTTCGTAACTAGCACGCAAAGCCAGCCTTTGGTCTACGAATGGAATATATAGAAAAGACTAAAAAAATATGAATAATTTACCCTTTAACACATTGCGTACTGCGGACGAGAAATATTCTCGTCATCTCGCAACGGAGGAGGGGGGGGAGTAATCCTCCACCATGCTCATTTTCGTAACTAGCACGCAAAGCCAGCCTTTGGTCTACGAATGGAATATATAGAAAAGACTAAAAAAATATGAATAATTTACCCTTTAACACATTGCGTACTGCGGACGAGAAATATTCTCGTCATCTCGCAACGGAGGAGAGGGGGGAGTAATCCTCCACCATGCTCATTTTCGTAACTAGCACGCAAAGCCAGCCTTTGGTCTACGAATGGAATATATAGAAAAGACTAAAAAAATATGAATAATTTACCCTATAACACATTGCGTACTGCGGACGAGAAATATTCTCGTCATCTCGCAACGGAGGAGAGGGGGGAGTAATCCTCCACCATGCTCATTTTCGTAACTAGCACGCAAAGCCAGCCTTTGGTCTACGAATGGAATATATAGAAAAGACTAAAAAAATATGAATAATTTACCCTATAACACATTGCGTACTGCGGACGAGAAATATTCTCGTCATCTCGCAACGGAGGAGAGGGGGGAGTAATCCTCCACCATGCTCATTTTCGTAACTAGCACGCAAAGCCAGCCTTTGGTCTACGAATGGAATATATAGAAAAGACTAAAAAAATATGAATAATTTACCCTTTAACACATTGCGTACTGCGGACGAGAAATATTCTCGTCATCTCGCAACGGAGGAGGGGGGGGAGGAATCCTCCACCATGCTCATTTTCGTAACTAGCACGCAAAGCCTGCCTTTGGTCTACGAATGGAATATATAGAAAAGACTAAAAAATATGAATAATTTACCCTTTAACACATTGCGTACTGCGGACGAGAAATATTCTCGTCATCTCGCAACGGAGGAGAGGGGGGAGTAATCCTCCACCATGCTCATTTTCGTAACTAGCACGCAAAGCCAGCCTTTGGTCTACGAATGGAATATATAGAAAAGACTAAAAAAATATGAATAATTTACCCTTTAACACATTGCGTACTGCGGACGAGAAATATTCTCGTCATCTCGCAACGGAGGAGGGGGGGGAGTAATCCTCCACCATGCTCATTTTCGTAACTAGCACGCAAAGCCAGCCTTTGGTCTACGAATGGAATATATAGAAAATACTAAAAAATATGATTAATTTACCCTTTAACACATTGCGTACTGCGGACGAGAAATATTCTCGTCATCTCGCAACGGAGGAGGGGGGGGGGGAGTAATCCTCCACCATGCTCATTTTCGTAACTAGCACGCAAAGCCAGCCTTTGGTCTACGAATGGAATATATAGAAAAGACTAAAAAATATGAATAATTTACCCTATAACACATTGCGTACTGCGGACGAGAAATATTCTCGTCATCTCGCAACGGAGGAGAGGGGGGAGTAATCCTCCACCATGCTCATTTTCGTAACTAGCACGCAAAGCCAGCCTTTGGTCTACGAATGGAATATATAGAAAAGACTAAAAAATATGAATAATTTACCCTTTAACACATTGCGTACTGCGGACGAGAAATATTCTCGTCATCTCGCAACGGAGGAGGGGGGGGGAGTAATCCTCCACCATGCTCATTTTCGTAACTAGCACGCAAAGCCAGCCTTTGGTCTACGAATGGAATATATAGAAAAGACTAAAAAAATATGAATAATTTACCCTTTAACACATTGCGTACTGCGGACGAGAAATATTCTCGTCATCTCGCAACGGAGAGGGGGGGGGAGTAATTCTCAAACCATGCTCATTTTCGTAACTAGCACGCAAAGCCAGCCTTTGGTCTACGAATGGAATATATAGAAAATACTAAAAAATATGATTAATTTACCCTTTAACACATTGCGTACTGCGGACGAGAAATATTCTCGTCATCTCGCAACGGAGGAGGGGGGGGAGTAATCCTCCACCATGCTCATTTTCGTAACTAGCACGCAAAGCCAGCCTTTGGTCTACGAATGGAATATATAGAAAAGACTAAAAAAATATGAATAATTTACCCTTTAACACATTGCGTACTGCGGACGAGAAATATTCTCGTCATCTCGCAACGGAGGAGGGGGGGGGGAGTAATCCTCCACCATGCTCATTTTCGTAACTAGCACGCAAAGCCAGCCTTTGGTCTACGAATGGAATATATAGAAAAGACTAAAAAAATATGAATAATTTACCCTTTAACACATTGCGTACTGCGGACGAGAAATATTCTCGTCATCTCGCAACGGAGGAGGGGGGGAGTAATCCTCCACCATGCTCATTTTCGTAACTAGCACGCAAAGCCAGCCTTTGGTCTACGAATGGAATATATAGAAAAGACTAAAAAAATATGAATAATTTACCCTTTAACACATTGCGTACTGCGGACGAGAAATATTCTCGTCATCTCGCAACGGAGGAGGGGGGGGGGGAGTTATCTTCCACCATGCTCATTTTCGTAACTAGCACGCAAAGCCAGCCTTTGGTCTACGAATGGAATATATAGAACAGACTAAAAAATATGAATAATTTACCCTTTAACACATTGCGTACTGCGGACGAGAAATATTCTCGTCATCTCGCATCCGATCGGAGAGGAATGTGGACGAGACTTCGCGTCATCCACGATCATACTTTCGGAGCAAAAAAACTACTCAACGTATGAATCCTATCTCGATTCTGAAAGATTTCTGGAGATTCTCAAAGTTTAACTTTCGGTTTCTCAAAAATTCTTTGTTAAATTTTAGATTTCATCTTTTATGTTCCGCAAAAATGTATTTAGGCAGAATATCAGATGTTATGTACAATTTCTATTTTTTTCGAATACTTTGCTTTAACTATATATATCGAAACCAACGCCTCGTTGGCGACGTGAATATTAAGTAGCGAACGTGACCTGCGCCCTTATTATCTTTGAACCTGCTATTTGTAACCTTGTGGTTCTCCTCACTCAGGAGGCAACGAGGCTATTCCTTCATGATACTGTGCCTCTGTGCAAGAGATGCGACATTCACGTCGATGTTTTCAATTACCCGCTCTCCACAAATTGAACATAATTGAGAACGAAGTGACCAAGGACGAAAAATAACTAAAATCGAGTTTTCGCCGATAAATGTATTTTTTTAATTATCCGAATAGGTAATAAAGTTCTGTTAATTGACCTGATCCTGTCTGAAATTTGTGTGTAAAATCTAAATTAAAATTGAATAAACGCGACCACCTTCAAATAAAATCCCCAGCGAGATGATAAATTATTAGTAATCCAGCTAAACTGTTTAAGTGATAAGTGAAAGTGTTAAAGTATAGCCTATAGACAGGGACATTAGGAAGAGAAAAACATTGAAAATTTTGTGTTAAAAGAAAATGTTTAGGTTTAAGTTTTAACGAAAAAAAAACAAAAACTCGTAAGAACAATAAATATTACAATAATAGTAAAGAACAATAAATAATACAATAGGGGAAACTTTAACCACCATACTGAAAAGTCCTTACCCTATATGTGATGTTATATGGGCTATTACAATTATAACCCAGTTTTACGAGTAAAAATATCGACGGTTCGTGGACGATTTTTCAATTTTGAAAGTCGATGTTCAGGAATATCGATGCTACGTTGTCGACATCGCATCCCTCCCTACTCCGTGCTCGCCTGCCGCCGGGCTGCTGTGCATCCAGCGATGCGGGCGCCTCCATCGGCCGGCGCATGCGCAAACAAACGGCCCAGCAGCGGGCACCCCCCCTCCTCCCTCGGCCGGGGAACATAATACGCGGAGGCGGCCGTGTACACACGCCTGTCATCGGGGCTTTATGTTCGAATTCCTCGCAAATGAACGCGGCCGGCGGCGCGCCGGGAAGAATATTTGTCCTCGCCGCGCCGTCTGACAGTGGCGTATAACGGAGAGGGTTGGGTAGCATTTAAATGTATCAGAAAAGTGTGATTACGAATGGATGGTGGGTTTTCATCTCGGTATTTGAATTGTCTTTGCGTTTTGTTTTATTGAAGATACCGCGGTTTGTTCGTTCCGGCTAGCCGGTTGCATAAGAACACATCGATGAAGATCTGCGTAGCATTTGAATGTATCGGAAAAAATTAAATTCAAATGATTGGACTACTCATTGATTTTGAACTCTCAGCATTCGAATGATCTTTGGATGTAATAATTCAATATTTTGGAGATATATAGTGAAATATTCGCTTGTCATTAATGAGTTCTGCGAAGCATTTCAATGAATCATAAACTTGTAATTTGAAAGAATATGTGATCATTTGTTCTTTGAGATCCTAATCCCATTCATGTTTTGTTCTGTTGAAGTTGGCTGAATATTCGTCCGTTCTCACTCGTTTGTGTTGGCTCCTTCTCGATTATTCCACCAGGACACACTCGATGAGTTCTGCAAACACTTTGTGTCAGAAAAATACAATTTTCACATACAGGCAGACGATTTCGATCTTTCAGCACTTGAATTGCCTATCGATTTCGTTGAAGGGAAGGGAATTTTATTGAAGGGAATATTCGGTCGTTCCTGCTCGCTTGTTCCCAAGCAGAATACATCGAAGGGCAAACGATTGCATTACATGAGGAAAGTACAATATCGAAAAAATGCATGATAATTTCATCTCTCGGCATTTGCACAATATTTAGAGTTTGATCGATTGAAAGTATTGAAATGTTAGTATCTTCAGTCTTTAATCCCCCCTCGCTCATCCACACAGACACATCGTCAAAGAAGTCTGCGAATGTTGATGTATCTGAAATGTATCACTCTCATACATGATCTGATGATTTTGAGCTCCCGTCATTTGTCTTCCGTTTTTTACGGAAGATGCTTAAATGGTTGTCGCGCGTCGTAGTTTCTCAATTACACTTCGCCAGAGCTGTATACACATCACTTGGAAATACCAGAAATCGTTGAAAGGAATGGAGAAATGTTAAGGGTAATTTCAAGGTTTTTATTTTTACCTGTGGTTGGGTACTTAAAAATCGTCCATGGTTTCAGTCTCAAATGTTACTTTTTGATATTTTCAATATATTTGCTTTCCTCCAAAATAACTGACTTATCTTGATAATTATTTTTGCTTTTTAAACATCATTAAACGACCACTTACGTTGTTATTTTCAGAAAAGGAAAAATAATGAGAAAATCTCCTTACTACATGGGAGCTGTTCGGAGTTTTATAGCTGCTTTTAAAAACCAAACATTGCCTAGCTCTTAGTCTTAAATGCAGTCTTTAAGAAACATGTGGAAGAGAGCGCTCTTTTGACAAACATCGTGTATTGTGTAGTTCCAAGAAACCGCCTGCTGCTAATGCAAGACACCGCAGCACAATAGCGCCTTCAGCGGACGACAAAATAATCAACAATAATGTGGGTTACTTCTGAAACAATCGCCGTCACAAAGGCAGCGAGTGGTAGACAATGGAGTGGAACAGAGCTGCCGGCGCACCTACCTCTGCTCCCACGCTCGCCCATGGGGAACGTCATTCGAGAGTCACCAAAAATTAACCAGATGACCATTCCAGACCAGATGACCAGATGACATGACGAATTTGGCGGCGGCGATGGTGTAACGGTTAGCGTACCGGACTGTTGTACCCAAGTTCGCGGGTTCAAATCTGATCGAAGCCGTGGATTTTTAAGGGCGAGAAAATCCTTCGTACGCCTTCCTTCGGAGGGGAAGTAAAGCCGGCTGTCCCATGTTAGTAGACTTACTTGCATGTAAAAGATCCTCAAGCCTAAATGACGCCTCTGAGCTAAATTCAACTCGCCTGTTTCTCGCCCAAGAAATACCTCCTTTCTCTGCTAGTTGATGAAAGGAGCGTAGCGAAATTTGCGTGGTCAGACGGAAGAGCGGGCCTGATGGCCCGAGTCTCGCCACGTAAAATAAGGCAAATTCAATTCAATTCAATTCCTAGAATCTCCTCTTTGGCCTTCCTGATGTTCGTAAACGAGCCTCTCGTTTCACACTCAATTCCTGTTTCATTCACACCGGAAACGTGTACTTAGCATTTAGAATTTCTTGTCTTTCCCCAGAGAATTTCAGTTTAGGATCAGGGTTCCCGATCCCAGTGCAATTTGTGGTGTACGAGGTGCGTTCGCGGCAGGTTTTCTTGTATGTCTCCCGTTTTGCCTGACTCATTCAATCATTTTTCTAACATTTGAATTATATCATCACCACCCATCTCTCATGCACCCAAACATTCATTTCCGCTATTGCCGAAAATGTGAGGAACTGGCGAGGTAATACACGAAATGTGACATTTTCCCTAATATCTTGAATTAATAACGAAAAATATAATGACAGATTTCGCAAATGTAAGGTGCCCTGGCTATTAATTTAATTTTATCCCGTTACCAGAATTGTGTAAGTATGATTGACGGAAGTTTAGATTTGTAGTATTTTCTTTCAACGCACCAAAAATAATTGCAGATCATTTTTTTTCTAAACTAGATCTCGTAACACACCATGTACAATCATGGGTCGAATATCCTAGCATGAATAATTCGCCAGCAAACCTTCGAAGAGACCTCAGTTGGCTTCAATCCATCAGATCGCTCGGAGCAGTAAGAAAATCGCCAAGAAACTCAAATATGCGAAACAAACTCATAAATATTCAACATGCAACGGCCCTTATTAGTTTGATCCGCGCCATGAAACCACGCAACGCCAATGAAATGGAGGCAGGAGATCTTTGACTACCGCAATTTTTTTGCGACGGGATCCCATTTCATTGAGACGCCCACAGGGACCGGCGCAGCCTTTTGCATAACAGTCGTTACCCGCGTCGAAGTGGCTTCGATCTGAATGGTGGGTCGCGAGCCGATCTTAATAACTCTATTTCGAAACGGCTTCTGTCGACGCGGCCCGCGGCGATTAATGGCGATTAATTGGCGCCGGAATGCGGGCGCGGCACCCGAGGATCAGTGGCGAGGACGCCCCGACGAGGCGGAGAACGATGAGGACAGCCGCGCTTAGGGGTGGCAAAAGTTTTCAGTGGACCGTTGCTAGACGTGACCCAATTCTTAGACTAAACATTTTCCTCCGTAACTTAACGGATTATTATGTGTCCCTGCAAGCACCTGGCAAAACAATGTGTAATGTCCGTTACTAGCAATGGAAATGCATTCTTAGTTAGTGATATAATGAGGCAAGGTCAATACCCCAGAGATCCTATTGATGAATGGTTCTTTCCTTCAAATAAATGAGTGGTTTCGAAAAAATGCATGAATGTTTATGCATGAGTACGCTCCATGCCACAATATGAAAGAAAGTTGCAAAATATCAAGACACTGATCAGTCTGTGCTCCAATGACCTGGCACGAATCCTAAAGAAAATGTTTGACACTTACAACAACAACATCAAAAAACTCCTTTGCATCTGTCAAAATAACTCTGAAATTGAAAGCAAGTGTTAAAAATTGATTTTCATCATGTCTCACCAAAATATGTTAATTGTGAACAAGGGTACGGTTACAAACAATTAGAAATCTGTTCTTACAGGTTGTCAAGATCTCCAAATACACTTTTTGCTCAGTCAATAACTCTTCTCCATTTCTAGATCATGGGCTGGGGGCTGTAACAAGATGATTCACATTTCAACTGAAATTGATATATTAACATTTAAGAACAGCGGGGGTGCAGTAGTTGGTGTGGCTCATCTTGTTTCTGTCCCAAGTCCTTCGCATACTGTGATACAAAGTTTCTGTCCGCGCCTCTCTATCGCACCCGAACATCAGAGTAGATTTCAGTTCTCCTTCTCAATAGAATTTCTTTTCATTCCATATTTGTTCCTAATTATGATGTAGTTTGTGTTCTTTTTTACTTTTTATTAATGTTTTCAACTATATTTTAATTTTCTGTTTCATCTAAATTTTCCTGGTATCTCCTTTTTTTCATTTCATAATATTACTTTATCATATTTATCTTCGTCGTTTGTTTTTTCGATTATCTTCTTTAGTTAAATCCTCTAAATCTTTTCTATACGTTTTCCATACATGAACCCTAGCTTCAGACATCTGTTCCAGTCTATTCCGATCACCACCTCTCATTTCTTGTTTTCTGTCTTATCCTTCTATGTACCAGTATTTACTACAACAGACTATTTTAAAAACCTAGACTCAACTACAGAAGACCGAATAAAAGCACACTGAATCCGTATATCCAACTCCATTTTATTGTAGTATTCGTGAAAACGCTTCGTTAAAATATTTAAATTGTTGCAGATGTTATAAGAGTATTTTATTTTGTTGCCCTTAAAGTGGAACATGCTACGTTTTGGAAAACCTATATATTGTGTGTGTGTGTGTGTGCGCGCGTGTGTGTGTGTGTGCGCGCGTGTGTGCGTGAGAGAGAGAGAGAGTGTGTGTGTGTGTGTGTTCAGCATTTTGATGCTGCAGGCCACTAGTATTTGACTGCATGATCGAGGATAGTTTTAAAAATGAATTTTACTCGTAGAGTAATTATCTTTACAAAAAAGAAGTGCTTACAAACGGTATTTATAAACAACTAGAGCTCTTCAAAAAAAATACGCTGAGGGCGTAGAATTTGCCCCTTGTTCTCATACTCGTACTCAGGAAATTGATCAAAACGAAAACTGACAAATTAATTTTAATGCACACGAATTTAATGTTTAAGGTTAGTAATCCAGTCTAAAATCATCTATGTTGAAAAACATGGATGGTTTTTACTCGATGTATTTTTACACAATTGATGTTTTAATTTCGAATATCGATGTTTGCTAGCATCGATGTTTTGTTAATCGATGTCGCAACTAGCAGGGGCCGCCAGCGCGCCGGCGCTGCGCGGCGCGGGGCGAGGACAATGCCAGCGCAAGGGTGGCGCAGGGGATAATGAGGAGGCGCGCGCACGCCCTAATGCGATTGGCGGCTGAGGGCGCTGGGGGGTTGCGCGCCCCGCCCCCGGCCACCGCCGCGCCGTCAAGCCCAGGACCGGGTTTAGGCACCGCACTCACCCCTCCGAAGGGAAAAGAAGCAACCCACACTCTTGGGACAAAAGACGAAGGAGAAGAAAGAAAGAAAAAAAAAAAAGAAAAAAAAGAAAAAAAAAGAGCCTCCAGTTTTTGTAACAAAAATAAATATTATAATGAATTTGTTTTTTGTACAAGTTCAAATGAAAATTAACAAATTTCTTAGAGAATTATAGAATTGGACTTATATTTTTTTTTAAATTTAAACTCACTTTTACTTTCGTGACTTCAAATATATGCTTCCTGTCTTATTCAACTTTCATCAGTTCTTTTTTTGGAATTTAATTTTAAATACAAACAGTTTACATAGTATAGAATAGTAAATCACTCACAATTATTTCACCGATGCAACCATATTTTTTTATATTTTTTCGCGGGGAGAGGGGGGGGGGGTAAGTAACTGTTTATTTTGTTTGTAAGGCCTGGTGAAGTTCACCCAGTCGCAGGAGATAAATAGGAGGTTGGGGAAAAAAATGTAGCAGAATATGCAGCGAAATATTTTTGGTGGTTTCGCTATTAGAACAAGACTAATTATTCACTACAAAATACCCGTGATAACTAACGTTTCGTCCAAGATTGTGTATCTTTTCAGAGCTAAAATAATATAATAAATTAACATGATGCAGCGCAAATGTATTTATTGTTATATAATTTTAAGTTATTATATTTTACTGGAAGGTAAACCTTTTATAAAATTACCATAAAAGGTTGTGCACCTTTGTTACATTTACATCTACATTTTTTAAATAATCAGAATGCCAAATTTACTTGTAAAATTAGTAAAATATGTGTTGCCAAAGTAGTTGAGATACAATTGTTGACAAAATACATATTTTACAATAATTACTAATTAATTTACAAACTGTTATATTGTCAATCATTATATTCACAATGTTCAAGATATTTTCTTGTTTTTTCTTCTGTAGTTTATTCGTGTTCGTTTACGTAATTGAGACTACTAATGCCATTTTATTAAAAAAATTGTGCTTTCGTTTTCAGGTGAGTTGCTGTTTGTATTTTTTGGATATCACCCCTTCGTTCAGCAGTAGCGGTGAGTGAAAGCATTCATATAAATTAAGATTAAAAATGCTTAAATCTTCTGGTCGTTGCATGCAACTAAGAGTGATCGACAACAATGGCGGTCAATAACCTCCGGAAATCTTGTGCCTCTTAATTAATTGGACTATGTTCGTTAGTACATGGAACCTTAGTATTCTTAATATCATATTCTCAAGATCGCTCTCAGAATTGACTTTCCTAAATTTCATTATCTATTCTTTTCGTTTAAGAAGTTGTGAAGATTTTGATACCTTTCATTTAATACATTAGATAGCACCGATCTTTTCATCCATTATTAAGGGTTGTTATAATCCCTAAAAAAAGCTAAAAGATCACAACAAACAAAATAATGTGCCTAATAAAACACGTCTTTGAGTGTACCTTTGGGAGTAGAATAAATTGACAAGAACACATCATTTAATGACACAATACAATCATGAACTGCTATAGACAGATCATAAACAGAGCTCCTCGGAGCTTCTGTTGTTGCAAGAGAAATAAAAATCGATTTGTTTTTTCCTACATCTGCTACTTATACTTCCTAGTTTTCTAACGCAACAAATTACTAGCACTCCAATTATTTCCAATTACTTCGTAGAGTGAGTAATTAGATTTTAATACGAATGCATAAACAGATACAACGATCATAAAAGTGAAAATAAATAAGATTTACTCACAGAGTTGACGTGTTTTAAGCTATCAACACAAATTACAGAGCAGAACACGAATATGTAGTGCAGACACTATACATCACCTCTTAAATCCCCCCCCCCCGTAGCCACGGCATGAACGCCATTAAATTCAAATCGCATTAATCGGAAGCAATTTGTTATTCCAATTGACACCCGAAGACGCCTTCGGAACAAAAGAACCGACCGCCGCGCCGGGCGCAGGATTCGTTCCTTTATCTGCCTAATGAATCGGAGCGGCACTCGATGGCCGCGCGGACGCCAGCCGGCCGACAGTGGGCGGAGAGCTGTTTCAGGGCGCGGATTTTTCCCCCTCACGTCACAGCACGTTTTTCAAAAACATATCACGAAATTTTAAATTATTCGAGTTAGAAATTCTTCTTTATTCAATAGTTTATTGCGATTTTTTTTTCTTCTTAGGACTTTTTCCAGCCTTCGCGTCCTGGGGGGACGCATACTTGACCACGCACTAGACGTTAATAGATTTTGCGGGCTCCTCTGATCTGGGTCTGATGCGAGGCCCTACGCGACAACACATTCATGGGAGACAAGAGGCGAAGACACATGCGCACCCGTGACCCTTACGATGGAAGCGCTGAGTCGCTGAGTCTTAGCTACGTCGGTCATTCAGCTCGGTTTTATTACTATTTTCTACAAAAAAAAAAATGAAATTAAAAAAATGTAAACATTTGAATATACTGATGACAGGATTTATTAGTATAATTTAATGTCCCAAGAAAATTTGTCCCGTTTTCTTATAATTTACAATATGCAGTAAACATTTTATAACAAACCAATTTTTAAATAAAGCTTCCCATAACGTAGGCATTGCCGGAATTTGGACGATTTACCTTCCAACTCGAACACCGATACACTGCATTCATATAAGGAAAACTCTCTAATGAAAGAAATTACTTAGCGGTATTTTCACTGTATAACGAAATACGCAGATGAACGGTGCGGAAACAACGTATCTCTCTGCTGGCGCCCTCGCTGCATATGATGACCCTCTGGCCGGCGGCCACTCGCACAATAGTTGCGCGATCTTCCCTCGAGGGAGGGGGGGGGCTGAGGGCGTCGCACGACCCCCCCACCCCACCCCGCGCAACGGCCACCACGGGCAGCTGCGAATGGCGCGGCCTCGGAAAGCACCCCCGACCGACCTCCACCCCTTCCCTCCCCTACACTCGCACCTCGCGTCCCGACACATGCGCCTGGGCTGAAGGGGAGGAACTGCGATCCTTGATGTCCCTTCCTCTTCACCAAATTCATCATCTTATTTGCTATATTCTTTACCATCTTCAGGACCATCTTCTTTAACATTATCACCCTTTTCATCACCAACTTCTTTACCATCACCTTCATCATCACCATCTTCTTTACCATCACCATTTTCTTTACCATCTTCATCACCATTTTTTTACCATCTTCATCACCATTTTCTTTACCATCTTCATCACCATCTTATTACCATCTGATTTAACATCTTCATCGTATTTTTTTACAATCTCCATCATCATCTTTACCATGTTCATCGTCATATTTGCCATCATCTTTATCACCTTTACAATCTTCATCTTTATCTTTATCATCTTCATCATGACTATCCACTTCATCACCACCATAGTGTTCTTCCTTCTCTCTGTCATGTTCTTTATGCTCTCCATCTTCTTCCTCCTTTTCTCCATTTTCCTACTCTTCTACATCTTCATCTTCCTCTTCTCCGCCATCTTCTTCCTCTTCTCCTCATCATCTTCCTCTCCTTCCTCCGAGATCATCCCCAACGACTCGGACATGCAGCTCCTCCGTTCTCTTAACAATCAAAAATTCCTAACGCACGCGGCGAATTTCCATGAACGCATCTTGCCAATTCCCAGCAACTCCACTCGCACAAAGCAAATTCGAATTCCGTGCGTCTCCGCCCAGAGACGCATGAGCGGCTCCATATCCTTGAAATCCGATTCCATAAACGATTTCACTAAACAGATAGTCAGCGTGACAAAAACTAGTTTCAATTTATGGGCCATTAGTGGATCAAATTCTATCTCGCGCACGTGCGTAACGAGTCCTCTCTGTTGAAAGATGCCGACCGCCACTGTGCGTTCCCCAAAGCCTGTCCAATCCGAGCTTTCTGCACGACCGGATAACAAACTCTCCTCGGACGTGTGTATTTCAATTTTGGCTGCACGGGACTACATTAATTACCCCTCGAACAGTGCTCGGAACTACCCTTGCACTCGTAACTCGCTGTCAGGCGGGAAGGGGTTCAGTGGACTGGGGAAGCGAGTGGGACTTGTCGCGTGGGGAGTGCCCACAAGCACTGGAAAATTGGATCGGCGACGTAATTGGTGACGCTTCGCCCGCGGTCCCTTTTAATGACTCGTGACGTACGTTCCGTCGTGATAAAACCAGGGCGCGGTGTCTTGTGCATCTCAAGAGGCTATGGTGCACGTTCAAAATACAAGACAGTATACGTGACAGTGCCACCTGTCTGATAGATGACAATTTCATCTACATAGTATCTAGAAATTAAATAACTTTAAAAACTCTCCTTTCCCAGGTTCATAACAGGTTCTCTTACCCAGGATGCAAGACAATTTTACCCGTCCGAAGAACACTATACTTTCACACGTCCGGAGACCACGACAGTTGCACCCGTGCTAGGTTGTTTGCGTACGGTTGACCTTACTCCTACCATTCACAGAAAGGTCCAGTTTCAGTACGGTGTCTCAAGTTTACCGAAGCAATTCTTACATAGCCATTTTAAACACGTACCACGTTTGAGTTTAGCAGCACAGAAGTTCTTGATGAGACAACCACGAATCTGCATTCCGAAAAAAATCAGGAGGCGCGAATGTCGTTTTCACAGATTTAGTGGAGAGTCTGGTCACAGATTTTTTTACAAAAATAAGTTATTTATATTATTTCATGTTGCCTTAATAAAAACATATAAATTGGTACTGGACTCTTGGATTTTACTAATGTCTGCTATATTGATTTTTATGCAACTACATTTTGTACCACTCCGACTTGGAAAAGAAGATTGTTTGAATATTGATTATCAAAACACATTAATTTGTTGAAAAGTAATCAGGAGGAGAAACTCAGAAGACCACAGTTAAAATGTAACACTCGCTCCTTGTAACAATGGGTCGGAAATAGTCTCCCCCTTCCACATGTTATCCAACATTTAGTAAGGTATCAAGAATGCAAAATATTTTGCGTTTATTTCACTTCTAGCAAATTTTGCAGTTTCCACTTTCATAGGGCGTGGACCATACTTCGAATGAACTAGGGACGCAATCAAATGTGGCTTTTATTTTTGACAGACCTGGAAGCAATTAAAGATCATTAGTTGTGAAACAAAGCTTTGTGAATAGCAACGAAACGTTGCATTCGTGTCGGATAATTAGTGAGTAATGATGGTTAAAAAATGTCATTTGTACTAAAAATACTCGCAAGAGAAAATATATATTCAATGTGAGGATTAATCGACACTTTATGTGTGTTTTGCCACTGCAGCGTATAAAATTATGTCTTTTCTCATTGTACAGGAATAGATCCGCGGCTCGAGTTCATAACTTCTTGACTGTCAAGACAATAATATTGTGACTACGATTTAAAACTATTTCTTTTTTATCACTTTGGTAGCTTAGCCTCAAACTCTCGGTTTTCAAGTCAATGCCAAAAGAAATAGGTACTTTCAAAGTCATCATCTGGGGTTTTCCAAAATATGCTGCCCGCAGCTCACATAGGGAGCATAATCAATGGAAAAGAGTTAATAGTATAACGAATCGTGTTCAGTACAGAACGATTATAGTGCGAAAATCTTATCAATTTGTACATAAACCGCGATGCTGACAACCGCAAATTCCACGGAATTACAATGTATAATGCAGAATATTGTCTAATGAGAAAAAATAGTAGACCCTTGGAAATCCATGCAGAGCAATTATAACTCTATAACATATTTTCATGTTCATTTTTTGTTGTTTATTCACAACCTCCTTCACAAACAATCTGCATTCGAACTAATACGAGAGGGTTTGTCGGCTCCTGCGGAGAGAATCGCCTTTAACATCTGATAACTTCTATACGCCCATGCAAATGTAAGGAACGTGGTATAATAATGTAGCCTTTCATTCAATATTATCTATAACTGTAATAATAGTAGTAAAGTAAAATACTTGAAGCTCGTAGCAGAGGAAGAAAGAGAGATATGTTGAATTGAATTGAATTAATGCCTTATTTTACGTGGCGAGACTCGGGCCATCAGGCCCGCTCTTCCGTCTGACCACCCAAATTTCGCTACGCTCCTTTCACCAACTAGCAGAGAAAGGAGGTATTTCTTGGGCGAGAAACTGGCGATTTGAATTTAGCTCAGAGGCGTCATTTAGGCTTGAGGATCTTTTACATGGAAGGAAATCTACTAACATGGGACAGCCGGCTTTACTTCCCCTCCGAAAGAAGGCGTACGCCCTCAAAAATCCGCGGCTGCGATCAGGTTTGAACCCGCCAACTTGGGTACAACAGTCCGGTACGCTAACCGTTTCACCATCGCCGCCGCCGCCATATGTTGACGGTGAAGGGTAAAAAAATTGAATAGTTCACACCCACATAAACAGAAATGGGAACAAACATGGAATAATGAGTTTTTGTCTGCCATCTCCTGCAGGATTGTGGAGTCGGTCCGTTTATTCGAATAATCCAGAGGCAGGAAGTAATTTACGGTTAGAAAGATAACAACGTTGTTACTATAAAATGTTCTCATTACATTCAACGTCATGTTTTATCAAGAGGCCCTCCCTTCCCCTATGGATAAATTTTTAAGATGTTTCACATCAAAACTCAATCAATTTTTTTTTTCGATGTTTACGAGGCATAAGCCAATTGCCGCCGAAAATCTATGGATCTAAGTTTTCTACATTTACGCCCTGATTCCCGTAACACCACTTTTAGGGTACTGTTACCACATGACAAGGGGTGAGACTATCGTTACAAATCAGCTATAAAGAAGCAAACGAAGGTATAACTAAGACTATGAGACCAGGTGGACTTTTAATGTATTATATACCATTTGGATTGAATAATTGTAAAGAACCTGTAACAAGTATTGTATTTTAGCTTCGGAGTCAATGACTCCCATTTCGATCATGTTTTCGTCCAGTTTCCCTGATCCTCGAGCAAATGCTGAGATGGCCCCTTGTTTTGCTTCTGGACATAAATGTAACTTCAAATTAACTTCCCCCCCTTAGCACGTCACACACAGTTTTTAACTGTTCTTGGCGTTAATAAATAAATAAAAAATAAAAGACATTGTCAAGAATTGAGTTCAGAGATGTCATAAATGTTGAAGGTTCTGTTCAGTATGTGCTGTAAATCTCCATATGGAACAAAGGGATTCACTTCTCTTCCGAAATAAGGCTGTGGTGAACGTCCATTACAAACATCGCACCATGTACAGACAACCCCCATGGCGAGCGACAGGCAACGATGCATACATTTCGGCAGCGACCGCTAAAAACACTGCCGAATGCAAGGCGCCGTATGTAAACGTTGCCGGCGAAGAACTCGGGGCGGCAGTGTATACCAACAACCGCATCACTAGAGGAAGATGTCACACTCGCGGAAGTTTGGCGCCGCCGTCGCTGGAAGAACGTTTGGACCGTTCACCACAATACTTCAAAGTGACGGGTCTCCCAACGAACACGTCAGGCAGCTACCGAAGGCGCAAGAAGGCACATCACGAGGCGCAGAAAACAATTTGTCACCGCGGTTCCAGCATTTTCCAAACGCGAATTCGCTGACCTTTACATCTCTGCCGCAGCTGCCCGGTAAAACCAACGACCCCGACAAAAATGAACCATGCGATATGTAACATTCAGAATCGAACGGCTGCCGGGGCGATAGCCTACCAACCGCCCAACGAATGGGCGGAACGTTTCCACCCGCACGCGCGCTCCTCCGATCGCCCGCCCATCGCCCTCCGATCCCCTCCGATCGCCCCGCGATCGCCCGCCCATCGCCCATTCGTCCACTCGATCCTCGCAAACCCCGCCCGTTGATTCGGTTCGCCGCAAAGAAACTGAGGCGATCGTTAAGTGAAGACTTTCTTCTTTTTCTGCTGCGTGAGAACAAACGAAATGATGTTATTAACACGTTCGAAACGGAAAGGGAAATTTATTGTGCGTTCCGGAACTGTCCGATCAGGAATGTCGTAGTTACGTAGTTGAGTTCTCCTATTTCAGCGATTACATCTAATATGTGTAATGGGCCATTAAGGCGGGCTATCTTTGATGGAGTAGCATTGAGGGGGGGGTGAAAATATTATAGATGGCTAACAAATACGGCGGTTTTAAAGAAACAAATACTAAGTTCTCGGTGTCAAATACTAAGTTCAAATTTATTGCGGAAGCACATGGCTTTAATTAATGCATTTTTTACTTTGAAAATATGGAACAAAACACAACAAAATGCACAAAAAGAAACGATGGTGTTTTCTTTCCTTATTAAATCAGTTTCCATTAAGGATATCCTTCCAGTTTATAGAATGAAAAAAGTACGAACACATTTGGTACGAATATGTTCGTACTTTTTTTGTATTATCACTAGTACATAACATAACGTAGTAATACTACGTACTACTACATAACTAACGTACTAGTACATACGTAACATATGTAAGTTTTCAATTTGCGTTTACACAAAATTATTGCTCTTGCTTGTGATGGATGTAATCAAATATTTAAAAACGTGAACGTTTACAATGTTTCAGTGTGTTTTTGAGGAAAAATATATTGGAAATGGAATGAAATCACCTGGTTTGCAGTTTAATCCCTCCAACGGTTTCCTAGAACAACAAAATAATGAGCTGTGATTGTACTCATTACAAAGGCGGTTCCCTCAACTCATCAATAAATATTCTGGTCGCGGTAATAGGTACCAACAGCTTTCCTTCCTCTTTTAGATAATACTTCCACTGATTTTATTAGATAGTCCCGTCAGGTGCCTATCAGGGAATATTTAGAAGGGTGAAAGGTTTCGACCTATTTAAATTAATTTACAGTTAGCTCAAAATCAGTAGATTTGAGAATGGCCAGTCTTCAGTTTAAAGATATGAATCAGTATGGTCTCGATAATGATAGTGCATTAAGTTTACAAAAACCCATCATTTTCCCTCTTCTTAATGTCACGCAGGTAAAAGGTTCATCGTTGGCACAATTATAGAGTTAAATTGATTTCTTACCTTCCATCGAAGGAAAATTGCATGTCGGCGTGTGACATACTCATTTTTACACCCTTTAGACCCACCTTTTACACCCACTCGAAAGATAATAATTGTGAATGGAATGGAACGCCACTTTGGTCGAGTATGTTTTTGATTTATGCTTCATTTACACTTATTCCAAAAGCTAAAGGGATCGAACAGAATCCTTCGTAACATTTGCAATCGGTTTTTTATATTTTTACAAACAGTGCGAACGATGTCTGTGCTGATAGCAGTCAGCAAAATTGCGAATGAGTTTCAGTACAGATTAATGTTACAAAAAAACATTTTAGTTCACATAGACTAGCCTAACCAAGACTAACCAGTTAGTACGTGGCTCGCGTTCTAAGAATGTTTTTAATTTGATACATTGCGTAATTTCTACGGGAAACATTTACCTCATTACGAGGATTTCTCTGAAATACGCCAATGCAATACATCGTACAGGAAATATAGAGGGTTACTGATACTCATACTTACTTATAAATTTAACAAAAATTGAAGGACTCAGTAGAACAAGCGGCTGTCTCACATTTTTTAAATGAAATTATTGGGTTTATTAGCATGAAATATAATTTCAAATATTATTATTTTAGTGTAATAAGTTCCAGTTCATGCAAATGTTTAAAAATGTACTGAATTATATTACGAAAAGTCTAGTAAAACTTTCAGTATCTCATGACTATGCCAATGCTTTCCTTTTAGATATGATTTGGAAATGACTTGATACGAATCGGAATCTGTAGTGTTCATTACACACATCGTCATATTCATAGAAGATATTACAGCCAAGATATGTGAAGCTATCAACGCATTTTACAATTTGAAAAGGTTTTGGATTCCATCTCGTTTCCTGGCTCAGGAGAAAATTTTAACTTTAACGCTTCACGCCCTGCCACGTCTTGACACTTCCAACGCTGGGTCGCCTTGCGTCGTGGAGAAAGAAAAGAGAAATAAATTCTGCCGGTCAGAGACCCGCTGACACAAGGTGAAGCCGCCAGCGACAGCGGGCAGAGCCACAGATGCGTAGAGCGGGCTCAAGGAACAGCGGACAGAAGTCTGCCAGTGTCATATCCGCAGAGCATTATTGGGAGATGAACTGGAGCACTGAAAATTAGTGATGAAATATTTTGCCCCAAAGATTTGTAAGAGAGTAATAAATACTTTTCAATGTTGATCCACCACACCCACACTACCGACACGAATTGTCCCATTTAAAATATAGTGACTTGTGACAGATTATAGTACGATTTATTTAGTCGTGCACTTGACGTAAATCAGCTGTTCACGGTTTCAACCAAGCGGGAGTTTATATGTCGCTACAGTCACGTCACTATGGGGACGTTCACGCTCCCGCTTGGTTGAAACCGTGAACACCTGATTTACGTCAAGTGCACGACTACATAAATCGTACTATAATCTGTCACAAGTCACTATATCACACACGGTTAAATAAATCCTGGTATAAAAGATGAAAGCGGTTATCCAATTACAATGACTTCAATTTTTACAACATCGTCACGACTTCAATTTTTGATATTGACGCTCCGGATTGGATAACCGACTAACAGCTGATGGTCTGTCACAAGTCTGTATATTTAAACCTGACAATACGTGGAGTACCAATTCGAAAGCAGTGACGAAGACAGTAGCCCCGGGTGGGGGTGGGGGATTCCTACCCCCCCCCCTAGCAGAGGGTGCGCAGTGACGCGGAATCCGCAGCCAGCACGCGGCGCAGCGGAGAAGGGGGCGTGGCGTCAATTGGCTTACACGCCCCCCCCCCCACCTGCCCCCCCGCTCAGCCGCTGGCAGTGACAATGCAGCGGGATCGCTGACGCCTTTAATTAGGGCGAGCAGATTGAGTTTGGCGGCTCGGTCGCGGAGGGACACGGGCGGCAGGGAGGGGGTGGGCGAGAGGAGGGGAGGGGCACGCATGCGCCACACGTCGCGTGCAGTCAGGAGGGGATCCGCCAAGCGGCCGCTTGTACGACGCACGCGTTCATTAAGACATTCGCAGGAAAGACCACTTTTTACATTAATTCGATGGGGCCGGTGCTCTCTGTTTACGTACATCAAGTTCATCCTTCGCGATCTTCCCATTCTCAGCTGTAAACAGTGTCGATGGAAAGGAGTAATGTTAAAATTGTGATTGAATAGATTTATCATAATGTTCGGTAGTTTTTATAAGTTTGGACATTTCCTTTCAAAAGAATAGGACTAAAACAATGTTGTTTGCTCTTTTCGTAGTGGCGTGGCATAAAGGCACGCAGGAACTGCGAAGATCTACAACGCGACGACATTAATTAAAAAAAAAGTGGGTGCCTACTAGTGGCCGCCACCAGCAAAATTGCCACTGAACAAAACCACACAAAATGATTTTCCAAAAAGTACTACGCACACTGTTCAAAGACAACTTATAAAAGAGGTACTCTCGTGTAACTGCAATAAATTAAATATTTCAACAGAACCAGACCTCACGAATACTGCAGTAACATAGAATAGTATTTACATAGACCAATAGTTCTTCAAATCATAAGAATATCTCACAAGTTCGCAACACATAAGTAAATCTTTAATGGCAGGTGGTCTCTTCCTGCGAGCTTTACTGACATATGACGTCAGCTGCGTTGTGAGCAGCCGAGTATAAGAATACAGTCGATATGCGCAATATGATAATATACCGACACAACAAAATACTTGCATTTTTCGGACAAAAACTATTCTCATTGTTTTTTGTGTTTTTCCCGACTTCTTATCACTCACATGTTCGGAGGCTGCATAATAATATGAGTACGTCGTGGTTTCGACGTTCGCTCTGTGGAGTCGGTTTACTTGTTTCGAAGGCACCACTGTCATAAATTTGTATCTTGTTTCCCGAGGTAAATAATTCCTAATATACAGGCCTGAACATCTATATAATATTATAAAACGTCAGTAACTATCTTTGCTATATATTATTGACACATATAGTACCTTTTTTTAAGTGCTACGTATACAACGAAAACGTATACTACAATTTTTTAAGTGAACAATAATAGAAAAGCTCTCATTGTCTTCTGGAATAATATTTTAACAATGAAATATTTATTGTGTAAATCACTGACCATGACTTGGCCATTTCTTGTGTCATCCGTTGGGGCAATTCGAATCGTCATCAATGTGTTAGTTTTCAAATAGTCAACATAATCCTCTGACTTGGAGATGTAGGTATTCGAGCGAAAGATCGAAGTTCATGTTTAAAAATAATGTCACGGAAGAAATTTGAAAACTCTCAGTTTAATTGTTTACAATTTGTCACACTTTGTTTCGATTCAAGAATCGGTGAGTGTTCCAGAGACAAATATTTTGGCTTCAAATATTTTCTTCCGCGTTGAGCTGGCAATGCAGTCCTTTATGACTAAGACGCCTTAAACTTCAGCTTTTACATTTTCCTTTTCTTTTGGGTTTTACAGTTGACCCTATCATATGCGGGAAAGATAGATTCAAAATGTTTTGCGTATGTTTTTTTCACTCAGAATGTTTTTATTTTTTGACGATTTATTATTATTGCTGAAATGAAATTGAACTTTAGAGAATAATCGTTTTCTATATTATTTCAGTAGTATACATACCATCTGAGACTCTCACAAGCAAACGATCTTTATAAATGAGGTCTCTAAAAAAAGAGAATTTCACGGACAAGTGAGGAATTGTACTTTTACTTTAAAAATATGAAGGATTTGTTTTAAAAAATAGCATCTAAATATTAATGACAAATACAACCCGCAGCACTCAGACACATACATCGTTAAATAAATGCTAAACGAAGCGCTCTTTAAAAAGTGAAATTTTGGAACAAGAAATGTTCCTCACTCTGTAATCTACAAGATGAAATATACTTAGAGAGTCTATTAAATGTTTGCCGATTCGGCCCTTAACGATACTATCAATGCCACCTAATTTCAACCCTTGGTGATGGTGGCCATCTTTGTGACGTCACGTTTACAAGGTTTCTTATGTGTGTAGTGCAACTCATGACCATGACCAATGCCCATGACCAGCAATACTCATGACCAAAACAACATCTTCACCAAGTGCATATAATCACCGGGTCACTGCCAGCACCACACCAGAAAAAAAATCCACTTTCTCCTCTGGTGTAGGGATTCACAATGCTTTATTGATTTAAAACATGTCAACAAATTATTTCAAATGTCATGTAATTTGCTTGCAGCATAACTGACTATACAATATACGCTACAATCAGTATCACATATATGAAAATTGCCAATAATAATGAAATGGTTGACGACTTGGTAACTCTGACAATATAAAGTTACGTAGCGTATTTTCGCTAGCGCAACCGCCAAAGCTGTTCTCAGATCATTCACCTTCAACCTCTGGGTACCGGGTTCAAATCGCGATTCGCCCATCTAGAATTCGTGGTGGATAAAGCGGGTTCTCCCATCCCCCCTGCCTCCTATTCCGCTATTTCTTCACCATTCAAATCATCGGTCTTCCGTCAAAACATCTACCTCACGTATGGCCAAAAAGGTGAGGGGCTGAGGATCATAGTAAAGAATACAGTACTTCCGCCTCTTTCTTCGTATCTCTCACCGACTTCACCCCGTCATTCCTCGCGCATCTTTCACTCACCTTCGACGCGGCTGCCTGCCTGCCTCCCTCCCTTCCCCGCTGCGATTTATCGCGGTGGTTGGCGGACGTGTCCGCGCCGACCCGCCGCGCTGCAGGGCCGCCAACCTCTCGTTAAGAAAGCGACGCGCCTAATTGGCGCTCTCGAGGGAAATAAAAGACGCCGAGATTGCAGTCACTTGTTTTTTTCTTTTGGATCGCATGAACCATTACGGGAAAATAAGCAATAATTGATTCGGGTTCTTACGTAAAGTAATTGGATGATTTAGGTGCTTGGGTGTTTAGAGGCACCGATTTCTCTGGAAATTACACGCTGTGAGGCTTGTTCTGCGGTATTTGATCTTCAGCCTTGCGCGCACCTGCCTGCCGAAACCGAACGGACCGCCGCGCGGCGGAGGCGGCGGGGATGGAAATTGTGGTGGGGAGGGTGACGCAAAGGCTACGGAGCGTCAGGTCTCGCCGCTGATAAGAGCGAAGTTGGCAGCGACATCTGAGGTAGAAAGGGGAGGCAGGGATGCAGATTGGGACGATAACGGAGCCAGCGGATAGGGAATGGGGGGAGGTCGCAGGGGGTGGCAAGAGATGGCGGCTGGGGATGAAAATGGTGGTGGGAAAGGTGATGCAAAGGCTACGGAACGTCAGGTCTCGGCGCAGATAACAGTAAAGTTGGCAGCGACATCTGAGGTAGAAAAGGGAGGCAGGGATGCAGATTGGGACGAAAACGGTGCCAGCGGGTTGGGGGTGGGAGTGCCAAGAGACGACAGCTGGGAATGGAAATCGTGGTGGGGAAGGTGATGCAAAGGCTACGGAGCGTCGGGTGACGCCAGGTCTCGGCGCTGATAAGAGTGAAGTTGGCAGCGACATCTGAGGTAGAAAGGGGAGGCAGAGATTCAAATTAGGACGAAAACGGAGCCCTGGGGGGTGGGGGTGGCAAGAGACGACAGCTGGGGATGGAGATGGTGGCGGGGAAGGTGATGCAAAGGCTATGGTGCGTCGAGTGAGACCAGTCTCGGTGAACAGTGAAGGTAGAACATCTGCGGTAGAAATGGGATGCGGGGGTGTAGATTGGGACGGCGGGTTAGCCGGGGGGGGGGGGGGGCACACGCGGTGGAGATTTCGGCTTGGTGTTTCTTGATGGGAATGGTGAAAGTAGAGTCGACTACAATATTGGGGTGTCAAGGGATTAAAGCTGTGATGATGCGACGAGGGTGACGAATGAAGGAGAGGACGGGGATTGGAAGCCAAGGCGTCAGGGGTCGCTTGGTGAAGACGAAAATGACGGAAGAGGTCAGTAGACCTTGAAGGCAGAGATGGTAATGGTAGAAAAATAGAAGTGGTACAGGTATTGAATTGTTTATTTCAGAAATCAGTCAAACGTCAAAATCTAAAACACGCATTAGCAGCGAATTATTGTTCCAAGAAAATAGACACATCGTTTAGTGCATATTTAGATGAAAAATATTCATTCATCTGCTTTAATAAATAAAAATATTTTGAAATCAGATAAATTGGGAGACTTTTTCTCAGTTTTCTCGAAATGAGGAATTTAGAGTTTGACGGGTTTCTGAAATAAACAATTCAAAGCAATGGGGAGCGACAAGGTATCAGAGGTAGACACGGGAAGGTGACGACAGTATCATTGGCGGGCCGGAGGCGTAGGGAACTATGCAGTTATTATCGGCGCAAGTTTTCTTGAGCCCTCTCTTCGCTAGTTGCGAGAGGGGGGTGGGGAGTTGGGTTATTTTGACGAAAGGAATTTTGCATCAAATTTGTTGTTTCTTGTTCGATGCAAAATAGGTTCTATTACACGGGAGCGAACAGTTTGGTTATCAGATTTTTTCTAAAACCTTTCTTGTTATCATTTATTTTTAATTCAACTAATGTTGGCAAGGGAGTGGGGGTAGGTATACCGGGGCTCAAGAAAACGTGAGCGTATATTACCGGCGACGGCAGATACACCGCGGCGCGGCGGTTTAACGGAGGTCGCAGGGCGGGGGCGGAGATGGCGAACGCGGATACGGTGACGGTTGCACGGGAGGCGTTGGCGGTGGTGATGCGTGGGGGTGCGGGAAGGGGCAAGCAGCAGCAGTGGTCCAAGACGCAAACACAAGCGCTGACGCAGTAGTTCCCCCAAGACTCCTTTCTGCTCGACTCCCCTGCCGGTGCGGGAGGTGACGTACTTTATTGGCCAGAAATTGAGGACTGGCGAGCGGGGACGCGCCTAAATTGACGTACCCCGTAATAACCTATCCCTGCCTTGTAAGTGAAAGCCGATTTATTATTGGCGATTTTTTATTAGATGTTGGAAAGGTATAATTTTTGCATATGGGCATATATTACGTCGTGGCTTTCGTGCAGTAGGTGTGTTGATTGATAATTTTAAGTTCTAACTATTGGTGGTTGAGTATGGGCTGATGTTCAGATTATATTCCTGAAGTCGAAAAACATCAGATGTTCTCCAATCGCTTGATGATATCTCGTGACGGCGAAGAGAGTGAGCAGCTGAAACACAACAGCATCTTTTCTTGAGTTCCGAGGCAGGATATTTTGGCAGCTGATATGTTTTGGCATCGGTTACCTGTGTCGTAGTTGGCAACGGTACTGCGATCCTTCTACCAAGTTGCGATGCTGGGATCCTGGAGGCATCTGCGTTTAGATTGTATTTCGAGTAGATGGCATATTTGGACAAATCGAAAATAAGACAACTTGTAACATCACTGGAATCATCGTAACCATTATAACAGAGAGAAGTGCATAATCCAATTACATCCGAATTATTATTGAATTTTCGTTTTAACTGTGAACCGCGAATAAAAGTAAGATTCATTCAATTGTTTTGGGGAATAATGAGTAAAGATACGAAGCAAGAAGAAGTAGGTAGAATGGCAAGCCATTTAAACACGACTCTTGTCATTACAATGAATTTGTTTTTGAGTTTACAAGAAATATCCATGATATTGAGAAATAATTTTGGTTTTAAATGATTGATTTGATTTTTAAGACAGCGTAAATTGTTGTCATTTGGGCCTATCAAATGTTGTTAAAATATACGTTGTAAATTAAGGAAGCAGATAAGATAAAACGAAGAAAATGGTCTATTGAAAATCAAATTATAAAACAGCATATAATTCTTACTCGAAATACCATAAGATATAAAAGCAATTTAATTTTGAAAACCTTACAATGCGGCTGTAGAAGACCCCTGCATTTGGATAAAAGGTGATAGTCTCTTCTTAAATCTGCGGATATACCCTATGTGTCTACAACAAGACAAAGGGATAAAAATATTCCTAATACTTCATGTTAGGTGTGTTGGGGCCAATACCTTCATTAAAAAAAACAAAATACCTATTGTATCAGTAATAAATTTACACCTCACGGGTAAATCACAAAAATACGTTAAATCGATTAATTCAAACAATTTTAATTCTCCCATTATGTACACTATTTCACACCACAAATATCTAAAGAATATTTTGAAAGCGTTTCAGAAATCTAAATTCTTACTACCTCTTGACTTTTATTATACCACTTCGTACACGTGTTTTAAGAACAGTCAAATTAATTTTACCTTTAATTGTCATTCACATCCCCTATGCACATGGTGATACTCATATTCAAATAAATCTTAATTTTCATGTAACTTTCATACTATTTTCTTTTTTCGTTTTTAAAATACACTCTATCTTACTTATGCAAACATTCAAATTATGCATGCTACCAAGTCCATATCTCACACGTTTGCAATACCTACTTGTATTACCGATAGAGATACCATTAAGCAGCAACATTTTAAAATATAAGTTT
The DNA here is from genome assembly GCA_038098605.1 of Gryllus longicercus. Taxonomy (NCBI): domain Eukaryota; kingdom Metazoa; phylum Arthropoda; class Insecta; order Orthoptera; family Gryllidae; genus Gryllus; species Gryllus longicercus. The sequence goes on from JAZDUA010000499.1 coordinate 720,613, forward strand.
TTGCTCCCTTTCGTTCTTACCAAGGTACAACACTTGTAAAACCCACAGGACACCTTGTTCAATTGACATTGAATCAGAAAGATGAATTAATAAAGGTATTTTATATCAGTATATCAGTATGGACCTAGAAAGGTCCAGGTAACATCCATATAAAGGATGTTAAAGGTGCGAACATACCCATCTATGGTAATACCATGAAGTTAATATGAAGGTCGGTTTCTCAAACCTCGTATTTTCAGCCTACACAATAGTTTCTTTTTTTTATCCTTTACATTCAAGGTATTGAGAGTTCCCTTGTGTGATAATAGAAATCAAGACAATATTTTCAGTCCATTAACAAACCGCATTTCAGGGCTCGCCATCTTGCAGATGTGGCAGATGCATTTTACAACATATGAGCACATCATTAGCTCGTACATTGACTAGCCCGGAAACACAGTTCGCAAGAAGTCATGTAAGAGTAATCTTGTTTTCCTCATCGACTTCTTCTGCAACCCCTGATTAATCGCATTCAGATCACACGGTATCATTTTACTCCTACAAGGGCGGAGTAAATGATCGTTAGGTGGACGTCAATTACAGCAACAGCTAGCCCCGTTCTTGTTAAGAAAGAAAAAACTTGTTTTTTTATGTATGACACACCGTCACGCAACTTTGCCACTGTGAGTTATCACGTAATCACAGCTTATGCATTTAACATTTCCAGAGCTGGAACTCGCCTCCCTAATCAAGCGTTTAGGTAGACGGGGCCATCTGAATGCAATTATTGGGTTCGGAGGCAGGTTCGCAAGTGAAAAATGCCGCCGAGATATTTGACATTTATTACGATATATATTTTTGAAAAAAAATATCTTAAAATTCGCGGCAGATTTTTTTGTGTGTACACGCACGTAGGCATTTACGAAGTGGTTTTAGCACGTGACAATAAAGCACTTTTTTCAGCTCCGTTCATTCGTATTTTTGTGATAATATGCATTATTTTTGAGACGTGTACTACTACAATTGTGTGTGCTATATTGGAAATGAAGAAAGACGTTGAAAAGAATAGCAACTCTTAACATTTTAATTTTTTATTTTTTTATACAAACACACTATTATTCAGTGTATATTCTTTAATTAGATGGAAATATGGAATGAAATACTTAGTGGAAACATTTTCAAAGTTCATGATTTTTTTATTTAATTCTGAAATAATGTCAGATAAAAGTCAGGAATATCCACTTATCATCTGGGATTGTTGCAGATTATATTAAACGGTAGCTCGTTATAACTCAAATGATAAGTTGACGCGAGGGAAATGAAGGTTTTTAGGAAAGAACCTGATCATACATTTGTTCAGACTGGTATTTCTTTCTATATCCAGTGAACAAGGTATCTGCGTCATCAATATTGTGAAAATAGATTTCGCAAATGACTTCAGTAAGATATTATTTTTATTTTTCGTTAGGCCTGTTGCTTTCCAGAACTATGAGGCTACCTGCCCCTCAGTTGAGACAGTTGATAAGGTCATTCAGCTGAATATTATTCACATAGGAGGTATTCATATATGCCATCTAGAGTTGATAGTCGTAAAAACATACGCACAGGCTAACACACAAAATCATCCACATCGAACTCTGGATTCAAAGAGATCGAGAAGATGTAACCTTCGAGAGGATTTAATCACAGAGCTACCGCTTTTTCGCCTAGTGTTACTTGGGTCTGGAGAAGATATTATTATTATTATTATTATTATTATTATTATTATTATTATTATTATTATCATTAGCGTATATGCCATTATCGACCGCGCTGCACGATTAACGTGTGTATTTTTTCCAGGATCAGCTTTTCAGCTGTATCCTTTAGTACGACAAGATTGTTACGCCTTGATGTGTGAATTACGAGATGATAGGATGATGATGATAAAGGGTGAAGGGATAATCACAAATTCGACCGTGCCTACGAAGGACTCGAACCTGCAGCCTCTTCGGCGCCGGGGCCGACTTTATTATTATTATTATTATTATTATTATTATTATTATTATTATTATTATTTATTAATTAAGAATGCATTATAAGAATTGTTCTATGTGGCATGAAAGATGCTTATCCTTTGCCCCACAACCTTTAGCAAGTTCTGCTAGATCTTCAAATAGAAAAGAGAGTATGCCCGCTCAACGGTTCTTTGCGGAATCTGTTGTTCCGACTTTTCTGGATCATGCTAAATTCCTGCTTCCCACTGATCCCGGACAAAAAAATCGGATCACCCTAACTTTCTCCATTTCTCCCTCGACGTTGTCGTCTTTTTTTTTTTTTACCCAAACGCACTTCAGCTGTCAAAAATCGCTACCTCTGGGAGTCTTCAAGACGAGAGGTGCAACGCGTCACGCAACCATACGCACCGAGGCTCAGAGGGTTACTCAAGAGCGGAGGCGAATCCTTTGGTGTCGGGCGGAAACAAAGGGCGGGCGCGGGGGGCGTGGCTCTATTGTTAGCGTTCGCGGAAGGCGCCTGGTGGACGGGAATAGCGACGCCTAGCAGCGGCAGCGGCGGCGGCCACGCGGCGCTCCCTACACGCGCCCACGGCTGCCACCACACTAACTCGAGCTTTATTTCGGTGAACGTCTGGAGTGTTTGATAATTAACCGGGCGGAATTCCGAAATTCGTCAAAATGGCTTTGTCACTTACATTTTAAAAAAAATTCAGAAATATCGACTGATCTTCTGGGGAAGTGATCTGTTAATAGTAATTCAACTGTGGATATTAGCTGTCCAGTCGTCTTCGCCCAACCACCGTCCGATTGACATAATGTTTTTTCGATATAACCGCAAACTTAGAGCAGCTGAGAAAGGTTTATATACTGCGATTTATGCAACTCTGCTCATGACAAGTTTCAGCTGTTGACGGTTTCATCCAATCGGGAGCTTAAACGTCACCATAGTGATGTCACTATGGTGACATTCAAGCTCCCGATTGGATAAAACTGTCAACAGCTGATACCTGCCAGGAGCAGAGTGGGACAAATCACAGTGTAGAAGGTAGGTAAGCCATAAATACGCTCTCCCTTTGAAGGGACAAATACTTTAGCGATCTCGACTAAAACAATATCTAGCGCTTAAAATTTCCAGACCTCGTTTATACGTTGTGTTAATACTTCGATTAAAACATTAAGTCCGTTGATACTTCGTCAACTGTGACACTGACACCCAATCGGGAGCTTGAACGTCACCTTAATAGAACGTATGGTGAAAGAAATAATCTCCACAAAAGTTTCATCCTTTACCATACTATGGATTACCACAAGATATCTGCTACCACCACGGAATTAATAGAACGTATGGATGAAGATATGTATCTGGTACCGAATGTTATTCACGGTATATCTAAAAAAAGCATGAAAATACAAGAAAGGATTCGCGTTCGATGTATGAAACTGTGGTCTGCAATAGGTTAACAACCTCTCGAATGTCCACCGCCATCCGTCGGGTCCGCGTGCATTCGTACTGCGTTATTTTCCCGGTCGCGGCCGCCTCTCTCGCGGCGACGAGTTGGGAACCTGGGGCACGTGCACGTGGAAGTGCTCGCCGCGTCTCGCACGGACGCCGCCGCCGCCGCCGCCGCCGCCGCCGCCGCCGCCGCCGCGCGCGCCGTGGCGTCCACTCGAACATTCCGGCCCCACCGCCACGCCACGCCACGCCACGCCACGCCACGCGCACGTGCTCCGAGCGAAGGCGTACGCGATGGCGGCGCCGCACCGTGCCGCGCCGGACTCTCGGAGACTTACGGTTTTTTGTCGCACCCGTTAATGGGATTCGCTCAATTGCAGCTTAAAAAAGTTCTAGCTTGCTTACGTCTTGAAGAATGTATTAAGATATTCAGTTAGATTATTGAGTTAATTAAAACACTTCAAGGCTACGGGAACTAGAATACTTTGTACGGAAACGGTGCTGCACACTCGCAGGTCTTCCCAGATTATAAGAATTGGATATGGTTGGGACGAGAGCTCAAGCCATAGATAGATCCTGAAGATGGGAGTGGAGGCATGGTGGGGAAAGATAAACCCTATGCGTACTTTGGCTCGTTAAGATGCTACTTAGTACTTCATTGCTTACTTACTCTGCCAATTTTACTTCTATTTGCGTGCGTTTAGAGTAAGGATCTCCGGAATTGAAGAGTAAATATGGTGATGTTCAAACGAAATGAACCAATGAAATTAGTTGTCTAATGTAATATTTCAAAGACGCATTAGGAAGAACTTCGTGTTTTAGAACATTCTACATGCATTTCTTAGACACGGAATAAAATTCTTTGCAAGTACTACTGGTGCACTGCATTTTAATTGAAAAATCTGTAGTATTTCTGTTAGCAGATGTTATAAAATGTTCTGTAAAGTCTCGGGGTTAAAAGCTGATGCCACGTAAGAAAAAAGGAACGACTGAGCAGAACTCTCCATATAAGCTAATTGTCATAAATTAGCTACAAAATCATAATTTTTACTTATTTCATGGAAAGTACGTAAATTTGACATTTTTGTAAGAAGAAAGATGTTTCTAAATTTATAATTCTTTGTCACATTTTTTAACGTGAAAAGGGATTTTGTGTTATTTTATTTGGAACTTAACACGGTTTGCCACAATTATACACATCCTAAATGTGATCATTGGGAAAAACATACCGATCTTCATCAGTGCCACCTGTTATCTTTTATTTACAGAAAGTTGCATTAAAATATTTTGTATCTTATCTGGCCGTGGAATAACAAAACCTAAAATGCATGTTTTGTTAAAGTGAAGAATTCCTTCTCCGCAGACCATCCTAACTTTTAGAAAAAACTATTCATCTTGCCATCATGACGCCTATTCAAGCATTTTGTTTCACAATGGTCGGAGCGATGTTAATGCTGGCTGTCAAGGTAATGAGACATTCCTGAAACATCGTAGTGCAATGAATGCGTAAATTGCTGCTCGCTTACTAACAGATGTATCCACAGTAACTTAGAGAAAATGCGCATGTTTCTTTACATTTCTAACGTTTTGTGATATTGGCCTTAATATTTCATTCACAATTTATATTAATGTAGTTTCTTGAAGTAAATTTACGATTATTTCCCCTGTGTATCACTCATCACTTATAACTGCATTTTTGTTAATATTACGAAAAATATTTTCCGTTTGGATTGAGATGTGTTTTCTTTCTAAACGGAGGAATTGGAAAAAAACGGAAGAAACGAGAATATGGTATATGTAAGAAATATGTTTGCGTTTTTGTTTCTTAAAATCAAGAATACCGGTAAAACAAGTTGATTAGAATACTCTTATTGCAATCAATTTAGAGAATATTGTGGCATCGCAATAATCCCAATAAAATTAAAATATAAGTATTTTAACAATTAATTCAGCTCATGAAGTAACTAAAAATGCGATAGCTACGTAATACATTTTATTGGTATTCATTTAAAGACATGTTCGAAAGAAATCAGATGTAGTATTTAGGAAGGGAAAAGCACTAACGTCTCACAAATTGTCGGTACTCGTCCCAGATATTCAGCACGGCCTTTTCAAGAGCCAAAACGTTGCGTTATATCAACATGGACATGTATTGACGTTTTATGCCTCCTGAAACTAAGGTTTGCGGATCAGCAAAGGTGTCAACAATGTTTTTCGTTTCAACTGGCCGTGGAATAACAAGCACTCTATGAGTAAGTCGCGTGTTTAGGACAGTACTTCGATCCTTCCCTGCAATTCATCACGTTCCGAAAGGCATAGATTCCAAATTTCGCTCACTATGAGTGAGCGCAATGACGCTATAAGAGCGTTCTGTTTGTCCATGTTCGGAGCAATGCTGTTAATTGCTATCAAGGTATAATGAACAATTTGTTTACACACTTGGCATTTGAACAATTTGTTTACACACTTATTACACGTATGGTGAATCCACCAACATATAGTCTTGAATTCCTAGTGACACGTAATGAAACAGTGTTAAATACCTTATTTTGTTACTTCAAAATACGGGTGAACAGCAAACTACTACGGGAAACGATTATATTGTATTACGATACCTGAAAGATTTGCGATATTAGTTACTTGTGTAGTAAGTTAGCATAGCACGTTGGAAAGAAAAATATTCCGTAATATATCGATGCAAAAACCCTATATTTAACATACTAACTGAGAACTGCACTACTGAATGCTACGCATAGTTGAGTCTGAAATCAAAATTTTCAATTGTGTGGTTGACCTTTTTTTGCTAAAGTGTTCATTGATATTCGAAAATATACAAAAAAACTTGTATCTGCGTTACGCTTACTATTTGAATCCACATTTAACTTTCACCGTTGCGGATGTTGGAACTAAAGTTTGCTGCGAGGGAAGATTTTCTGGTAATTTGTATTTATTTTAAATATTACGAGCCAAATAGCATATTATAACGCTACATATACGTAACAATTTTAAAACTGATTTCAAAATCACTACTAGCGAAATTTTAGAAGTATTTGTCCAAATGCTATATTTTTTAATTCAGGAAAACACTGTGGTGCCAAAATGTTACAAATATCGGAATATAAAAAAATGTAAAATTTGAAAACCATTTTTTAAATACCTTAGAAAAAACAATTAATCGTACGAAAGGTCCACTTACAACATACGTCATTCGCAAGCCTTTATTGAAAATACAGAACAGCATTGCTCAATGCATCGACACTTTTATTACAACTACCAGGCTAACAGAAACGCATTCTATTAAAAGGAATGTATGAAAAACAGTTATTATAGTATTGTTTAAGCTATAATCACTAATAATGTACAGATCTTAAATGTAAGATTCCTGAATACATTTGTTCAATGGGTGTTTCAATTTTCACTACATGTCTTTCTTGGACATAATGACGCTTGAATAGAGAAAACCTGTTTTCTTTGCTGTCATTCGTACTCCACTTTCCAAAGTATGATTTTTTCCGTTTCTGTTATTCTCAGACTCCTTAGGGGGTCTTTGTAAAATGAGAAGACATCCGATTTTACGGGAATACATTTTGATCCAGCATAAAAAGGGGAAACATATTTCCAGAAATTACTTTCACATTAGAGAGGAATTATGTGGCAGCTTTCACTATTACATCATACCATAAGAGATGTATTTGATCACATTAAATATATTTATTATCATTCTTTCTTCACTCGATCTGATGCACGGTCGGGAACACTACGATCTGTTTCTTCGTAGCAATACAAGAGGATGATACAAATACCCCCATTCAATCATTTCATTTTTGCATATCTCTAATACGATAATCATTTTTGTAATTTCCGGTGGGTTGAATAGGTCAGGGTACCCCATGTCAGAGAGCCACTGATCGATATTATAGTTACTTTACTATATTTACCGATTTTTTAACTTTTCCAAAAAGGAATCAAAACGAAAAAAGTATTAAAACTGAAAATGAAAATTTGAAATCACATTTTTCTGCTACTTTATAGATCATTGGTATTGTAATACGCGTTGAATTAAAAAAAAGAACTTTTCTGCAAAAAAAAATTATCTTGGTAATATCTAATGAATCTATAATAACTAGGGCCCTACTGTCGAATAAATAACATTTTCATCTTCAATGAGAGTAGTTCAGACAGCAAAGAAGACCGGCTTAATTAAACATACAACGTTCGAGATGAACGAATCTGATGTTTTCTAATTGAAAGTTTCGATCTACATTCTCTTCTTGGCGATTCGTTGACGGCACAGATGGGTGAACGGGAAGGATGAGTGTTTGAGAACAAAGTTTTCCTAGGTATTTCTATAAGGCTCAATTCCAGCTGCCAGTCCTTGAGCGTGACGATGTGTGGTAGGAAATATACTCCTCGTTCCAATCGCAAGAATGCGACGAGGGAGACATGGCTGGACGAGCAATGGACAAGGGGGCGGGCGAGGCTCCAGACAAACTCCTGGACAAGGACAAGGACAAGGTATCGGACGCGTCGTCGGACGAGGCGGCGGACAAGGAGAAGGAAGAGGACGAGGCGGCGGACAAGGAAGGGGATGGGGAGGCGGACAAGGCACAGGACGAGGCGGCGGAAGCCGCAAAGAAGGTGAAGAAGTTCGACGTGTGGGCGGAGCACACCGAACCGCCCAACACGGAGACGGTGCTGACGGACGGAGTCATGTTAGGCCCCTGCGAGGAGGGCGTGTGCCCGCAAACCTGCGCGGGTAGCCCAGACGTGGGCCGTGCGGTGGAAGAACCTCCCCTGGAAGTGAGCACCTGTATAGAAGGCGTGTGTCCGTTTATGACCGAGCCCAGCGTCCGCAGCGTTCCTTACGCGGACACGGCGAGCCCCGACGACATCCCGTGCGGAGTGAGCGAGTGCCAGCATAGGCCGCAGCCGCTTCCTTGCGAAGAGGGCGTCTGCCCGAGCGGCGCCGAGGAGGCGGGATCGGGCGAAGAGCAGAAGCCGTGCGACGCGGCGAGCGCGTGCAAGATGGGCGTGTGCCCGTCGGGCGACGAGGTGGGCCCGTGCGAGCCGGGCGTGTGCCCGTCGGGCGCCGAGAAGAGCCGCGCCGGGGAGGTGGCGAGCGTGCGGAGCGAGCCCGTGCCTTGCACCGACGCCGTGTGCCTCCAGCGCGCGGAGGACCTGCCGTGCGACGTGGGCGTGTGCCCGGCCCCCGACATTGTTATAGAGCGCGCGCCGGCGCCCGACCGCACGCCGTGCGAGGACGGCGTGTGCCCGTATCGCAGCGAGACCAGCCACGTCGAAGCGGCCCCGGCTCCCGCCGACGACGCTGCGCCTTGCACCGGAGCCGTGTGCCCTCACCGCACCGCGCACGCCCCCTGCGACGAGGCGGTTTGCCAACACGCGTCCCAAGTGTGTCTCCCTGAAGCCACCCCGCGAATGGCCGAGCCCGTCCCCTGCGCCGACACCGTGTGTCCGCGCCGCACCGAAGACTTCGACGGGGTGGTGTGCCCGCAGGAGCCCAACGTGTGCCCGGACGCCGCGGAGGAAGAGGCGGTCGCCCCGCCGCCCGCCGAGAAAGAGCCCTGCCGAGACAACGTGTGCTCGAAGCCCCCAAAGGTTGTCGTGCCGTGCGCTGAGAACGTTTGCCCGCTTACCGACCGCTTGAGCTTGCACGCCGCCACCGTAAGTCCGTGCGAAGCTTCGTGTGAAGACGACCCGCGCTTGCACGAATGTCAAGAGAACGTGTGCCCGCACGTCTCTAGGTTGTGGTCGACAGACAGACTTTGCTTTGTCAGCAGGGCCGGCTCACGTTGTTATGGCGAAACTATGTGGAGTTGAATTCAAGTACGTTTATGTCGTACGCGGGTAATCCTGAGTGAAATAACACCCACATGATGCAAGGATATTATAGGGTAGACCTACTGAGCTGCATATTTTGATAGATCCTTTCTCAGTAAAATAATGAAATTTCTTTTAAAAAGAAGGAACTTGTTAATTAATTAATTACTCAATTAAAAGATGACAAAAGTAGTATATAAAACAGAAATTAATACAGATTACTCGAAATACAAAATGAAATATTAGAATTATGATGATGATATTTCTGATGTTAATATGTGAAACTAACCAGTTCACTAAATGCTGTAACTTCTACACAAGTGTGTCGAGCCGGCCTTGCTCCTTACTGTGCTACTCGTAATAGGGTTAGGAGTCTTTCTCCAACGGCTGACCCGTTGCATTGCAGGCCAACCCAGTCGTCGCACGCGACGAAACCAAAGGAGGGATGATGATCAACAATAACTCTTCGGCCATCTTGGTCGGCTTCGTGTTGCCCAACGTCGTCGCAATGATGGCTCAGAGCTAAAAGGTTGATACAAACATTAACGTGCGTGAACACTACTCCACCATTATGAAAAAGGTAAGGTTTTCGAAGCAAACGTGATGTTTATCGTTTCACTTCATCGTTTGCCTTGAATTTCAGAGTTCATGAAAGTTAAGAATTCATTTTTTTTTTATTTTTTTTTTTTTTTACAAAATTATCATTGATAAATGTGATGGTATTTCTCGTTTCAAAATTCTTTGATTTTGTAATACTGCTAAGATTGAGTTAGTTATGTCAATGTCTTCTCGATGGTAGGTGAAACAAAGCATTTGAGATGAACCAAATAGTAATTGCACCAAACGCAAAATATCAATAATGTTAATGATTATTATAAATTATCTTATTAATAAATAATCTAGATTTGTCTGTAAGAATAGTTTGAGTGATTGGGCTATTATGCAAATAACTTTCATAAATTATGAAACTCTAAATTCTGCAAAATGAAAAATTGCACTTAAATAAAATCGAAGCTTTAATCAACAAGTTTATCAGGCAGTACGACATTCAGTAATGATGATTATCTTCTACAGAGATCATTTTCAGAAATTCTTTATCATGTTTATATAATTTACAAAACCGATGTATTTACACAGAAAAAAACAATTTCTCATTTTTTGCTCCTTATTTCAGAGACAAGAATTTTCTTTTTGGTCAAGATTTGCTAAGAACAAAATACGTAAATACAATTCAACTATTTGACATTTGATATTTTATCTTCAATATTTTTACCGTAATTACTCTCAGAAATAACGTCAAATGATTTAACATTTCATAAGTAGTTTTAATTTTCATCGTTTTATTATTTACAATTATCAATGTAAAAATCAAGACCTGTGTAATAAAATGTATTTTCCTTTTAGTTTCTTAATGTACTACAACTTTGATTTATTCTTTCCACTCTGCACGCGGAGAAACACTCATTATTTTGCAATATACTTCACCTACATCGTTAATAACATTAATGTCTCCTACCAAAACATATCAAATGTTTCTACTTTATTAGAAATTCAAAATTATTGACATACTAAACTTGTGGTCAATACCAATATCTTGCACCAGCAGCCATGAGGAAGAACCCGTTGTTGCAAGTATTGATGTGTTGCTCGAAGTCACTGTGGCACCACGTGACTGCTATCGCCATTCGCGAGACACAGATGACTTCACGTGACATCGTTGTTTGAAACTTAAAAGCGCTTTGCCACCTCGTGGCAGACAACGTACTGAAGACATTTTGAAACGTCATACGTCAAGTACTATGACAAAGTAAATTCTCTTTAAAACAAGATTTTTAATTTCACAAAAGATGATCCTTAAGATTTGACTAAATTTAACGTGTCAAATTTTGCATGGTGAGTGAAGGATACAAGTTTCGACCAAAGTGGAAAGGTGTCCTGCTGAAGCTTTTGAAGGGTCAAAGACCTGAGGTTGGCAGCTTCGACGTCCATACGTTATCATCTTTGCTCCTAACATATTTATGACGAAAGCTTTAATGCGCTGTGCTTTCCAAATAGCTTTTGAATATTAATGGAAAATAGTTTAAAAATCAAACAAATTGACACTAATAAATTGTGCATTTAATATATAAATGAGAACCAGACAATTTCTTTTTCATGTTAAGCATTTGAAAAACTGCTATAACAAACTGCAAAATGCTGTCCACTAAATCAACTATATATTGCTAGTTATTTAATTATGAGTGTTTGAAATTAAAATTAATTGTGTGACGTCAATTGAATACCGGTGTTGTAACTCCGTATGATTGATCTAAAGCGAAGAGGATTTGTCATTAATAATGAGGGATTCCCTCAGCTGAAATAGTCGCGAGCTAGATAAATCTCCGCAAATTCTTGGAACTTGTTACGGCTGCTTTTCCAATCACTATTTCAACAAAACTCAATTTCGTCAACTACTTTATATCATTTTTTGTTTCACGAGCTCCGAGTCCAAAATGTTCTCTCTATATCGTCAAATTCAAACGAAGTTAAAACAGAACTAGACTTCTGGAACTGATCGCTAATCCAACTTTCAAAGAGACCAAAAAGCGTGAAGCCTTTCCTTCTGAATCTTTTGATCACTTCAATCAGACACACTCGCCAGGAACCGCTTTTTTCGCCTTGAACGTCGTTTGATCCCTAGCCAGCTTTGGCTTCTACGAGTTTGCTTCCTTCCGTGGTTAATGAGAACATAAAAGCCGTTCGTTGAAACAAAGGGACTAGTTTATTTCACAACAAAAATAAACATTCAATGCTGTGTGGCAATGGCTAAAGGAAAAGCAAGCACGCGAATTTCAAAGAGTACTATATAAAATATGCTCCGAAACTAACTGCTTAAAATCCTAAATCCTGTGTGCAGCATCGCCTCACCAGATATGCAAAAAATCAAAACCATTTTTGGAATCCTTGAGTAAAATAATTTGTGTAATTAATCTAGTCACGCGTCCAACCACTTGGAAGCAAATGTAGTTTGATGTTTCCAGCCACGTCAACTGCTGTGGTCGTTAGTGCGGTTAGTGTAGTGAATGTCTTATGTAAGGAGGTGGCGGTGTCCTCCCCCCCACTCCGCTGGATGGCGATATCCGGCGTTGACGTATTCGTTGGCTTGAAGAGCGGTTTCTCCAGGTATCTCCCCCAACGGGGCACAGCGCCCACCGCGCCCATCTCTTCAGCTCCGGACTGGCCTCTCGACATGACTTTTAGCGTAGGCAGATGTGCGAAAGGAGAGAGGATGGGGCACGAAAGAAAAAGGAAAGATCGCGCGCGGTCCGTGGCCCGTTGGTTAGGGTACTGCTCCGACATTTTGCCTGGTGTTGATCGGAGAAACCACGGAATACTATCAATTAAAGCAACAGGACTCTAGAATTCTCCTCCTGAGAGCGGCTGAATTCGTTCCAGCTACCTAGCTATTGTCGAAAATCATCATCTTCGGGTCTCGAAGTATGGAATCTCACGTGCAGAATCGCTGCAGATGCTTCGGTAACGTTGGCTCTTGAGATAATACAGCCGGTAAAATTGACATTGATAATTATTTAAAACAATGTGACCTGGTAACTTATATTACCTTTTGGCAGCTAAAGAAAAACTTTAAAAAGTTCTGAAAATAGGCATATCTTTGAAAAACGCTGTCGAAACTTAAAATTCCGCGCACTATTAATATTTTATTCATCATATTTGACTTATTTTATTAATCTTATGCCTTCATCATTCCATGTCGTACATGAGTTTACAAACTCCCAAACTAACACAAAACTCAAACCCAACTCCCTAACTAACCGCATCATCGAGTTCTTCTATCGCTTTTTTAGGATCTAAAGTTTGTTTTACACGGTCATTTTTTCATCATTTTTCTGTACAGAATGTGGATGGAAAAATGACATTCGTTTCTGCGCGTTGTGTTTCGATGCCGAAACTGGATGAGAGTGATTTTCCGGTTTTACACAGTCATACCTGCTGTTTCTACGTAATCGTGATGAAAATACTTCCTCCAGACGCCGCAAAAAGGGCTGAAGATTAATTTGAATATCGCACTCATGGTAACAAATTAAGTTAGGTTATATTAGAACTGAGTACGGAATGTGATGACTTTAGAACAGTATTTAATTTATTTCTCACTACACATTCACTTCACAGTACAATTCAACACATCAGAACGCTCTCGAAACTGTACAAAATAAACAAATCCCATCGCACGCATAACAAACGAAAGAAGGGACCAAAAAGTAACGCCAGGAGCGCGGCAGTCAAACTGGATGACATCTATACCGAAAAATGAAACGTGCATTCTTTTGTACAAATTACATTTAGTCTGAACTCTCTTTTCTGTACCGGCAAAAAATGATGAAAAATGTTCGCTTAGTATTAGACTTCCGATTGACATTTCTCACGAGAAGTGAACTGGGATCTACGTTTTGTAACAGCCTCGCAGAATGATATACTAGCTCCATATCGAAAGCTGTTATAGTCCCCTTTGATTTTTAACACGCCATGTTGAAAAAACACGCGCTTTCTGATTCGCGGACGTGTTACGTATCTTCCTATTTTTCATGCAACTTGTGATATCACTGACAAGAAAAGATAGAGATTTTTGAATTTGAATTTTTCCTTTTCTTTTTTCCCTCCTCTTTTCTTCCTAGGGATTTTTTCAGACGACGGTTATCTTTTACGTCTCGATTGGACGCTTATTCGATCATACACTAGACGCCAACACACTTGTGGGCTCGTCCAATCTGCGATTAGCAGAACGCGGGTCCCTCCGCGACAACATACATGAGAGAACGGACAAACAACCATACCCAAGACGAGACTCGAACCCGCGACTTTTCAGATCAAAGCTCTGAGTCCACACTCGCTCTTAGCCACCTCGGCAATTCAGATGGGCATTTGAAATTTAGTAAAGAAATATTTTGGAGTGTGTCTGAGAACGCTGTTGCTCCATGGAAGTTGTTTATTATAAATATCACACGTATCCGTTTCTTTTAAATCAGTTGATTGAACCAATTTATGAGAGATAAATTTTGCGTGTCAATTTTATTTTCGAACTGAGAGATGGCGCGCGACGATACCCTTCGAGTCGATGAAGGAATACGTGAGGGAGTCGGGTCGGCGGCAGCGGACGCCCGAGGACTGCCTTGAGGCGAGGATGCTTCACGTCTGCCCTCCCCCACCCCCACCCCCCTCGCCGCATCCGCCAGCGCCGTCACCATCTCTGCCGCCCTCGTCCGGGCACTCGCGGCGGAGCGGAGCGGCGTGAAACCCGAGACGACACGAGGCGGGGGCGGGGCGGGGGCGGGGGCGGGGCGGCGGCAGGGGTGGCAGCGGAGGCGATGCGCTCTGCCCTGGGAGCGCGAGGGGCGAGCGCGGCCCAGCAGCCGACCCAGCCAGCCAGCCAGCCAGCCAGCCAGGCGCTCGCTCGCTCACGGGGCTTCGGCAGCGGCGCGGCGGGGGGCAGGGCCGACGACCGCAATGGCAAGGAAACGATGCCGGCGCTAGATCGATTAGTACAGAAAGATAACTATAAGAAGGGACTGATTTGGCAGCTACTGCTTGGCTATTGTTAGCAACATAGCTGAATGCATGCTCTGAATTCGTCAAAGGGTTCGTGTACGTTAGCTCACTTGTCAGTGGCATCATCACTATCTCTTGCAATGTCATACGTGCTACGTGAAGTCGTAGGCTTCCGCGGCCAGAGTCATGTGCGTGATCTGCATCAACACAGCCTTCGACGCGGCTGTCACCCGGACAGCCCAGATCACGCATACGTGCTACGTGTCGTTCATTTGTTTCCCGACAGGTCAAAAGAAGACCATTCTTGAAGAAACTCCTTTTTATCGGCATGGATGATGCGATTATTTTGTTGATGAGAAATTGTGGCATGCGTTATGTAGTGGGCGAACACGTTTCTCTACTGCGTACCGTGCATACTGCGCAAAAATTGCTTTGATCTGCGGAGACGGAGTCGTGCGTAAGCCATGGGTGTTTTCACCATTTGCTGATATGCGTGGAATTTAACCTAAACCATCAGTCCATCCATAACCAGTCGTCTGTGATGATAGTTCACCTTCAATGAGTAATACGAAGTCTCACCACAACTCTGATAACTTTCCCATCCACACTCGGTAGTAATTGCTATTCATTGCATTAATTATTATTATTATTATTATTATTATTATTATTATTATTATTATTATTATTATATGTAGATTTCTGGATATGTGATTGCTTTACTTGGGTTTGAGGTCATGTATATTTTTAAGTTAATGAATGATATCTGATATTACGTTATCTACTTATTAGTTTTTTTCCTGTTATATTTCGCGACAATTACGGTGAAAAAGGATGTTTCACGCAGAATTCAAAAGCACACTTTTTCATTCCAGAGCACAGAGCGTTATCTGAAGCAGCAGCGTGTGTGACGTATGCTCCTACATTTTTTAATTTAAAATGTTTGATCGAAGGTACTTCTAGAGCTTCGGAAATAGAATCTAATTCACGATCCGAGGAAACGCGAATGGATTTATCTTGAGATTTTCCATTCACAGGGGATTCCATTTACTGAGAATGTCCCACTCATGAAAATAATACATAATAGAAACAAATTAATTTACCAATCACTCTTCCACTTAACCACAAATTGAAATATACGTACACGTGACCTCAAGTACTTGTTCACATGCTCTGAAAACGACAGCTTACGCAAAACATAGTACTTATTATACATACACAATGTTATATCTTGGAGTTGCAGCTCATTGAATTCTTTTCTACTGACGTCCTGCTAGAGAATTTTCTTTGATTTCGAAATCATGACCAACAAAGAAGTTTGCACAGAGCGCCCGTTGGAGAACACTGTAAACAGTGTTGAATAACTTCTTGTTGATCATAATTTCTAATTATAAGAATCGCGTAAGAAATATATTTCGATATTCTTTAGCAAATTAAGTAATATTCGCCTGGAAATAACCAAATCCTACCTCATTTTAATTCAGAGTTGGTAGAAACGGAATTTCTCATTCGCTTATTAGTATTTCCCACTTTCCTCGAAAACCACTACGCTACTCAAAACAATTACTAAACATAGTACTCCCAATAATTGCAAATTTCTTTGGCATTTTTGTTAATAATTCGCGTAATTATGCATTACACAAATGTTAGCGATCTTGGCTTACATTGCAATTGGATAACATTAAGTGGAAATGTCTAAAACTGAACGATTGCGAAAGGAAGTTCTTTTATGAAATAAATGTACAAATCAGCGATACGTCCACAAAAGTAACGTGGTTAAAGCTGGCTTCGACGCTTTTGTAATTCTCCTTACACAAATGAGGGATTCCCATAATATTATGGGTTGCGTTTCTTCACATTCTAAGACTGAACGTTCTTATTTGTCAGATCAATTATTACGAAAATGACATCAATCTCCATCCAAAACTATATCTGGCGAATTGAGTTACGGCTTCCAATCGCTTCTCGTCCGCTTTCCCGTCGCCGCCGCGGTGCTCTCGAGAGGCTCGAGGCCGGAATGTGGAAATCCCGCACTTCCTCTCAGGCGCTAACGCCGCAGCCAGATTATTTGAAAGATCCGAAAATAAGCACGGCTGACTCAGTGTAGCCAATAAATTTCATCCGCGTCATAACTCAAGATCGCAACGTTCACACGTGCGCGTGTTGTCATATCGCGTACCAGGTTCTGGCTCTTTCAACCCAAAAAGAAATGGGCAAGGTCGAAGGAAAGGGAGAGTCCAGACGGGGCGTTAGCAGTCCATCATAACGTCAGGATTTCGTAACAATCTTGCGAATCTTACGAATTTTGTAGATGCAGATTATGCACGAACTCATTCAATGTGTTGGTGCGAAGTGTTAATAATGTATATTGCCTTACATTTCCCTAGAGGAATTGTATACTGAACTGACAAAGTGCAATGAGCACTCTCTAGTACCAAATAATTACTAGTAAATTGAAGAACTTTGATAATGAGTAGAAGGATAAATTGGAAGATGATGAGGTCAGACGACTTGTTATGAAGTTGTGTGCAATTAGTACCAGAAATGAACATAATCAATTCTAAATACAGGAAAAAAATGGCGTTCGTGAAGGTGGCCGTTTAACCGAGATGGTCGTTTGAGACGTTTTCACTGTAGGTTGATTCATAGAATGTTCCAATGCTCATTTAAATTCTTTAGAGACTCCTGGCTTCTTTATGTGATTTCTTCCGCAATAGAGGAGATATTTAGTTCTTTATAAATTATTTTGTTAATAAAGGACCACTATAACTTTAAGGTTTTGGTTTCGGAACTTCTAAGAATCTGTATGTTTGACTCACTGATGGAGCGCCACAATTGGATTCCGAGATCTGAGTAGGTTTTATGATGATCTTGTATAAGTAGCACTTTGTGGTACAGAGAGAGCTGAGACCTTCGTTTCAGGAGCCACGACACTTTTCATTCTTCCAATTGTGCTTCTTGTCCGTTTTTTTAATTTAAGAGTTTTTCCTGGCAGATGGTTGTCCAAACGTATAAAAAAATACTATTTGAGAGTTGCAGGCTCAGGATGTTCTGTGTTATTAAAACTAACTTTTGGGCACTGCTTTCTTCCCAAAGTAATGCATTCTTATTACTTGCATATTGCATTATTGTTAAACGTCAGTTTTGGTTCCATTCTTTTTTTTCTCGTGTGCTTGTGTCGTGAAATATAGTAAGGGACCTATATATTCTGCGAGAATAGCTGTATCATCATTGAAGAAAAGTAATATGCGAATGGATCGTCTAGTGCTGTTGGTAAGAGGAGTAAGAACTGGAATAGGCAGAAGGGATTAGTCATGCACTGTCGCCTGTTACTCATAGTACGATTTATTTAGTCGTGCACTTGACGCAAATCAGCTGTTGCGTTTTCATCCAATCGGGAGCTTATATATCGCTACAGTGACGTCACTATGGGGATGTTCAAGCTCCCGATTGGATGAAACCGTGAACAGCTGATTTACGTCAAGTGCACGCTTAAATAAATCCTAGTATAAGTTATTACTCCGGCATTCGGCTGCTACTGAGGGCAGGGGGAACGCGGCAGATCAAAGAAGTGGACCTCTAGGTATCTTAAATATATATTACTTCGATGTTTTTCTTAGCTGGTGGAGTGGGAGGGGAGGGGTGAAAATTCTCCTGCCCTTCAGACCGCACGGTTTATGAGGCTTCCGTTGCAGTCTGGCAACTACTTTCGCTCACACACCCGATGTATTTAAAACCCCATTCAACGAAGATGCAAACTGATGGTTTCCGAGACGTGACGCATTCAATGAGGGCTATCGCGAAGCGCTGACACGTTCTCGCAACCCCTCCCACGCACCGCCCCAGTTGCCGGTCCCGCCCGCGGCTCGCTTGGCGCGGGCCTCCCGCCGGAGGCGGGGCCGGCCGCCGCCGCCCGCCTCATGCATTTTCATAAGGCCCTCCGCCGCCTCCGCCTCCGCGTCCGCACGCGAGGGGCGGCGGCGCTGATGGATGGCGGCGTCGATAGCGGGAGGCGGCGGCGCGTCGACAAAATGGCGGATTTCCGACGCCCAATTCAATTGCGGCGTCCCCGCGGCCCATTAGGCGTCCGGGGGGAGGGGGAGGGGAGCGCACGCGACGCGAGGCGTGGCGTGGCGTGGCCAGCCGACCCGGCCCGACCGCGCCCCCTGCTGCGTCGACCCCCGCCCCGGGGGGCGATTCACTGTGAGCGGTCACACCGCGCGATTACAGACGCGGCTCGAGGGCGCGGGGAGAGACGGGCAGCGGGCGGCGTCGCGTGGGGATTACAGGCGATTTATCGTGTTGGCGCCGCCGCCTGGCGGGGGAAGTGGCGATTGGTGGGCTTCTGGGCGGCCGGCGGACGGACGATAGGGCAGGCGGGCGGGTGTATGTGTGTGGGTGGCTTGCAGACGGGTGGGTGGGGGCTTGCGGGTGGGTGGGCGGGTGGGGGCTTGCGGGTGGGTGGGCGGGTGGGGGTTTGTGGGTGGGTGGGTGGTGGTGACGGACGGGTGGGAGATGTTTGGTGGTTGGCGGGTGGGTGAGTGTGTGTTTGGTTGGCTGGCTGGCGGGCGAGCGAGCGAGCGAGCTAGCGAGGGTGGACGTGCGGGCGGGTGGACGTGCGTGCGGGCGGGCGGGCGAGTGGGTGGGTGGGTGAGTGGGGTGGTGGTTTGCGGGCGGGCTGGCGGGTGGTTGGGAGCTTGCTCGCAGGTGGGTGGGTGGGGGCGAAGCTGGAAGGTCCGGGTGTTGCATGCGGACGCGCATTCACCTCGAAGTTCTGTGTTTGAATCTTCTGACGTGACAATGCCTTACAACTCAGCTTTGTCTGTTCAAAAAAAAAGTGAGCAACTCGTTCGGGTCACCCGCAATTTATCGTTGAGAACGAGCAGAACGTTAAAAATGTAGATTCGTCTTTAGGATAACATTTTAGTAAAAAGGGGAAACTTAACTTTCGTAATATTTACCAATCATAATTACGTTTATTCGTTCTGGTAATTTTCACGATTTTTCCACAGAGTTAATTTTTTCCGACTATATACATTTTTACATTCTATCTACCGTCCATCAATTTTCGTTATTCATTAAATGCAATGGATAACTCCCCCCCCCCCAGCAGAAGCGATCTAATTACTGCAATGGTAACGTTCGAATAAGAGAGACGGTCACCGTTAAAATTGATCACCAGCACCACATGAATTGAAAAATCGAAATTGGTGAGTCCCGTGTTGGACAAGTAGGGAGGGGTTAGCACAATGAGATACTTTGAAATGATAATATGATTTTTTTTAAAATCTGGATTATAAATAATCCAATAATTTAATTATTACTTGACGGAATACACACACACACACAAATAAGTATATATATATATATATATATATATATATATATATATATATATATATATATAATATGTCTTTGTCATTTAATTATCAAGACAATGAAGACAATTTAGAAAAACTTTGGAGACACTGCGTGCTATCCGTTGGTCCAGCAAGGATTAAGAAATTTTTGTTTTTAACCTTCTGGATATGTGAATGTTTATACATAAGCGATATTGCGTCGGAATACGGTATTGTCAGTTTATACGCGTCGGTTTCAATGTCGAGAATTGCTATACTGAATAGTAAGCCTTCACTTATCCTCCCCTTCCAAACGAGCTGGATTCGCGTCTACTTGCCCGTTGTTCGGTGTTCAGGACCTCCAAATTAGCCCACTGATGCCGCCGGGGGACGATGACAAAGGGCTAAAACCAAAGGGAGGGGCAGTGTCGTAATCCAATTTGTCCTGCTGGCTTTGCATCAACACTTATTGTCGTCAATGTGCGTATGCACAATATCCCACTTACTGTCATTTGTGGTCTGCGCAAATGGAAATTAATTCAATTTTCGCCCATTCAGACTTACAGTTTATAAACATTCTATATTTCAAGTTATCTCTGCAGTAGGAAATTCCCGTCACTTAACGTAGGTAATTATCTAGTGTACAAATTTACTTATTGTTGTCATGTATGAAGACCTTGTAAATAAACGTTTAATAATAATAATAATAATAATAATAACTTAACCTGGCGTTCGTCACACATTGTGACAATATGTGGTTAATTTAAATTTTTCTTTCGTATTTTCTAAAAATCTTTTAAATACGGAAGAAACCTCATCTATTTATGTAATCATGTTAAATAAAAAGAGTGTAGTTCACTTCCGAACACACTATTAATACAAAGAAAAATTGAAAGATTGTTACGATACGTCAGATATATATATATATATAGCGTTACTTCGAAAGTGGATTGTAGTAATATTTCAACCAAAATCATTGAATTAATGAGGGGTGACGGGTATTACTAGCAATGACAGTGAAGAACGTACATAAAGTTTCAAAATGTAGTAGGCTGGTGTAAGCGGGGCACCGCTCTGGCCCCGAATAAGGTGTCTCGCCAGCTCTCAATAAAGGATTCCTGCTGAATAAGACATTGAATGTTCTCCAAGGTAAAATAAAATATCCACCGTAACATCTGAATGATCAAATTTTTTACGTCATTTTTCTTTGTTTTTAGGGCATTTTTAAAAGCATTTTAAGAGAATTTTATTGAATAATTTTGGCAATGTTTTAGGTCATCAAAATACGCCTCCTAGTTATCACTGACAGAATAATTAATTTACGCGACTTAAATGAATGCCTAAAAAAAGCAATCGTCACATACAGACGAGATTTTGTAACCCAAGATACTGTATTAGTGGTATGCTATGAAAAATGGATAATGTCGGATTACTCGATTTTAAATAGGAGGATAAGTTTATCTTCTAAATGGTTAGCTTAATTAACATAATGACCACAAACAATTACAACATTCTCCTCAATACGTAACACCGCCTTTGTGGATGTTGCGCCTCTTGAAAATGAAGAGGACTTCGTCCTAAGCTCCACGGGCATTGGAAATACGACCTCCTGGAAACGAACGCACAACCGGTGATAATTCTGATTAAGCACATTCCGCATTTCTGATTCAGGCGTGGTATGCGCGTGTAAAATGTTTGTCATTTAAGAAGACTTTATGACTTTGATAGGACATCAAGGAGACCTAAACTCTTAGATCAGGTTATACGCTCTTATACCAAGTTATTTCACCAGTAACTTTAGTTTATATAGGTCATTCCTGGGCTCGTTATCGCCAAGTACAAGAGTATAACGTTAATGATGTTAGTAACGCTTAAGGACTGGGTATAGAGAGGTTACTGTTAGAAGGGACCTCTTTGACAACTACTAATGGCACTTACCCACTAATGGCAACATATCTGCAGGTTATGTCCATGCACTCATTTTGTCAGTGTGTTCTTTTACAGTTAGCTCATTTGAAAATGGCTCTATCACTATCCCTTGCAATACCCTCGCCCCTGCATGACGTTCATCTCGGCCTGTCAAAGTGATCCTTTCTTAGTAATACCAAACAATTATTTACAAAAAATGATTCGAAGTAAAGCTGGTTACTGAGGTACTGCATGCCCTCCGGAAAAGAATCTGGTTCCTTAAGTAAAGAAAAGAATAATTTTAAAATTAATTAAACGACTACTGCATTTTGATAGAAAATAATAACGAAAATTTGTTACCTCAAAGGTATGTTATTATGAGCATAGTCTTTCCCTGACCATTGCAAATTATTATCTTTAATATTGTTTTTAAGATGCTACCATTAATATAACTATTTTTCTTCTTCTTTTTTTTCTGTTTCTTGAAAAAAAAATCCTGTATAGAAATCCGTCTTATTCACTGATGATCTTTTTGTTAGACGTTCCTGATTATGTGACAAGTTAAGAGGAAGTAGTTTTTGGTTCTAAAAATAAAAGTGATTGTAAATAACATTCTGACGAAGGCGTTTCCTAATTTAATAAAATAAATTTTCAACAGATTGATACTTAACACATTTCGTTTTTCTTTTCCTTCGCAAAACCATATTTATAAAAGGAGGTACGCCTTAAACGCCAATACGGTACTTATTTCCGCAATGTTTGGAATCAATTAGCTAATTTTTCATACTTAATCTAATTGTCAGTATATCGTATTTGATAACTCCGCGAACTCTAGAACATCACGAAATGTACATACATGTTTAAAGGGCAAAAACAAGCAAGTGTGAGAGTGATCGTTAATCCCTCTTTTCAAATAGAATTCTAAATCACCTCTGGAAACACTGATTTAGCTCTGATTTAGTTCAACTTGACGAGGCAGCAACCGTTATTAGGTCCCAGCGGGGGCCTTTCTTTCCGTCGGAAGCCGAATCCCTGAGCAGGTAGCGCGATTCCTTCGTGAGTCGCATTTGCCTAATCCTCCCCCGCCTCCTGTCACCTCCTCCTCCTCCGCCTCTTCCACCTCGTCCTCTTCTCCTCCTCCCCCGCCTCCTCCTCCCCTCCCCACCTCCTCCTCCGCATCCTCCTCCCCTCCTCTGTCACCTTCTCCCCCACTTCCCCCTCCTCCGCCTTCTCCTCCTCCGCCTCCTCCGCCTCCTCCTCCTCCTCCGCCTTCTCCGCCTCCTCCTCCGCCTCCTCCTCCTCCTCCGCCTCCTCCTCCTCCTCCTCCGCCTCCTCCACCTCCGCCTCCTCCACCTCCGCCTCCTCCTCCGCCTCCTCCTCCTCCTCCTCCTCTTCCGCCTCCTCCTCCGCCTCCGCCTCCTCCTCCGCCTCCTCCTCCGCCTCTTCCTCCGCCTCTTCCTCCGCCTCCTCCTCCGCCTCCTCCTCCGCCTCCTCCGCCCTCTCCTCCGCCTCCTCCTCCGCCTCCTCCTCCTCCTCTTCCTCCTCCGCCTCCGCCTCCTCCTCCTCCTCCTGCGCCTCCTCCTCCTCCTCCGCCTCCTCCTCCGCCTCCTCCTCCTCCTGCGCCTCCTCCTCCGCCTCCTTCTCCGCCTCCTCCTCTCCCCCTGCCCCGCCTCCCGTCGCCTCCCGCGCTGAAAGGTTTCGGATTCAGGAGCGACGGCGTCCTTCGCGTGAGTCCTCGGCTGCGGCCGCGGTGGCCCACGACGTGCAGGTGCCCGGCGTGCGACGTC
The DNA here is from genome assembly GCA_038098605.1 of Gryllus longicercus. NCBI lineage: Eukaryota > Metazoa > Arthropoda > Insecta > Orthoptera > Gryllidae > Gryllus > Gryllus longicercus. The sequence goes on from JAZDUA010000499.1 coordinate 744,455, forward strand.
GGATCAAACACAATAAGAACAGCATTCACTCATTCGAATCGGCGGTCCCGGATCGAAGGGTTGGGGGCCGGAATCCCGTCTGCCTGGGCGTGGATGTTTGCTTGTGGGTTGTGGGAAGGCGTGGCTCTCCCAACCGTCATATCATCTTTCAACCCTCCCCCTTGCTCCGGCTCCTTGGTCAGCCTCATGGCACAAGGTTTCTCTTTTAAATAATGTGCAAAATTAAAATCACATCACACTAAACTCTTCTTTGGAGTTCGAAAGGACGAACAACTAAGGTACGAGAACAGCTCACAAGAAGCGAATAATTCTCAAATGCTCACTCGACAGGTCATCTGAAATGTAATCAGATGAAAGCAGTGAAAGTTAACTGGAGCAGTACCTACGCCCATGTACGCATTACACCATGCTGTAGGTTCGAATCTTCCGCAAGGCATGGACGTATGCGTGTAGTGGCACGGTGAGAGAGACCTAACCACAATGGAACACCTTTCTAACCATTTTCTTCCCTGTCTACTATGGTAAGACACCCTTCCCTAACAGAATGCTTATAGTCGAGTCAAACATAGTCTAAGCAGGGCAAATGAACATGACCAAAAATGCCAATGCTTTGAATGATTTCTTAGATCTGCTCTGTTTTCTTTACACAAATTGAGAAGAAAACACGTTCCAGTGGTTTGTTCGGACCACTAAAAAATCACTCTAGCAGCGGACGAATGCGAATAAAAGGCGTGGGAGGAAATTGCTTGACAATGAACGTTCTCTTACTGTCTCTGTAAAATTATTTCAAATAATTAGTAAAAATAGAATACAGCAACTCATATTTTAATAAAAAATTTCATGAGTATTAAAAATCTCAATTTCACTGACATATTTTTTAAACGGCCTCATCAAAATTTTATATTTTTGTTTTAAGTTCATGTGATTTTAAGTTACTTTTTAAACCAAATTAATAGCAAATCAGTTATTTGTACATGACAGTTGCAATTTCAAGTCTGATTTTCTAAACGATAATGTCATATCATCTCAAGCAAAATAATAATATTTGTAGGCAGGTTATTATTTAAAATAAAGTCCATTATTTTTACAGAAACTTGCTATTTGTAGCCACCTACTTCCTATATACCGTTCATAACAAAAAAAACTATGTGCATTGGTTATCAACAATCCATTTGCAGTCCGTCGATAGATTGAACAGCACTGGTAATCACCTACTCTGTCCGGCAATGGAGAGAATGCATTGGTAGGCCTCCAGCCTCGTTCTCTGAAAGAACGCAGGTGCTCTCAATGCGGTCGGCTCTCAGTATCCCCTTCCGCGCCTGAAACGCTGTTGAACATTGAGAACCCAATTTGTTTGGGAAATCTGTCAAGAGAATAGCGTTTATTTTTTAAAGGTCTCGTCAGTTTTCGACTGACAGGCTCTCAGTATATTCTTAGTTGGTGGTGTCTGACCTAAGAGGTTGCAGGAGGGGAGTCTCAGAAGTAATATGAACTTCGACCTCAATAATATGATTCTTTAAGTTTTCTTGTTTATAAAACTTATCGTATTTTTGTGGTTCTCGAAATATTGTATCTCCTTTGCAATGGTGACAGTAAAGATCTTACGCTGAGCGTTAAATGTGATTGGCATGGCAGTCAACGAAGGCAGAAAGACGGAAAGATGGGCAACGATATAATTTAATATGAGACGGAATGTAAATAAAATGAGATGCAAAAGCAGTGCAATGATATATTACTAATAAATAAATAGAACTACAAGGAGAATGAAATCACAGTTTTAATGATTCCATAATTGAAAAGAAATGATTTTGTGGCGAATCGGTTACAAAATTCCCAAATTGCTTAGGAGCTTTTTTCGCGAATAAGAACAATTCTTCAAATTGCCATGTTGAAAGAGGGCAAATAAGGAATTGAACATATTCACCTTATAATATTTCAAGGTGTCATGCACCCCACCCCCCCTCCCGCCATTGACACGCCTATAAGAACAAGAATTTCGTAACAGTTTGAAGAAAGTAATTCATTATCAATTCCAGTTCTTACTTTCCCACATCATTTATTCATCATTATTTTTATCATTCCCCCAGCGGCCGCGGCGAGGCGTGTGAGTCGGTGCGGAATGGGGTGGAGGGGAGGGGAGGGGAGGGCGGCGCGCGCTGGAGGCCGGTGTTTGACCCCGAGGACGACGCCGCCGCGGCCGCCGCTCGCGCTGTTTACTCTTTGCTCCGCATCTGGGCCGCGGGAGGCCTCGACCCACAAAGCGAATGAGCCCACTCCACGGGGGAGATGCAGCGGCGGCTGTGGGATTTAGCTGCCTCGGGACGATAACACACGTCGCATGAGTTTGTTGATTTCAAATGGTGATTGAATCGATCGGTGATATACGTTTCTTTGGAATGTTCGAAATTCATGTTGGGGATTTTCCAAGATGGGGCAGTATCATTTTTATGGCAGTCGATGAATTTGAGTATCGAGTACTTGGAATTAAGTGGTGTTCAAGGTTTTCAGATTCGATATTCTGAATGTTACTCTGAATGTAATTTACTTGATTCTAAAGTATTTTTAAACAAGTGAATCTAATTACTTCTAATCAATTATAATCGTTTTTCAATATTTGGTTATAACCAATATTTTAGATGTTTGTAAGTTTTGCTTTAATAAAAACACCAATAGTGAATAACAAAATAAATCATAAATGTTTCATTAGGAATGTTGATAGAATGTCAAGTTCTCAAGGTTCACATAAAGAAACATTCAAGTAACCAATTGTAAGATTTTGGTGTACTTCGAAATTTGTTTTTTTTTTTTAAATTGTCGATTGACTGTTTCATCACCTGTTATCAGTGCAAACTTGAAACATGAATCAGATATGATTTTTGGTTGTGCTGTGATTGTAAGCATATCGGATCGCTTCTACAGTTTGCAGTGTGCACACATGCCATACAAAGAAAGTGTATTACTGACGCTTGTCATTTGCATAGATTAATTAAAGATAAAAATATTTCCTGTGTCTATATTACGAGTTAGGTAGAGCCTAAAAAACGAAATTGAACTCCCTACATACTGAACAGAACCCAGTGTTAGGTTTCACACACTTGCTGACTACAGCCTTCACACTGATTCTCCCATAAGACAAGCTTACAAGATAAGACTAATTAGAAACCCTTTCAACGCAAATAGCCTTACGCTACAAAAGTGTTCTACAGTCACAAAGCAATAAAATCATTTACATGCTTTGGTTTTCGAAGTAGTTATCCAACATTTCAAAATGTTTATTATGCACAAATGAGCAAAAGTATCGATACAACTAAATTCGCTGATCCAAATTTAATGGTTACAAACTATTATGACTTAATGTTTCATTTAAATTGTTTTTATACGATTCCTTATTTCAATAATTTCTCGTATTTTATCCAATTTCTAATTGAAAATGATCGATGACTATGAGGACGTCTTGCATTTCATTAGATTACTTTTCATTACTACCAATATTGATTTTCAATTTTGTTCACAACCTCTTCAAGGGTTACACTAGTTCAAATGCAGCTTATTCCCACATCAAATATGTCAAGAGTATCTCGTTCATGTGAAGCCCCTCGTGAACACGTTTTTCTGCAGTAAACTTTTAGCAAACTTAAAGAGTTTGTTCTCCAACACTATCAAATATAGTATGAATCTCGTACTTGTCGCAAAGAGCAGCACAGCTCCTCTACACGTCCTATAGTTTTGACACCCCAGCATTAACGATGTTTCTGCTGCGACATTGATTGGGAGGTCCTAAGAGTTCCGACAGTGACAATTTTCTAGACTAGTTCTTTTAGGTCGAATACAGCCGGAGTCTGGAGGAGGATTCTACCAGCTAGCTGCCCTGATCGGTAGATTTCCGATCAATACCACGCGAATGCCGATGGAATACCGTAACAAACGGGCCACGGACCGCGAACGATCTTCCCATACTGGGCACCCCTGCGCGACTCGCGGTCTCCCGCCCGGCGTGGCCCGGCCCGTCCCGTCGCGGCCGGGCCCGGCCCGTCCCAAGCGGCATCGCCCGCCCGCCCGCTCTCAGCAGCTGTTGACGCGCCTCGCCCGCGCCCGCGCCCGCCCTCGCCCTCGCCCCGCCGCCCCCGCGCCGCCCGGATCGGGTTGCGTTTATTTTAGCGCCGTCGTTGCCGCCGCTGCGGCCGCCGCCAGCGCCGCCACCGCTCGCTGCTGCTGCCGCGCCGCGCCGCTCGGCTGTTTTTGTGCGTGACGTCAGCGCGCCTGCCGGGCGACATCTGCCGCGCGCAACCTGCGTCCACCGCTCCGCGCGCGCAGGCGCCGCAGGGATGGGGGGATGTGGGGGGGGGAGCGCAGGAATGCCACGAGTGCAGGAAACGCGGGGGCAGCAGCCCTTCGCCTCCCTACGGCTCCCTTCGGCTCCCTTCGGCTGCTCCGCTCGTTGACTTCTCGTCTAACGAGACAGTAATAGTGATCATGATGATGAGATGAATGATGATGGAAAGAGAATTCGTGGAACGAGAAGCAGGCGAAATGGAAGAACTCACGAAAAACCTTCCGACGCTTTTGCCCAGCGCATTCCACGCGGGTCGAACCTCGGCTCCAGCGCTGGACTTCCAATGCCCCACCCCCAGAAGCCTTCCCTCATCCGAAAGAGAAGTACGGGGGCGCTTGCAGTCTATATACCCGTCCTCCTTGCATTCATAAAAACTCGGAATTCTCTCCTAATGAATAATGAAATAATAAGGTAATACGTAATCTGAATATATTAAAAGCGATAAATTACATCAATTCCACATGAAGCTTCTCCATTAAAAACACTAGTTCTGGCTTGAGTCAGTTGACGCAGTTCTTGGTCATGTAAAAACTTACATATATTTGAATATTTCTGATGTACTAGTTGAATGGGAAATGATATGGCAAGGAAAACGAAGGGAAGATCGTTCGCGGTCCGTGGCCCGTTTGTTACGGTATTCCTTCGGCATTCGCGTGGTATTGATCGGAAATCTACCGATCGGAGCAGCTAGCTGGTAGAATCCTCCTCCAGACTCCGGCCGTATTCGACCTAAAAGAACTAGTCGCGAAAATTGTCACTGTCGGAACTCTTAGGACCTCCCAATCAATGTCGGCAGCAGAAACATCGTTATGCTAGCTTTGAGCTAACTCTGCCAATAAACTTGACTAACTGATTGATTGATTGCTCTTCCAAACTTTCCGCCTGGTAACAGTCTAGTGCCTCTTGCTCTAAAAATCATGAATTAACAATCTGATATGGATGATACGAGATACAGTGAACAATTCTGATAACATGTCTGGAATTACAAAAACGTTTTTATTCTAGCCGACAAATTATTACACAAATCTGAGTTATTAGAATGTTAGAAGAATGAGACACCTTCATTGAAGCAAATGGTCATACCCTGCCTTAAGCGCTGGAAATGATATCCAAAGACGGCGCATGGAGTGTCGTGGATCCAAATGCTTTCCGAAATCCACCAACACGCACCCGTGCTTGCCCTTTCAGTTGCAGGTCATTCCAAAGTAACCCACCACCTCGACAGGGTCGAAACGTAACCCCGAGATAAAATAAACGCGCTTTGTTTGTTATTTCGCGTTGGTTACGAGAAAGAGAGGCACTTCGTCCGCACAGAACAAGCGAGCGAAGCATCCAGCCGCAGCAGCAGCGACCACAGCCCGCTGTATACTCCGTGAATAACCCCGGGTGGGGCGGGCGGGCGTTCTAGTGCGCGTAACCCAATAGCCCTACCGAGGCGATCGCGTCGGTTCAGCGGCGGTGAATGTTGGCTTAGCGATGGAAATACCGCTGTTGGAGGAAATGGCGCACGCATGAAGGGTTACGGCGCAGATGATGGGGGGAGGGGAGGATTTGAGGATCTGCCATTTTCCCACCGCGTGGAAAATTAGTCCGCGGAAAGGTTTGTGATTCATGAAGGGAAACGGTTGACGGACGTGGTACTAAATCGAATGTGGTTTTTTAGTGCGTTCGAGGTGTGCACTTCCTGCTTCAGGCCGGATCGTCGTAAGTAGTGCGTCGTTTGGAATTCTTTGGTAAAAAGACACTTAGCACGGTTGTGCAGTTCCTTCATTTGAAATATTTTTACACTAAGAAATGAATTAAACAAGGAACAAGTTTGGTATTACTTCTGCGTAGATATCTGGAACTTTTAATATTAGATGATCTAAGAAGAATCAAGGGAAAGGGAGAAATATGTGAGCTTTGACGTATACTTAAATTGTTATAATTACTGCACTGATTACATAAATTAAATGCAACGGTCGTTAGGAGAAAGGTTAGGAGAAAAAGCATCAAAAGAGCAATAGGGAATGTCCATTCACATGATCTTCTTTGTCACGCGTTTGTTCATGGGAACTTCCAAACCGTAGCAGAATCTCTTCCAGGTAAATCAAACGACCTCCGATATTCGAAGTTTTCTTTACCGAAAGTAAGCAGACGGGCTTGCAACGTGATGTTTTTCCAACATGGCATCAATTGTTTTGGTGGGGGCAGGGTGACGGAGTTATCGCAACGGTTTCGCAATGCTCATCCCACTCGTGCAAACACAATACCTGGAAACGAACCCTGCGACACTCCAATGTTTGCCTCGTGCTTTTGTGCAAGGAGGAGTCTGTGTCTCAATCTCAAAGCTGTGGGAGTAACTTCGGCGACATTCTAGAACGTAAGCGAAAACTTCAGCTTTGAAAACAAACTGCAAACATTGCAGACACTCCTGTTCGCCATAAAATAACATGTAGCATTGATTGAGGTTTGAAGTATTCCTCCAAAACTGATTACGTGTAAAATTTCAAAGACTGTTCAATAAGTTTAAAAGTATTATTTAAAGAGACGCAACTACAGTTGCATTTATAAAAGAATTCTTCTGGGACACCTTAATAATCGTGATCGAATTTTTCTGAGCGGGATCATTTCCGAAAAATCATCAATTATTGTTTTAAGAATGTACACGGTAGGATCACAAATGTTGTGCAAATCACTACAAGGGGTTAAAAATACAGGTTGGTACAAAATATTTGCGCAATTTGCTTCTTAAAATTGTTGGGGCCTTGAGCATGCAGAATGATATCTGTTTATAATAGATATGTGGTTATTAAAATTTAACCAAAACACAGCACGTAAGTAAACGAATGTACTATGTAGATCAACTGATCATACAAAAATATTTTACGTTAATATTAAAAAATGCTGAATTTTCTCTCTTTTCTTCCAATAATTTGTTTAAAGTTTGTTAAAATATTAAATATACCAGTAACAAGCATTAAATATTAGCTCCTGAGTGTCAGCAATATTATCAAATCATATCTGTAAATCATTTGCCAAAGCAAATTCTTCTCTTTATTACAAGGAAACTACAGTATCTAGTTCTCAAATGTTGCCAACCGTACTCATTTGCACTTATATTCTAAATTCAGAGATATACAATATAGAAAGAGAGAATTTCTGGAGCTATAGAAGAAGTATGTCATCCTTCTCCTCCAAACGTCACAAAACCCTTTTTACTTTTACGGCAATAAATAAATAAAATATTATAATTAATCTTGTTATCCACCTTCATCAGTATATTTGTAAACTTTGAATATCCCTTAAGATAGAATTTTTTTTCTAATATTGTTGGAACGGGCTGTTAAACTTTTAGAAACCTCAATATAAAAATAAAAATTTAGATGGAATCTCAATAGCTTATGCAGTCTCGTTTGGTCTCCTCTGCTTAACCTGCACTGTGCTCGCTATTGCCATAGCATAACTAGGACGTTGCACTGAATTCGTTACCCTAGGTGGCATCGTTTAGTACATGCCAAGTGGTCGAAACAAAGTATTATAGAGTTGATACGGAATTCAAAACTCGGTATTTTTTAATACCTTGTTTGCAATCCAATCTCTGAAAATTAAGCTCATTGTTAGATTCGGAATTTCTATTATATGTTGTGTGCACAAAAAAACTAAACAATAGGAAGATGCAGGAAATTGAACACCTATGGAACAATGGTTGTTTATTTCGAAGGACGCCCATGATTATTACGAAGAAACAATTTGTTTCTTACTGCATTTAGGTAGCTACCGTTTAGAGTACAACAGTGTGTGTGATTCACCTGCTGAGCTTTCTTTTCGAACTGTGTGAAAGTGAGATGGCGGGGGAAGATTAGTGTAGGTAGTTTTTAACATATTCCTTTTTGTGCATTTATTTAACTTTGAATTTCTTAAAATTAACGCACGATAATGCATGTAAGGCAATGAATTCGAGAACAATTAACTTTATTACAAATGTGTGCTTGTAAGGAAATAGTAGTTTTTCGCAGGAGAATATAAAGTGCTCACATGAAATATTTACTGATAAGATAATTAACAATTAATAATTTATTATAAAATGAGGAAGCTCGTTGAATATAATCGATCAAATATTACATTCACTGTATCCAAGACTTTTGTAATCACAGAAGCTCCATCTTTCCAATACTATTTGAGTTGCTTCGCCATCGGTGAGCCCGTTCTTTGTCGATTTAACTGTTGGTAGTTAAAAGGGAGCTTGTCAGTTACGACCGACGAAAGACTTCAAAGGTGAGGCGGCGTAGAAGGTGGGTGAGGTTGAGCAGTGGTGGGACAGGTGATGACGGAAATAGCATATGTGAAGTGGGTTACTTCACTAGGTATTCTTCACCAAAGGTCCATTCACAAATGCGAATAATCGAATTCACAATACAAAGACAAACATTGTTCAGTGATAAGAAATAAACATAAATGATAATTTGACTCGATGGATGTCGAGATTTAACAGTTATTAGTTGGCGCAGGAATTAAATATTAAAACTGTAATTCAAAGAGTAAACGTCAATGCCTTACAAGTGTCAAAAATATCGTATTCATGAAAGAAACCTTGTCTTCATTATTTATCTCCATGTTACAAGAGCCCCTATGCGATTCAAAACTACAATTTGCGTGCATTTCAGTGTCCTTAAGACCACCGTAAAGGCAGAGAGAAGAGAACTACCAAGCTACCACGCGAATCACGAAGTCCATTGCAATCCAACCGAGCTTCAAAAACCTGTCGCCCTCCAGCGAATTCAAACAGAATGTATCGGTACCAGAAGTCGACGTAAGCTCCGCCATTTTAGGCCAGGGCTGCTCAGATCAAGATTGGATGCCAGACAGTGGCATAGCGTGGGTGTTCGCTGCCCGGGGCGGGGGGAAATCCCCCCCCCTGATAAGTTAGATTACTTTTCAATTTAAAATATGAAAGCTAGAACAATATAGCAGATGGTCAATCTTACTATTACATAAATTTAAAAATATGTAAATAAAATATTTAATACATAGTCGAATGTGTACGTGGACCAATAACAGTTTTTCAAGTAAGTTCCATAATTTAACAATCACTGCAAGTACTTATAAGCTCTAAAATCACAGTTTGGAAAGCGCAAACATATATACGATTACGTTAATGTGAATTTAACGACTGACGATCCAAACCATCAATGAGACACTTTTTTGAATTGTGGAAATTTGTCACTCACGGATTGCCCTGACGTACTGTAATCTAATTTTCAGGTGTTACTATACAATATTGAGCACTATTATTTTATGCGGTAGAAGCATTCTCGATTAATATTAGTCCTTAACAATCCAAGCACAAAATAAAGTACGGGTAATCACTGCAAGTCAGTACAGACGGTGTTGCCAGAGCCTATAATAAGCAAGATGTCATTATTATTCATTCACCTAAAGAAGTCACAGAATAAGTAATGAAAGATCCCGTGCTCATATCAATCGGTCAAAATCGGAGGTGCGACAAAAATATGAAAAGAAATGGTTCAAAGTTTTACAAAAAAAAAAAAATATTATTTATTGAGAAATTTTGCGGCCCCCTAAAAGTGCCGCCCGGGGCGGACCGCCCCTTCCGCCCCCCTTCGCTTCGCCACTGCTAGCAGCTGCTCGCCTTTCACTAGACCCAGAGCGCAATCGGGGCTCGTGCGCATCCCATTTCCCGCCCCGACGGGCTGAGTCAACAAGCAACGGGCCACACGGGCGGCCCGCAGATAAGCGCCGGTCCAGACCTCGCCAAGTGGACCGCCCGTTTCGTCACCGCTGCTCTAGGCATTCCACGCACGCGCGGGATGCAGAGGAGTCGCGAACGCGTCGATACCAATCAATCGACGTCCCATTCACAATCGAACCAATCGGCTTGGTCACCAACTGATGTCTCTGATCGGGAGGCTCTGGGGTTCGAGTGACAAGATTTTCGTTAGTAGCTGTATAGATAGATTCGAGTTCAGTCTCTGTCTGGATCAGAATTCTAGCGGCTGGCTGCTCTGTTTTGTAGTTTTCCGTGATTTCACCCATCAACATCGGGCGAATTCCGGAACAGAACCCTAACAAACGGACCGCGCGCGATCATTCCTTCCTCTTCCTTGTCCCTCACCCCTTTTCTTATATACATTTACACTTACATGCACTACACTGCCACACACGCCGGGAGACCAGTCGGGAGCTTAGAGCTTCTCACGGCTGGGGGCGGTGACCTGCTGACGAGAGAATCCTGGTCGGGAAAACTCCCGGTAGCCGAATATAAGTCGGCGCCAGATCTCACCATCTAGCGGACAAGACCACCGCCGCAACCATGCGTGATTAAAACATGGACTACACTTGCGGGACCAATTACCTTTGAATTTGACGCGCCCGGAATTAATTTAGTCGAAACGAAAACGAAAATATAATTCAAAACGAAATAATCCATCAATCACAAGCGAACCAAGTCTATCAAGAACCTCGTCCTCCTCCTCCTCCTCCCCGCCTCCTCCTCCTCCTCCTCCTCCTCCTCCTCCTCCTCCGCCTCCTCCTCATCCTCCTCCGCCTCCTCATCCTCCTCCTCATCCTCCTCCGCCTCCTCCTCCTCCACCGCCTCCTCCTCCTCCGCCTCCTCCTCATCCTCCTCCGCCTCCTCCTCCTCCTCCACCGCCTCCTCCTCCTCCTCCGCCTCCTCCTCATCCTCCTCCGCCTCCTCCTCCTCCTCCACCGCCTCCTCCTCCTCTTCCGTCTCCTCCCCCTCCTCCGTCTCCTCATCCACCTCCGTCTCCTCATCCACCTCCGTCTCCTCATCCACCTCCGTCTCCTCATCCACCTCCGCCTCCTCCTTCCCCTCCTCGTCCTCCTCCACCCCCGCCCCCTTATCCACCGCCGCCAGGCGGTGCCGCAAGGGCTCGGAGCTGCATCACACGCGTGGAAGGCGAGGTGCGGCGTGGCGCGGCGCGGCGCGGCGGCGGGGGTGGGGTTGAGGGGAGGGACGGGGGAGGGGTGAGCGGCCGCGCAGGGGAGCGGAGACCGCCTGCCCGATCGCGTCGTTATTTTTACGCGGCGCGGCGCTCCGATTTGGCTCGCTCCGCTGCCGCCTCGCCGCGCCGCGGTGGCTCTCGCGAGCCGGGACGCACGCGCGGCGCGGAAGAAGCTGCTGCCGCCACCGCCAACGCGCAGCGCCGCTGGATGCTATCGTGAATCAATCGTCAGAAACTATCTTTACTGTGAAACGAAGGTCAGGACTTGATATGACACACGAACTCAGACGAGTGAATCTGATAGTGACGTACGTTGAAAAAGGTCCGCCAATGTTTGTAGTTATGAAGGGTTTATGGGCTATGGTCATTAATTCCATACGTGTAGCGCATCACACATCCCGAAAAAAGTGATTGTTCCTCTCCCGCTTGAACGTAAGATCCACCGCTGATACCGGCAGAGGTGGCTCAGGGCATCAGCTGCTGTCACTGCACTCCTCTGACCGATAGGTCCTACGTTCGAGTCCCGACGGTGGCACGGTATTCGATTCTTAGTCAACTAGGTGCAATTCAGTCGCGGCTGTACTAGAAATCTAGCAGCCGGCTGCTTTGATCTGTGGTTTTTGTGTTTTTTCCTATCAACACCAGGCGAATGCCTGAGCAGTACCCGACAAACGGGCCACGGACCGCGCGCGTTCTCTCCTACCTCTTTGTTGTCCTTTCCTCGCCCTTCACGCACTAACATGCACTATACACCACCACACATGGCGGTCGGGTGCTTAGAACTTATTGTGGCTGTGGGGCGATGCCCCGCTGGTGGGAGATACCTCATTAGGGGAAACCCCGTTAGCCAACGATAGGTCGGCACTGGATTTCGCCATCCAACATGGGAAGACTTCTACCACCTCCCGACAACTTGCTTACTACACTTGCGGGATTAATAACCTTAGTAGTTGAAGGCCCCCGGAATCACTGACAATCAATCATCAATCATCAATCAATTCAACGCCGATCTACATGTTGCCTTATTTTACGTGGCGAGACGCGGGCCATCAGCCTCCCGCTCTTCCGTCTGACCACGCAAATTTCGCTACGCTCCTTTCACCAACTAGCAGAGAAAGGAAGTATTTCTTGGGCGAGAAACAGGCGATTTGAATTTAGCACAGAGGCGTCATTTAGGCTTGAGGATCTTTTACATGCAAGTAAATCTACTAACATGGGTCAGCCGGCTTTACTTCCCCTCCGAAGGAAGGCGTACGAAGGATTTTGTCGCCTAAAAATCCACGGCTTCGATCGGTTTGAACCCGCGAGCTTGGGTATAACAGTCCGGTACGCTAACCGTCACACCGCCGCCATGTTGCCTTGCGTAGGTTTCTCTCCTCCAGGTATCTTCCCCTGTGGGGCACCACTCTATCCGCGAGAAGCTGAAAGCTCCCGGGTAGTGAAGAGCAAGTAGTACGTGCGTAAGTAGAGAAGAGGGGACATAGGAATTATTATTGTAGGTATACTCATTCTTAGGATTGTTAATATTTAACATAACGTCCGATATGCTTTTTGCAATTTCCCTCTTTTTCCCGTGTGGATTTCGGCTCTCCCACCATCTCCCTCTCTTTCTCCGTCTCTCTCTACCTCTCCTTCCACGTCTCTGTGCGGTCTCGCCTCCCCGACAGTGGGTGGGCGTCGCAGCTGGGCCTCCTGCTACATCGCGCCGAGTGCTGCTGCAGCAGGAAGCCCCCGCGCGCCGTTTATTTTGACAGGGCCGCGAGAGCGAGCTCTAATGGGGGCGGGGGAGGGAGCGGCGTGGGAGGAGCAGGTCAGCCTCCCCCCCCCCCCCGAAGGTCTTGACCACCGCCACCGCCGGCCCACACAGAGCACAAGCCATGGAGTCTTTAAGGATGAGACTAAACTCCGGTGTTGGAGGCATGTTGGGAGTAAAGAGCGATTTTTATAAGAATGGGACGTTTTGACAGCTAGTGCGGGCAACACAATTGAACGGTCTGCGGTCGTTGAGTCCTTAAGCCTATTACACTATCTTTCCTCCATTCGTACGTTTGCAGTTGGCTACCTTGTAAATGGCTTCGACACTTCCTTTTGTGATGACCTCGTCCGACGAACATGTAGTGCGCCACGAGAAATAATTGAAATTAGGAAGTGCAGTGCTATGGGCTCTCCTGTAAAATACTTTTTTTTATAAACATTACATTGAATTTTATTTTTCTGAGCTAAGTATTATGTTTCTTTTAAAACCGAATCTTGAATGTGGCGGTGCACCTATTTCCAGCTCCTATGTTGTAAGATGGAGAGCTGTGTTCGAGAGCGTTTAGTGATTCCGTGCTTTGCTTTTCATATTTTTTTATGTAATTGTGGACCATGAATAGCCAGAGCGTGCGAATGGGCATCATCTTTGTTCACTGTTAAGGAATGCATCAAGGCACATTAAGAACAATAATAACATAAAACAATTATTAAGTCACGTTTGAGTTATGAGAGTATTGTACTAAATATTGATAGTCCGGGTGTTTTAATTACAAACAAAGTATCCTCTACTAAAATGCATCAGCCGTTCGCTGTGAAACGACCAGAAAAGGTATTTAAACGTACCCTGAAAAATCACTTTTCTTTCTATTTACATTCGTGGCAGTTTTCTTTTACTGAATACGAGAGCATGTTCAAACAATTTTTCACATACGTAACTAAATTTCAATATTTCCCGGACTCGCGTACGTGCATATACCTAAGCGAAACTCTTGGACTTTTGTATAGTGATGTCGTCGCGGGAGCCGTAAACAAACACTTTACTAAGGGACGTGTCTAAACAGCTGCCGCGGCGGAGGGATACTTCCCTGAATTACACGTGATGTTCACTTGTTTAGTGAACTGTCTCTTTGGCTCATTCTTATCGCTCTTTATATGAAAAACGTAGGCAGCTAATCGGCTCACCTGAAATTCGTCGTCTACACCCGGTAAATGAAGGAAATTATCTCGGCTTTTTTTCGGCCAATAATGACGCCCATACTTAACGCCATACACTCCAGTGTGAGTAAGTGCAGATGGCGTTGACTTGACACGTGACTTTGTTGGCCATTCGCCGAAAATGCCTCAAAAGGTTCTCGCATTGACTGCGTGATGTCGCTGAAGCTCAGGTGCACAGATTGGCTGGCTGTCGACGCGTTTCAAATATACCCCCCTCCCCCACCAGAGTTCAATCTTCTTCTTACCGTTTCCATGGCACAAGCCATGCGATGGCCTAACACTCATCATTCGATTTCCGCACTTTTATTTCACAAATGGGGTTTTCGTAAATGCGCGCTGTGTGGCCCCTGAAACCCCAGAACTGCCACTGCGCGTGCTGGCGTTCGCTAAATGTCTGGAATCTTTCCTCCCTGTGAAGTGTGGAAATCATTCTACAGGGCCAAATTGTTTTTGGTTTCCCTCTTTCTTATAAAACAGCTTCCTCCGATACGTTTGCGATCATCTGAATTCTCAACAGTCAACAATGAACACTCACTCCCATATGCCAATTTTATTTGGATTTTAATGTTTCATCATACGCCGCTCAAATGTTTGTTTTGTGATTTAAATGAAGTGGAGAGCGTTTAAAAGCTGTCTGAAGGGGTATAGGTGTTGTGGTGCGTTATCGTTGGCATTTTTCATGAAATAATTGTGAACGTTGTCATTGCCAACAATAGTATTTAATATAAGAGCGTCGTATTAGTCGTTTTGTGGCTTCCATCCAGCAGACAACTGATGATGATGGATAAGCCATCGAAAGCTGCTCTTATATTAAATACTATTGTTGGCAATGACAACGTTTACAATTATTTCATGTCTGAAGGGGACTCGAACTCACATGATGTTTACCGTGAAATGAAGATCGGGATGCGACATGCCACGCGATGAGTGAAACTCAGACGAGAGAAATTGATGGGCGGCGTGACATACGTTGAAAAAGTACGTTAACGTTTTTATGCTGGAAGAGACGGATGGGCGGTTAAAAAATAGGAAACGCGAGTGCAAACAAGGGTTCACACGCCGCTGGACTGCGCTGATGGCCGTTCTGCTCGCTGGCAGTTTCCGGCCGATGCAGAATCCTGGGCGTCACATGGCTTGGCAATGTGTACCGACACCGGACGGCGGGAAATCAACGGGTACCAACCAGTATGTTACTATGACATTCCTTCTAGAGCAACCTGCGGTGTAGTGAACAGACCGCTGACACCAGGGTTCAAATCCCGGTCGAGTCATGTGGAAAATGCGTCAATTGAATCTTATTCGTGGCAGGTTTACTAGGGGTTTTCCTCTATCTTCAGCTTTTCATTCAGCACTGCCCCACCATCACTGAAATCCATCCTGCCAAACATTCATACCAGGTAGGGGCGAATAGCCTTAGGTGTGCCTACTGATGATTATAATAAAAATGATAATATTATTCCTAATTTTATTCTTTATTTAGTATATTTATTATTATCTTATTATTGTAATACGAGTGTGAATCACGTTGAATGAGCCAGGTCTACCGATATAATATGGTGATCTGTCAGTGATAAAAGGGCATAACTGGACTTTTAAGTTTTTTATGTGACTTATAAGCACGTTGCAGACAATATTCTGAAAGAATAGTACCCTTCGTTTTCATGCACTTTCTTGACACAAAGGTGATGATGTCGAAAACGAAAAATGCAGCTTCTAGCTATAAGCCCCCGCGATTTTAAATTATGTAATGAGTTATCAGTGGTCTTGTAACTCGCAGAGGTTGGCTACCTCTGCGGTCGTGGCTGTGGTGTTGCAGCGGAATACCGATTTTTTTTACAGGTAACGAATGAGTTTGAGAATCACCGAAAACCGCATCGCTCCGCCTCCAGGCAGATAAGCTGGAGCGACAGCACATTATGCCTTCAAGTGTTTGTTTAGTGCGTGGAGTTAGGCGGTAGGGATTCTAATGGGACATCCAAAATGATTTTCTTTCGTTATCTACCTAAAATAGTTATTATTAGAATTGACAAAAATCATATCGCAAAGCAGATGTCTGTATCGGTTTGTGTTAATATCAATTCCATTTTTCGTCAAACATCAGCAGAACCTACTTATGAGTATAGGCGGGAAGTACAATCTACAGACGTATAATCTGCGAGAGATCTTCATTCGTTCCGCGCCGGTTTACTATATATAGTGTAATGATGAATAAAATTACCAAATAAGCGTCGTTAGTTACAAGAAAATAATTAGAAATGCTCGTTCGCAAGTTCTAAAAAACCCATTTGCATCAGGAAACGAACTACAGATTGATTTTATTGCATTTCTAACAATTCGAACAGCAATCCACAGCCTCCGGCTCTACTTCCACAACTAGTAAAATGAGAGCTCAACAAAAGCTTCGCACAGTGAAGCTACATACTGAGTGCTTTTGTGTGTGTGTGTGTGTGTGTGTGGTGTGCGTGCGTGAATTAAGTTATTAAACGCACGTCAACGGAAAGGCCTCATTGACCGAATCGTAAAGAACCCGCACCATTCACTTGAACCCTTCCCCCCTTGCCAATTAAACCCGAAATAGAGCAGCGTGTATTCAAATAATTATTATCCCGCAGGCCCGCGGCATTTGCAGTACTGCGTCCTCCGCTCGCGCGCGGTGCAGGGTGCAGGGAGCGAGGGGCGAGCTGTGGCGGGGGCGGGGGCGAGTGACAGCCGCTAGGCGCCCAAGTATACGGCTTCCGGCGACTCGGCCGTATGAGCGATGCGGCCCGCGTGCGCACAGCCTCCCAACACAGTGGGCCCGCGCGCGGCACCGCGCGGCGCGGCACGGCACGGCACGGGACGGCAGCTGGCTAGTTACGTGGAATGCACGCAGTGCAGGGTGGCCGCTTTCTGAAAGCGTGGAGAACCGGGAATAATCAGGGAATTGCATTGCTCTGGAAAAGACAGGGTATTTGTAGATGAGCCGTTCGAAGTCAGAATAAAATTGAGAGGGTTATAAAAGAAAATTTTTCATTAATAAGTTTATAAATACATTCCAAAAGTTTACGTCCTCACTAACTTCTAGTTTTGATACAAAGAAAAACATTATTCAACTTTTCATCTTAATCAGCAATCCAGTTTTCACATCGGTATATTTTCATTTCTTGGCTTTTAAAAAAGTACTCAGATATTTTGTTCTCAAATTGGTTACACAGTGTTTCTTTCACCTCATACTTACGATTCATCTGAAAATGTTATTTCCGGACGGTCTTTCTTCAGTTTCGATAAGTGGTAGACGTCGCTTGATCCTCAATCTGAACTGTAGTGAGAACAGTCCAACTCTTGACCTCTTATTCCTTCGCAATTAGTTTTGCAATCTAAATAGCAAGAACAGTTGCGTTGTCGTGAAGATGCTAATCATCATAAGATATATAGGGCACGGCGTCCCAACCCAAGTACTTCTCTCCATAAAACCGAGTGAGATGTCGGCGGCAAACTTATAGTGTTCCAACAATTATAAACTGTTCAGAATGTTTTCTCATCGATCAGCGATTTCTTGAACCGGCCGAAAACTTACGGAACCGCCTAAGCGTTATTTTTGTCTTAATTTTTATTTGGTGAGAAAATATTGTTTCATTCGAACTTTGTCACTGCGAAAATCAGAGAGCACAGGGCAGCTTCAACATTTTCTTTAAGTAGTGTGAAATCACAAATCTTATCAGATTTTTTTAATGCACTGGAAAACCAGGAAAGTTACGGAAATTTGTTCCAGTAAATGATTGGCCACCCTGCAATGAGTACTGAGTGAGTGGGTGATACGAATGAAACGAAGATAAATCTCACCCGTTACAACAAGCCTACGGCAACTCGTAAATTTCTCATATCTCCAATTTGGTTAACTATGTACTAGCTTAGTGTGGCGCCTTAGGCGGATGTTTTCGTATTTTAAATTAATTTGTGCTTTGCAAGTTTATTGTAAATATCAGTTAATAACATTTTTTTCAGTCGCCCGGCTCGTTTATTTTGAGGCATAGAAAATTTCGTGAGTATCGATTAAAATACTCTTTTAATTTTTCGTTTCATTACAAAAATAGATTTAACTATCACCAATCTGGTGAGTCAAGGCATGAGGTTTATTTTATATCTTGGAACGATAGTGTTGCAATACGTAGCGTTCCACCAATGCACTCGTAAATGCAATAAAACCAGCAATTCCGGTCGATCCAAGTGAAATTTATGGTGAATAAAGTAGCTTCCCGGCACGTTTGTTCGGGTCGTGTCACCGTCTTCTGTGATCATCATCCGTATTATTAATGTCACTGCCGTCATCATCATCATCATCATCACTGCATATCAAATGCTGCATTAGGGATAACCTTATACTTCCGAATGAGAGACGTCCTCTATACTTTCCTGGTTTCTGCAATTCGCCGAATGAGAGCATTTGTTTGTTTATTTATTTTCCTTCAAAATGGATCACAAATCTCAGTAGCGAGTGTGTATATGTGTTTATGATCTCGTGTCGGATCACACCTAAAAATTCGTAATCATTAAATACAGAGATATGTATTTGAAGAAATAAATAATTATTCATTGAGTATAATCAATGTTTTTTTAATAATTGAAAAACGTTCACAATCACTTTCACAAGAAAAAAACTGTTTTGAGCAACTTGTGCAACCGGAATGTGCAAAAACGAGAAACGCAATTACAATACAGTCCATGAAACGATTCTTGAATATTCTCCGCACATAAGAAACAAAACGAATAATTACCTCCAAACTGAGATTTCTCTGCCTCCCTGAAACCTATTCAGGTAAACAATAATGCGTGGAACCATTAAACAGACGACACTCGGGACAATCGAAACTTAACCTCGACACAGGCAATCCGACTGCACAAGTCTCCGTTACCTCCTCTGCGGCAATGCGCCCGACAATCATCAGAGCCGCTGATAATAAGTGGATGTGGGTGGCCGAGACCACAACTTCGCGTTACTTGACCCGAGTAATAGCTCATTGTACGTCCTGCCTCTGCGAGATTACCTTTCTTCTTAATTAGATTGAAACGTGGACGCGATATTACGTGCTTTCTGCTTGCCGTGTAGCCGCCTGTGTTGCCAGTGACCCAACGAAAGGTTAACCTCTGCAGGCGGGCACACACATGAAAGTAATCTAATGTGCATACGTTGAAATGTGCGGCATCCGGGGACATTAAAACCCCGGAGAGAAAAAAAAACAGACAGTAATTAAAAGAGTGACAGGAGGCCTTGGATGGGTTGCCGACACGGCACCTGACGCCCCCGCCTCCCCTTCAGCCGTGAGGCTGAGTGCCAGAGATAAGCGGGAGACATGGCCGCGGACGAGCGTAGCGACGTGACGTTTTGACCTCCCGTTTGGATGAGGTTGGTACTTTCGAAAATAGTTGTTTGCGAAACTATGGGCTATGGTTTTTATTATTTTCATGTGCGTCTTTGATGAGCTACGAAGAACTGCTATAGTTAAGTCGCATATGTAAACCTACTGGGCACTTCTAACTTCCTCTCTCTCGCTCTACATTTCCTTACGCGTTTAGCATCGGTGACAGTTGATATCCTCTTAAAGCATGATTTTTCTGTGACTGGTTGACAGCGTATGATTTTGAGACCAATTATCAACTTCTTTATTGTCCACAATAAATTATTTTACGAACATTGTTTAGATACAATTTATTTATTTTATGACTTCGTTTATGGATACAAAGTAGGATACACTAAAAATAGTCCACGTTTTCCAGTATTGTAAAAGCGATAGAATAAATGACAAATTAAGGTGAACAACGGGTGATATTTCATCAATAACTTGCACGAAAATGTAAAATATCAGCATATAGGGAAGACAAGATTGCCGCATCGCAGTCGAGAGTGAAGCAACCACTTATTTTTATTCACCACAAAATAAAATAATGAAGTAAGACGTAATGAGTGTATCTAATGACACAGAAAAATGAAAAGCTCTATATTTTCTGCGAATCAGAATTTCATTGCGGTACTCAAAATTCTAGGAACTTTCCAATGGAATGTAATATCTTTGATACCAAAATAAAACTAAGGACCTTTTAAGGTAGCCAATATGGAATGTATTTGTATCACAATGCCACTTGAATATGAATTTTCGATACATTTTGTTCTTGTGTTTGAGAGAACGTCTATATTTTCCTTTGATCTCATCAGTCTGATCTCACCCGAGTTAGTGGACTGATAGCCACGAACTATCATTAAACTACTTCCTCTAGTATATTCTCTTAATGACGGGATGGTTGTTACATATACCCCATAAGATTTAAATGGCTAATAATGACATCACAATAGGATGCACTTACATGAGATGGCTACTGACATTTCCATAATAAAAGTGTGAAATTGTCGTAAGAAGGCCGTATTTTACGCGCATCTAATTATTTTGCAATTTTATTAAAAAGAATAATATCGAATATATAGTGAGTGTATATTCGGATTTCTTTTTAAATTAATGTTAATTCAAAACTATTTCCAGGTGTTCGTTTTGAAAATCCAATAGACATTTTCCAATAAATATTTCTTTGAATTAATCATTTAAATAACTTTTATGGGAGCTTATTTCATTTCCTAGTTTCCTAGAGAACATGAAGACGGCATACCAACCACTTCGATTATTTTTTGCTTTGTTGGTGCCCGAATCCAGAACTCTTCTGGGAATCTCGGCTGTAGAGTGATCCTCCATGACTGCTGTCGTTAATCGATGGACAGTTAAAAAACTTTACAGTAAAGGAATTTTTGTGTCATAAATAAACTTGTTTTAAATAAGCGTGAAAAATCATACTGCAATGTATAATACTTAAAATTTCCAATTTTCCAACAATGAATCTAATTTTAATATTGTAACAAGTAATGCTTTTAAAGATTGTTTTAAAATTAATAAATATTCAAAATTTTGTAACAAACCCTACATTTTTTTATCAAATTGTACGAAGTATCTTTATTTGAAATGTGTAATTAGTCTGTTAAAAGTATGTTAGTGGCATGGTATATTTAAAATTTATTTTTCAGTGGTTCGTGATTTTCGAAAACTTGACCACATTTTCACAATACAACACTCAAGTGCCATTCCTTATTGTCTGCATTTACCTCGGAATACGAACGAGCAATCGTTAAGACAATAGGATTGAGTTGGTGCTCACATTACCCGCCTTGTCGATCTTTGAAACGGACTAGGTTGTTAAAGGCAACGATGGGGAGATGAGAAGTGAAATAGGGATAAAAAGCGAAACAGCATCAACTTCTGCCTCAGCGTATTCCTTCATCCTCCAAGAAACTGAAAAGCCTCTGTTCGCAGAGGCAAAAACACGCTGGCTGCACCGCCAGGGCATCCCTACTCCCGTACCACCATTTGTCGATTTAACGACAAAATATAGTAACAAGCACTCTTGTCAAATCTGATAACCGAACACTTTCGCGCTCATGTGACGGAATCAATTTTGCGACGCAAAGCCACTTATAGGTTAACGATGGGCGATACAGTGTGGCGTCTTTGCCGGGGCAAATAATTACAGACGTGAACGGCTTGTAAACATTTAGTATTTATTAGAATAAAAATACTCCGACACCAAAATACTATATACAATATTTACAAATAAATTCGACCGTTACAAGAAGGAACCTTCCCTGGTTACCACCACCGCTGGTCCGATAATTAATTACCATATCCGGTGTGATGCACCAGTACCTTACGCGAGCATACATGCGAGTATGCCGCACCGACCGTCACGACGTAGCACGCCGGCTTCGGATCCCCGCCTCGGTAGCCTATGCATTACAATGCAACGCCGCGCACAACCCACACGACGCCCTACCGACGCGCCCAAACCTGAAGAATCAGAAGAACAGAAGAAATTTCTTAAGTGGGAGTCCGCTTATATACCCTCTGGGCAGGCTGACGGAACCGCGTCACCCGCAGTGTCCGCCGACGCGTTTCCGCCGGCTTCGGGGTTTCCAAGTATGCACCCACGACACGGCACCCCTTCCCATCCGTTCCCTAGCCTTTGTACAGCCCAGCGTCACTTCCGCCAGCGCTGTCCACATGGCTGATATAGTAAGTTTGTGCTGGCGACAGATATGACGCCACAACAGCGGCGTCGCCAGCTACAGAAAAGGCGGTGACGATGGGCCGCGTTGGGGGCTAGGACACGCAGGCGGCGCGGACGGAGATGTCGGGGGAGGGGGCGTCGCTGGTGTGCCGCGCTGGCGGTGCTCGGAACGACCCTACTGTAGCGTCGTGCCACGCTCTAAACAGACAACCACGTGGAAATCGGCGAACACCGCCGGATGTTAAACAAAGGGCGGAGTGATGACGCACTGGGACTTTCCGTGGACGTAGCGGGCCCAGAGCGGCTTTGGGGAGGAGGCAATGCGGGCGGCGGGTAGCGCCAAAAGGGCCTATTTAAGGCCAGGAGAACAATGCTCAATGCTCTAGTATTATTGTGCTAGCGGCGTCGGCGACAGGTGAAGCGCGTGTCTGTGCGTGTAGGTGCACTAGGGCGAGGGGCCGGCAATTCATTGTCGTGACTTGCGAGACGCGTAGATGGTCTCAAAGTAGAGCGGCTTCATACTGGGAACATCGGTGGTATGTTGCGATGTGGTAGCCGTTCTTAAATTCTCTCTCCTTGTAGTGGGTCTATGTATTTAGTTTATTGTGAGCAGGGTAGTTGTTAAATTGAGACTACGGTCTAGATTGTGAATAAATCTACTGTTTTACAAACCACTCTCGTCTGTGTTCGATTACACCCGTATGACGCCGGACTACGTTGGCGGTAGCTCCCGCGAAGGCGACACCGCGCGCGGTGTGTGATTTCAGGATGCTAGCCGCTCAAAATTATTTTCTCGCAATCTACGCATTTAATTGTGACGAAACTTTGCACACTTACTTACCTAAAGGTACTTGATCATCTCTGATGACGGTGAAGGTCACATGTTAACAGGTTATAAGTTCGATTCCAGTTCATTCACAGAAAAAAATGGAAATCTCTTGTATCGGGACATAGTTAAAAAATTCACGCACAAATGTTTGTACACGAAAAACATGAATCAATGACTATTTAAACATTATAAAGATACAATATTTGTGTTCTATATTGATGTACTTCGCAACTCTTGAAAATTTTCGAAACACAATAAGTTTCGCTTCATCCGAAATTTCCTGTGATTTTATTTTTGGCTATTTTCTGATGCTACTGATGAAAGGATCAGATGATACTAAGAGTGTGTGAAACAGATCAGTATTTGCATTCAGTCTCGAAGATTTCCGTGAGAAACATTTGATTTTCTTTTGCGTAACTAATTTATTAGGCCTACAAAATCGAGTTGATCGTGTATTTTGCCATATAATATTTTTTCCTCTTCTCGTATCTGAATAGAGCTGTAATGGCACTAATGATACACTGAAGTGTTTTCGTCCGACTGGTATTCACTATCACGATTTATTTGTTTGTAGCAGCTCTGATCCGCCGCACCATCATACACCCACTTCGAAATTAGCACCCATTGTATTTTACCTGTTCTGTGCTTTCAAGAACATCACACCTCACTTCGCACAATCTAGGAACGGTGTGGTCCAATAGCGCTTGCAATTTAATTTCTACATACTGCTCTGTGACGTCTACACTTTCCTTTGGAGAATAAGGTTTTACTTTGGCCTCTTTCACAACATGATAGCGCGGGTAGAGTTCAGTCATATTCAAGAGCATTAATGCAAGAGCCTGGTCTTCATTCATACGCCTAGGCTTCCTAGAAACCTCTTCTCGTGCTTTTAACAATCTTGTAGCACGTTGAGGTGAAGCAAGGGAGAGCTCTGCGACAATTCTTGCTGCATTTCTCGTACCAGAGTCTCTAAGACATTTTTGAGTAGCTGCAACTAATTCAGAGGACGTTGCTGTATCGACGATAGCCTTCACCTGTCTTCGCTTTGTAGCATCAATAAATAACTTTCTTGGCCGTCCTACTTTTGTTATAGAAGATGAATTTAGAGTACTGTTTGATGGACCCACACAACGAAATTTCTCTTCGAATTCGATTTCTTTTGAAAGCCACAATTCGTTCCGTGTCAAAAATTTCTCTTCACACCTTGCCGATGTTTGCCATCGCTCACTAATTTTTTAACACAACTTAGAAATTGCAATTATAAGTGATTTGCTGATGTCTTCTGAACAATCTTCTAAGCCTAGTTGCAGAGTTACATGCTCTAACACCTTCTCGTTCTGTTTGTACAGTATATAAGCGCCACACCTCGAAAAGCGCGCGTCGCGTAATGAGCGGCATCGTCACTGAAAATAATATATTACGATTGAAAGAGCAGCTAGAAGCAGCTGGAATGTGATGGAAATCATGAAGAATTGTCTGGGTAATACATCCGTGTTGAGTTTTCGGCGGGAAGTCATGGGGATAACTTTATAATTCAAGATAAAGAAATTAAAAAATTAAAAATTCAGAAATTTTAAGACTCCATTATGAGAGTCATTTTAATATTATTTTTTTATTTAAATATCTCGAAATTAATATGAAACTAAAGTACAAACTTTACTGAATCCGATTCAGTCAGTTTTATCAGTATATCTGCAAAGTAAAGGCGTCAATGCGTGCTTCTTCTACACTCTGCACAAAGCAACTGCACCGGGCTCAGGACGTCCTGCCTGAAAGGGTAACTTGACCGCTCTGTTTAGTCTATATTTCTTCCGCCAGCGATAAACAAACTGTGCACCCATGTGCTCTCACTATCTAAGAAGGCATTAGTTTCATCACCTTCCCTTAAATGCTGAGTTGGGAAAAGGGTATTTTGAGCGGCTAGGTTCGTCAAATCTCACACTGTGCCGCGTTGGCGGGGCTTCGGCGAAGGATCGGAGCCACGTGTGCGACCGACGAGTTATCCGCGCACGATTTCTCTCGTGTTGGTAGACGCGTCATGAGTGAAGGGGCTGTTTATTTCGATGACATGGCTATTGTTTTAAATCTATATGTGGCTTTGCGTCGAAAATAGATTCTTTCACATGAACGCGAAAATTTGTGGTTATCAGATTTGACAACACTGCTTGTTACTATAATTTATCGTTAAATCCACAAATGGTGGTAAGGCAGTAGGGAATGCGTCAAGAAAATGCGCATATTCAAAATTGCTTTAGGTGAATGCAAAATTACATTCATTGCTTTAGTTGATATTTGGTTCTTTGCAGAAGAAACATCTAATGCAAAACTCGCGGCTACTTGCTTGTTCGACTGCATGGCGTTCTTGACCAAAAATGAAACATGCTAATAAACATGAAAAATAGAGGTATTTACAATGTGTAAAATCTTACGCCGAAGTTTTATTTGTGCTTGAAATAATATTTCTTACCAATTTGAATGTTGTCACAAATTATCTCGGCCATTGTGTCATTTCTCTACAATTGTTTGCTTCGTATCAACTTCTCACGATTATTTCCAATAATAACATAACAAATTAATGACGTAAGTTTATAAAATCAATAAATTGATTGATTAATGTTGCGTAAATTTTTCCCCTCTATTGGCCCACCAGTGTTATGTACTTGTGCCGCTAATAGACCATATTCGTTGCATCAGTTATCTTAAAAAAATATAATCGTCTAACTGGAATTGAAGAGTTTTTTTCGAATCTCCATTTCCTTTTGTAATCTAATTACACGTATCAATATATTCCAAAGAATCTTCTCCGTTACGTTACGATGCCTAATCATGTGTTAAAAAATTGCGTTTTTCTTCTAACACTGTTTCCAAAAGCTGTTGAACCCTTTCCTGAACTTAAAGCTGAATATGCGAACCTTATCTTCCTCAAAAATTATGTTACAGCAAGATAAGTCAGTGTGAAATCAATAGGTCAGCCTGAATAATTGAATTATGGAAGGTCCTCTTGGATTGATTGATTACTAGTGATTCCGGGCGCACAACTGCCAAGGTCATTAGTCCCGTAAATGTAGTCCATGTTTTGCGCGGGCGGTGGCGGCGATTTTCTCCTCGATATGGCGAGATCCAGCGCCAACCTACCGTCGCCTAGAGGGGGTTTTCCCAACCAGGTATTTCCCACCTGCGGAGCACCTCCCCAGCCGGGGCAGGATCTTAGCTCGGCGGCTCTCCCGGCATGTGTAGTAGTGTAGTGCAAATTTGTGTGTGTGTGTGTGTGTGTGTGTGTGTATGGGATGAGGATAGGAGAAGGAAAAGTAAGGTGAGATCGCGCGCGGTCCGTGGCCCGTTTGGTAGAGTACTGCTAAAGCATTCGCCTGATATTGATCGGAGAAACCACGGAAAACTACCGATCAGAGCAGCCGGCCGCTAGAATTCTCCTCCACACCGCTACAGAACTCAACATATCTATCTGGCTAAAGTCAAAGATCCTGTCACCGCCAGGACTTGAACCCCAGGACCTCCCGGTCAAACACACTGCACTGACATCAGATGTCCTGAGCCACCTCTCTGTGTGCCCTGTTGAAGTGCGCCTTGCATCGTGAGTTTTTGAAGGGTGAAGTTGCAGTGCAAGGGGGGGGGGGTTATGGCCGACGCCGCTTCAAAGGCGCACGCGGCGATCGCGTTGCGCAGCGCCAAGCTTCGCGGCGCACAATGCTTCTGCCCGCGTAGACCCGTTCCGATTCCGGAATCGAGTCTTTTCTTTTGACTCCTTTGCTTTCGGTTCTTGCTTGAATCGATTCCAATGGGCCGGATTCGAATCAAAGGAATTCTTCGAAGTTTGTGAAAAAAGTATGCATTGGTGACTGATGAAACATGCGTTCATTGAATTTTCAAATTTATATGGTTTCAATTTTCATGCAAACAATTTTACATAAAGTTAATACAAAAATATCTCTGTGCAAAATAATGACTAAATAGTTACGCAAAAATAGTTAAATATAGTTGAATTTATCGTATAATCTTTAAGGACGTTCTGCGGAATATCGTGATGGGTCTGGCAACGAGTGCGACCGGATCCGAGCGACTCGACAGTGAAGAGAAAATTGAGTCCCATCTTTCTTGTTTCAGTACAGTCTTGAGTAAATCCTGAGAATGCCTGTGGATTTTTTGTCTTTCGAAATGACTTTCATTTGAACATGTCAAAGTGTGGAAATAATATACAAGGTATTCCATAATATGTACTGTTAATTATGTTCTGTCGACAAATTAATATATCTGCGGCAGAAGATACGTAACTATGGGGACGTGATTTCTGCCATTCCCCCTCCTCCGCCAAATCGTACCATGCATTGCACGTGAACTGACAATACAATTTTATGTACTCGTAAAATGTCATAGATGCGCTCCCTTTAATGTCGTTAATGCGCGTTGACGGAATTATTTTTCCTCTTCCTTGTGTTAACTAGTGGTCAACGAGTGGTAACTAGTAGTCAACAGGACACACCGGCAGAGGTGGCTCAACACATCTACTCATGTCAGTGCAGTGCCTCTAACCGGGAAGTCCTGGAATTCGAGTCTTGGCAGAAGCACGATTTTCGACACTAGCCAAATACATAGGTAGAGTTCAGTCGCTGTCTGGAGGAGAATCCAGATGCGGCGGCGATGGTGTGACGGCGGCGGCGATGGTGTGACGGTTAGCGTACCGAAGCATACCCAAGCTCGCGGGTTCAAACCCGATCGAAGCCGTGGATTTTTTAAGGGCGACAAAATCCTTCGTACGCCTTCCTTCGGGGGGGGAAGTAAAGCCGGCTGTCCCATGTTAGTAGATTTACTTGCATGTAAAAGATCCTCAAGCCTAAATGACGCCTCTGAGCTAAATTCAATATCGCCTGTTTCTTGCCCAAGAAATACCTCCTTCCTCTGCTAGTTGGTGAAAGGAGCGTAGCGAAATTTGCGTGGTCAGACGGAAGAGCGGGCCTAATGGCCCGAGTCTCGCCACGTAAAATAAGGCAAATTCAATTCAATCCAAGCTGCCGGCTGCTCTGCGTATCCCCAGCAACGTTGTATCCCGCCCCAGCAGGGACAAGCAATAGATGAAAGAATATTTTTCATATACATATGCCCTAAACGATGTGTCAATCTTCTTGGAACAATAATCTGCCGCGTGTTTTAGATTTTGGCGTTCGACGGGTTTCTGAAACAAATGATTCATGACGCCATGAGCCACCGAAGCCCGTTTTAAAAGACAAGACTTCCAAGTCGAGGGGCAACAGAACACCCTTACCAGCCTGTCTCCGCAGAGACGTTGCCGCCCGGTGGAGGCATCCGCGAGCAGGGGCGGATTAATATTTTTGCCGCCTGTAGGCACATCAAATTTGCCGCCCCCTGTTTAAAATTAATGTTACATTTCAAGTTGTAACGTTTCTGTAACAATTCCACATTAATTTAAACGTTTTAACATTAAAAGTAACATTATATTTTGCTCATTGTTTTCATAAATTAAATAATTTTTTTTGGATTAGCTAATTTTGGATATAAACTGTATCTTCATAGCAAGTAACGTTCAACATCATTAACGTTTCAACACTGAAACGTTAACATTAAAAGGAAACTAAAACATGACAACTAGAATTGCAACATGTTTTATTTCGTCAACGGGCCTTAGTTTCAGATTCATATACTTCTGAAATCATAAGGTATAGTCTAATGAAGTAGACAAATAAATAGCTCGTATTAAATATTAATATGATATTTTTAAAATAAAAATATGATTTATGCTGTTATAGTTTTTAGAGAACCAAATTTTTTTTAGAAAATATCAAGAAAATTTTGCGCCTTTGAAAATTTGCCGCCTTCGAAAATTTGCCGCCCTTGAAAATTTGCCGCCGTAGGCACGTGCCTACTGTGCCTATGCGTAAATCCACCTCTGTCCGCAAGATAAGCACGCGACTTCCTGCGAGCCACCTTTCGACCTCCGCGGCGCGGCGCGGCGCGGCGCCGTCCGGGGCAGGCAGCCGTTGACTCCGCGTAAAGCGAACCGCGCCGCCGCCGTCGCCCTGGGCGGACGGCAGTGGGCGGCTCCGATTCGCGAGTGGGCGCTGCCCCTCCCCATCCCCCACCCCGTTCGTTTCCGGTGCGCGCGCTCCGCGACGCCTCCGAGGGCCGGGTGGTGCCGCCCGGGGACAAACGGGCGGCTGCTGTTTGGGAATCAGAGACGCGCTGTGGAAGGGGGCGCTGAGGAGGACGACGACGACGACGCTGATTCATTCGCGTCTGGGAGGTCGCACTGTTCTAAAAGTGTAGGTTGGAGATGATGGAGTGGAAGGATGAAAAAAATATTCTGATTATTCCGTATCTGAAACGTTTACCCTATTTGAAATGAAAACCAATTGAATGTAATTGTATAGTTCACTACATTAAATTTTTGAAAAAAATTGTGATAGTTCGTATTTGTGAGATCTTGCAGCGAATGTTGGAAAAGTACTATTTTTCACTATACTACGAAATATATATCTAGCCAATATAAGCTTTAGTTTTTCAAAATCAAAATAAAGTAGTGTTTTCGTTTTGTTTGTTGTGTTTTGTTTCTTTTACATTTTAAGCTGCAACTAATTTTTAAACAAATATTAAGATCCGAATGCGACGATTTCAGGACTGCGCTCCTTTCTCGTCATTGAAAAAAATGGATTCTTATTGGCGATGCTCCAACTGTCTCATTTCTCTTTCAGTCAATAGCTATTATAGTATTTTTTCATTGAAATATCTCAGATATTCCTCATTTCGAAAGAAGGGTATTGACACATGTTATTATGTTACATTTGTCTGGTTAATTTCACGTCTCTTGTAACGTCATTTTACGGAGATATCCATGAGAATGGGGATGGGGATTGACATCCGTAGAAGTGATAACCTTGAGTATCAATTGAACAACTTGAATATCATTCACCGGCTGATAATTGTGACAGCGACTTCCTTGGAAGGTAAGGGGCAATTACCGAGAATCGCAAGATAACGGCTCCTTTCTTAATTATCATATCGCGACTCCACGGAATCAGTAGATCCATTTCATAATTCTACCACGTAAAATATCTGAAAGAAGGTGTATCCCTTACAACTATCGGTAGATGGGCACGTGCTACTAGATATATGGATCTTCTGCACATGCGCAGTTTTAAGTTTCACGTCACTTTTCTACATCATTGACATCATTGCATGCGCAGAAAATTGAGATTGCAGTCGGCTTCTGCCCGCTAAAGTGGTCAAAACCCCCTTTTTATTTTGACGTGAGATTTAAGTTGCTTATCACCGTCGGTAGCGACTTCTTAGGAAGGCAAGATGGATCAGGATTCTGTTTCTTATATCATTAGACCCTCCATCGGCCGAGTAATATATATATTAAGACAGTCGTGTCGGCGGAATCTACACCAACTTCCTTTCTCTGATAGGTCACCACGGATTCTCATTGAAAGAAAGTTTTTGAAAGAGCACGATGGCGGAAACAGAAGGTGCTATTAGTGACATTTTGCACAGCGCGAAACACTACTACTGAGTGTTTACACTACTCAGCTTTCGAGCCTCTGCGGATGCGTAGATGTTCAAAAGTGGTATACAGGAGCTTCACGCTGTGCAAAAGTTCTCCCTTGGCAAGAGATTTTAAACTGAGATTTATGCAATTCTGCTCGTGGCAGGTAACAGCTGTTGACGGTTTCATCCAATCGGTAGCCTAAATGTCATTATAGAGACGTCACTATGGTGACGTTCAAGCTCCCGATTGGATGAAACTGTCAACAGCTGATACCTGCCAGCGGCAGAGTTGCGAAAATCGCAGTATAATTTGCTCGTCATCGGCCACAGCTACTTCGTAGAAATGCGAGATGCAACAGGATGCAAGACTGTAAATATCGTTAGACCCTCCTTCGGCCGAGTGTACTTTACCGGGCACGTGCTGGCGGAATCGGCACCGACTTCCTTTCCCCGATAGACCACCGTGGAAGACCGCAGGCGTTGGGGGGCGTGTTGTCCTCCGCCGCCGCCGCGGGAGGCGCGCGCGTGTTCGCGAGCAGCGGCGCGGCGCCGCGCGTGGCGACGCATCGCCGCGATCCAACACGCGTGCCGCGCGCGGGCGTGGGCGAGGCGCGCTGACCTGACATAGCGCGCGTGATGCTGCATTGACACCGACGCCGCCGTCCGCGCCCACGCTCCCGCCACCCCCTCCACCCAGCCGCCGACGCTGCCGCTACCGCCACCACCGTTCACCAATATAAGTCGCGTTTAGGAGGGGCAGCCATGCCGGAGGGTCGAAAAGTTGACTAGCGGGCGAATTTTAATGAAATAATGAAATGTCACATTTTTTTTCTTTTTACTCTAGAACAATGCTGTTTGGTATTGAAATTCACTTGATGTTATGACGAAACGAAATGAACTATTTTTTATGTATTTTTTTACGTTGATTTCGACTAATAAGTCGTTGTTTTTTAGCTTTTTTCGTCATTTTTAATGCGTTTTTCGCGATTTAATCGATTTTAATATAATTTTAATGGTAGCATACTCTCTTCAATATTTACGAGGTGCAACAAATGTTCCCCACAGAATTTCTGATTAGCCTATTGGATTTCTTCGCTCATATATTGTAATGTCAGCAATTGTGAGTACTATGTTCTCTAAGGTTCCTGTGTCGCGAGTTTTTTAAAGAACAGTCCAAACCAGAAGTTTGCATTTCGTTTTGTCAGAACATAAAAAAAAAATATTTCTATACTAAACGACATTGTTCTAAATTGAAAATTTAAAATAAAAAAATGACAATTGAATGAAATGTCCCCTAGTCATGACGGTTTCAGCATTTGAATTTGTTTTTCCATTTCTTGGCCTTTTCTTTTATTAAAACAGCCTAATATGAAACGAAAGTTATATGATCAAAGCAATTAAACTGTATACACCAAAATACAAAGTCTAAACTAGACTAATGACAGTGTAGTGTGACATACAATTTCAATTCATGAGTGACGTCGCAGTCACACCTGCGTTGCCTCCACCACCAGCGTCACCGTCGCCGTCGCGTTCGATTCCACTTCCACCTCCCCCGCATCCGCCGCCGCTGCCACCGCTCGTGCGTTATCGCGCTGTGTAGCCTGCGTGGCGCGCACAGCGGTTGTGCCCGCCGCCGCCCAGGTCGCGCTCGCGCTGACCAGCACCTAGCCCAACATCCTCGTGCTCCGCAAACCGGTTCGAAATTGCGCAACGGCTCTAGCCACCGTTTCTGCTGTCTAGGAACGTTCAATAAAACGTTCGTAAAAGAATCGATTCTTGAATCGATCCCAGAATCGAAAATTTGAAATCGATTGTAACGAATCGAAAGAAAAGAATATTTTCCCTAAGGAATCGAAAAAAATGAGATGAGACGTGTTGCGCTGATTGGTTTGCGTAAAGACGCAATAAAAACTTTTAAATAAGCTAGGTTTAATTCAGCTTTCTGGAGAATACTGCGAGATACTCTGAGCGGTAGTTTTTCGTAGTTTCTTCGACCAACACCAGGCGAACGTCGACGTAGTGTCCTATCAAACGGGCCACAGACCACTGGCGATCTCTCTTTCCCCTTCATTGCCTCAGTCTCTCCCCTTTCTTATTTATGCACTACACTGATCTTCTCCCCACACGTCACATATTTTTTCCTGTTTTTTATTTTTATTTCATTTTTTTGACTAAATAAATCTAACTTTGAAAGCTTCTTCAAATCTACATTATCACATAAGACGGGACTTCAGCCGGGATCTTGCTGTATTGTATTAAAAGAAGTGTTATAGAGACTTTTTGCAATCTCAAGACCTTCCGTTACCTCCGTTACCTCCCGCAGTGGGTAAACAGTTGCATCGCCAGCGAAAAGAACGTTACGCGAGACTTCTTCAATCAGTGGCAGATTGCGTGGCATGTTCGTTTTTTCACGACCGATGGCAAAGGACGTATCCACTATTCTTGTCAGTTTGATGTGCACAGTGATACGCATTCTCAATAATTCTACCAAAGTCAACTACTATCAAAAGAAAATAGTACGTGTTTTGTGTTGCAGTCACAAACATCTTCAGGAACCATGAATCATTCTTCAGTGAACCTCACGTGTCCCATTGCTATTCATTTCGGCAACATCTCAAGTCAGCTTCAATGATAGAGAAAGAACTATACTCGTTACTCCAATGTCCTATTGAAATATAGTGGCTTGTGACACATCATCAGCTGGATGCGGTTTTCCAATCGGGAGCTTCGGTTACGACTGTCAATCCCAGAATCCAGCACGGTGAGTGATGCCACGAGTCACTTCATTTTAAATCGAACAATAGGCTTCGACTCGCGCTTTAAAAACGCATGTCCCCCTCGCCTTCCCGGGGACGCCACCGAGGTGCACTTGCTGTCCTGATCGCACCCTCACGAGCCACCAGCGCGCTTCGCGAGTTCAGCCGCCTTGTCTTGCCCGACGGAGCTCCCTCGTCACGCGCACGCCCCCGACCGCATCCTCCCGTCCTCGTCCTCCCCCTCCTCCTCCTCCTCCTCCTCCATCGCTGCCGGTGGGAGGGGAGGGGGGAGGGGCGGCGCCACCTGGGCGCGGCTCGAATTCCCCGTCGGCGAGTGGAGGTGGGGGCGGGGCGAGCGGCGCTGGAAACCGCGGGCGCTGCGGTGGTGGCGCCGCCGCCGCCGCGAAACTCGATAGCGCTGCGAACGCGGGCGGGCGGGCGAGCGGGCGAGCGGGCGAGCGGGCGAGCGCCCGGCGGTGGCTGGCGCTGCTGCTGTGGGCCGCCGCCGGGAGGAAGGGAGGTCAGGGGTGGGTGAAGGGGGGAACGGATGTTGCTGGCTGGCGAGTTTGGGATGTCGGTGGGTGCAGGATGAGCGGAGCGGAGGTCAGTAGGTGGCGGAAGGGTCTGGAGATAGTGGACGCGGCTGAACGGGAAGGGTGGTGGATGGAAGAGAGGTCGGAGGTCGGCGGATGAGAGAGAATTGGTGATGCGTCGGTGACAGGCGGAAGAGGTGAATGTGGATGGGAGGGTGAGTGGAGCGGAGGTCAGTGGATAGCGGAAGAGTCTGCGGATGGTGGACGTGCGTAGGCGAGGAGAGTGGTCGATAGATGGTGGATGGGGCGGGCGAGTGTAAGGGAGGTCGGAGGGTGACGGGCAGAAGAGTTAAAGGTGAGTGGATGACGGATGCAAGGAGGGAATGTTGGTGAACGGATAGAGGGTGCGAGGAGACAATGTCGGTCGGTGGGTGGAGAACGAGAGAGGAGTGAATGTGGGTGGGTTTCGGATGGGAGGATAGGATGTCTGTTGGAGGAGCAGTTAAAAGGAGGTGGTAAACGTGGAAGGTGAAGGGTGGCGAGCCAACGCCGCGATGGGCCTGTATATGACGGAACTCCGTACACGGCGCAATTTGTGCCACAGGATGGAAAGTCGCGCGCGCGGGTGTGGGAGTGTAGGATAAGGGGCAGGTACGAGCACATGTGAGAACATGTGTTAGAGAGACAAAAGGAGGTATAGGATGAAAATGGAGAGATCGTGGGAGAACACTGCGGTGAGAGAAATATAGGAAAAGGGGGTTGAAATTCGTGAATTTGAAGGAGGGAGAAATGTAATATGAGAACTCGTTAAATAAAATAGGAGGTAAAAGATTATTAAATGAAGGAAGTGAAATTGTCAAGGATGTGATGGCAAACTCAAGAGAGAAGAGCAGCGCAGACTTCTCTTTAACATATTTTATCAAAATGTATATTTTGACAAAATGTATATTATAAAAGTTTGGGCTCTTTTTCTAACACGTAAGAAACCTCGTTTAGTCAACAGCATCATAGAAAATTACAAGGGAGTAAATAGTGCCTACTGGAACTCAGCCTGTTAGCAATGGATGTGCCTCAAGGTACTAAGCGTTCTGACAAACCTTTCGACTGTTCCGAAATTTGTGAACAGAACATGTATAGTCTGAGTGGATCATGAAGAAACGCCGGTAAGAAAAGGGAATGATATGATCGGACCGAGGAAACCAATTCCCCGAGCTGTGACGACAGGAGTGAACAGGTCGATTGACATGAAGGAGCAATGGCGTCCTGTTTTTCGTCGTCTACACACAAACTACGTACTAGAGCCCATTTTCCAATTTCCATACCCTATTCGTCATTTACAAGTCATGGATAGCAATATACAAAATTGGAAATGCCTACCAAGTTCAAATTAAGACATACTACTGCTTGAACTTACAATACTTCATTTCAATAATATTCAACAGAAACAGTGAAAACAAGGCGGAAGCAGTGGGAGCGGTGAGATCAAGGGAAGGGCGGGGATAAAGCACATCGAATGCGCGCTTGCGGAGACTTTCGGTGACGTCAAGGGGCGGCCCGACATAAAAGAGACCCTTTGCGCTTCTTGCTTCGCCTTCTGGAGCGGCGGGCGCCACTCGCAAAGGAAACGTGCGTTGGCGGCGGAGGCCGAGTCGTTCTTTGATTGGAGAGACGCGAAAAGCGTAGAAAATCAGGTGTTTTTTCTCCTTCGAAATGCCCGATCCCCCGCTCCTGGCCTAGCAGTTTCACCCACTCCGACATTTATGTGGACTGAGACAGGATTCATGAGATATGACACATGACTCATGTGGATTAGGACTCCATTAAATCGTGACACAAGCAACATACTTCATCATACAGTATATTATAGTAATAGTAAATATAGATGTTGAAAGAAATGTGTGTTATAACGAAAAACAATTTTAAGGATAATATGGTGTTAAACATTAACGATTTTTTTGAAAAAAAAAAGTAGATTACAAAGTTCATGAGTTTGAACGTTTTCTTACAAATACGGAATATTTGTGGGGCTTCGATTCAACAATAAACCAATTTGATAAATAGTGTAGCGTATTCGAAAGAGTACATCGTGTGCCACTGCTGGCTTCGGGCAGTTTCATCACTACCGTCCTCACCGTACCCTGGATGGTGAGATCGAACGCTAACATTCATGTCGGCTAGGACCGCCAAACGAGGCATCTCCCACCAGCGGGGCACCGCCCCAACCGGGTCATCTCTCGCCTCCCGACATGTAGTGAGGTGCAAGTGAGGGGTGAGGGTAGGAGAAGGAAGAGAAAGGAAAGAGGCCCACTTGTCAGCGTACTGCTCCAGCATTCGCCTGGTATTGATCGGAGAATCAACGGATAACTACCTGTCAGAACAGGTCACTCGAAATTTCCTGCTCCAGAGCGTACTGGATCAAGATAGCAATTATTTCACTAACTGAATTTAGCATTTATCCTAATTCCTTCAAACTGCAAGAGGTGGCTCAAGGCATCAACTGATGTCACTGCAGTCCTTATCGGGAGGTCCTAGGTTCGAGTACCGACGCTGGCAGGATTTTCGACACTTAGCTTGTCAGCTAGGTCGAATTCAGTCGCTGACTGGAGGAGATTTCTAGCGGCCGGCTGCTCTGATCAGTAGTTTCCCATGGTTCCTCTGATCAACTCCAGGCGAATGCCGGAGCAGTACCCTCACAAACGGGCCACGAACCGCGCACTATCTTTCCCACCCCTTCCTTATTCTATCCTCACTCCTTACATATACACTTACACTAACATGCACTACATTACCGCATATGCGGAGAGGCCCGTCAGGAACCAAGAGTTTGTCCCGGCTGGGGCGGTGCCCAGCTGGTGGGAGGTACCTGGTTGGGGAAAACCCCGCTAGCCGACGGTAGGTCAGCGCCGGGTATCTCGGGCGGGGAAAGATCACTCCCACCTCCCGAGCAAAAACATGCATTACACTTACTGGACTAATGACCCTGTTGACGTGCCCGGAAACACTAAACAATCAACCAATCTAATTTCTTAAACATTTATTTGCCCAAAAAAAGTATTTTCGGTCGCGTTTCTCGCAATCCGGGCCATTGTGTAGTAGGAGTGGGCGACAGCGGCGGCGATGCGATCGTAAAGGCGCTACGGCGCGGGGGCGGCGAAGCGCAGGGGGCGGTGAATGGGCGCTCGTTGACGGCAGACACGCAGCGGCGCGACATGACACGCGGCACAGCACGTGTTCGCGCACGCGATTGCGCACGCGGAAGACGATCGCGCGCAGTGGCCGCAGCTTGCGATGCGAGGGTGGCGCCTATAGAGTTGAGAGAGTACCGTGAATAATTACGAAACTAGTGGCCTGCAGCAGCGAAAATGCTGCCAACAAAACCACTCGAAATGGTTTTGCAAATGGTGCACGCGCACTGCTCATGAACAAATAAAATATGTTGTAAGATAGTGATATTCTTAGGATATTTAAGGACAAACCAAACACTAATTAATTATAATGAAATAAAAAACCAAACTACTAATGTTTTGTGACACAATATGGTCGCATTATCATACATCTCAAATAAAGCCGTTATAACAATTAAAACTGCTATTTTACTTTTTTCTGTCATCGTTTACATGTATCAGAGTACTTTTGCCGCCTTATGTATGAACGACTTAGTGTAACTTATTTATTTTTCTTAATAAATGGAGAAGTAATAATACTTTTTTAAGGTTTATTATATTAAAAACAACAAAATACAATGTTAACATTTCGCTAACATTCGACTATCATTTCACTATCACGGACGATTCATTGGAGAGTAACTATAAACACAGCACACAATTCCAACATATTACCTTTTCACTTCCAAAGGAACAGTGTCAAAAAGAGAAACTAAACTCGACAGAACTCTCCGTAACAACTGTTCTGAGGTATCTTGGTTTACATTTAAAAAGCCACTTAATCTGGAAGACCCGTATTATAAAAAAGAGGAAAGAATCGCAAATGAAAGTAAGTAAATCATCGCTACTTAGTTGAAGATCTAAGCTCACCTTGCACAGCAAAATATTACTGTACAAAGCAATAATCAAACCATTCTCCAGCATGGACGTACGGCATAGAACTATAGGACACAGCCAGCTAATCAAACCTGGAGATCCTGAGAAGATTAGAAACAAAAACATTGAGATATTTAAGCAACGCGCCATGGTTCGTAAACAACAATAATTAGCAAAAATATATGAACATCTCATCTATGGCAGAGACTATCACAGACAGAAGTAAGAGGTATCAGATGAGACTGAGCTACCATCAGAACCTACATTCAGAGAATATGTTGGACAATAGTGAACATGTGGACACACCGAAGTGTGAACATATTTTATATTTACCATTTAAATTAAATTAATAGTTACTTGCATAATATGTGATTGCATAATTATATATCATACGCAATTAAATATATAAATAATTGCATATTATTTATAATTTACTAATTGTTCCAAGAGAACAGATTGTAAATTGTTCGTATTGCAAATAAATGAAAACAAAAATACCGTTTTAGTACACCTGACAATAGCATTAATCGACAGAAATCTAGATTACTTTTAGATAGGACTTCTGAAAACATATTTGACATAACGGGATGAAATGCAATTACTAAAAAAAGCATATTATTTTGTTCAGACTACAGACAATCCGAATGGATTAAATTAAGAAAACATTTCGTATTTGTTTTAGCGTTTTATCCCACGCAGCAGTCAATATTTCGAAAGCACGTGTTAAAGCCGTATTAACTGTCACGCGACTCTTGACTGAAAGTAGGGCCGCGTTGACTTCCGACATCGACTAAATTTATAGCTCCTCTTCTCTCTGTTTCCACTGAGATGCTGCTATTGTGGCCACCTCCGGGAGCGATGTGCCAAATATACCTCTCAGCAGAGAAACGACACCTCTGCGTTGTATACAGTCACATCACTTGGCGACAAAAGTTTGGACGCCTGCAAGTTGAATATCATCTTGCGTGAAAAAAACAACTTATCCTCAGAAAGAATTAAATCAGTATCAGTTTTTATATCCCAGTTAGTCAGAAGAATCAAATATTAATAAACATTATGACATTCGATCTGCAGTTATCTTGTGTGAAATGATTAATGTATTTTTTAAATTCAATTTTTCATTAACACATTTCACTTTTCCACTCAAAGTGTTCCATTTCATTTTTTTCTGTAAATAAAACCTTCCACTGAAAAAAGATCTCTCGTAATGTGTACTCATTTTCCCATCAAATTTTGCTCGGTGCACCTCCGAACTGCATGCCCATTTCCTTTCTACTACTGTGAACATGTTAAAGGAGCAAACGAGAGCTCGTCTGACGCTGAGAAGAGCAATAAAATATTACTCAGTTCAGTAGTGGAAATCGCTCGTTTCCTTGTGTGCCAAAGGACCCAAGAAAACGAGCGGACAACAGGTTCAGCTATCACTACATCCATCAGCAAAGAAGTTACGTTCACAACAGAATTCTCGGCGTAGAGGTTCATGTTAAGTCGCAACTTCTCTTCTCTGTTCCACACAATATATGATCTCATTATGTATTTTGTAGCCAGAGCAGTATAGAACGTAAAACCCAGCTATCACATCTACTCCAGGTAAATTGCTTGTGAAATGGTAATTTCGTTAAACATGGTAATTTTGTTAAATGTTTTCATTAAGTTAGGAAACATTTAATCTGCTGTCTGATG
This sequence comes from Gryllus longicercus, assembly GCA_038098605.1. Taxonomy (NCBI): domain Eukaryota; kingdom Metazoa; phylum Arthropoda; class Insecta; order Orthoptera; family Gryllidae; genus Gryllus; species Gryllus longicercus. The sequence goes on from JAZDUA010000499.1 coordinate 784,167, forward strand.
GAATGGAAGTCTGAATATCCTGAATGCGTGGATTTCGCCCTTCTTTCTCGAGACAATGAAACATACAGAAGCGGTTTTAAACAATCTTCGTACCCTCCAGAAAGTGTTTAAGATTCAATTGGTAGTTAAGTTTATAATACACATATTTTTTTTTAAATATGTTAATTAATAATCAGGAAATAATAATATTTTTCTATATTTTACGTTTTCACTTTGATTTGGTTTGATTTTCTTTATTTTGTTAAAGACTAGTAGACACTATGCTACGTTTATGAGTGAAGTACAATCTGGCCACGTTTTCTTCAGTTCCGGTGTCTCTTCCCCACCTTTTAACCCTAAATAGTTGAATGGTGAATAAGAGTACCGAATTTAATAACATTTGGAAATGAACATTTTCGCTCCCTAGTTATAGAAAACTTATTTGAATCAGTAAACGAACTACAGTTACATGAGATTTTAGTACACCGAACAAAATAGTAACCCAGCTTACTCATACCACAGCCAACGAAAGGAGAGCTCAACAAAACGTGTGCATAGAGAAGCTACATTTAATTTCTGAGCTTCATTATTTTCTTCCTTCCTTCGTTTGAATTCATGAGCTTCCTTCAATCATCCGAATGGGCCAGGTCCCCGTTGAGTTCGAATAATTCGCGTTCCACCGTAATACCAACTCGACGAGAAAATGAAGTATTGAGGGAGAGAAAGAGAGAGAGAGAGAGAAAGAAAGAGGAGAGAGAAAGAGAAAGAAAGAGGAGAGAGAAAGAGAAAGAAAGAGGAGAGAGAAAGAGAAAGAAAGAGGAGAGAGAAACAGAAAGAGAGAAAGAAAGAGTGGAGAGAGAAAGAGAGAGGAGAGAGAAACAGAAAGAGAGAAAGAAAGAGAGAGAAGAGAGAGAAACAGATAGAGAGAGAAACAAAGAGAGATGAGAGAGAAACAAAGAGAGATGAGAGAGAGAAACAAAGAGAGAGATGAGAGAGAAACAGAAAGAGAGAAACAGAGATGAGAGAGAGAAACAGAAAGAGAGAGAGAAAAGAGAGAAACAGAAAGAGATAGAGGAGAGAGAAACAGAAAGAGAAGAGAGAGTGAAACAGAAAGAGAGGGAAGAGAGAAACAGAAAGAGAGAGAAGGGAGAAACAGAAAGAGAGAGAGAGAAACAGAAAGAGAAACAAAAAAAGAGCGATAGAGAGAGACAGAGGGAGAGAGCGACATAGAGAGGGAGAGAGCGATAGAGTGAGATAGAGATAGAGCGATGGAGAGGGAGAGCGATAGCGTGAGAAAGAGACAGAGAAAGAGAGAGAATCCGCAGCGTCGTCGCCCAACGGAGCGTCCCCGTTGGCGCGGCTCCAGCGGCGACGACGGGGCGACACCCGAGCCCCCGAAGCGACGCGACGCAGCCCCGGCGCGCGCGGCGAGGTGCGGTCAACGGCAGGAAGGCACGCCCGCGCCGCCCACGTCGCCGCCCACTGAGACGGGCCGTTGCCGAGACTACGAAACGAAGTACGCGGTTTGGGATTTGACATTAGTAAACTACATGCCTTTTGCTTTAGAAAGTTGATTTTTTCGTCAGAAAGTACGCGAAGTTTTTAAGTGAAAAGTACTTTTTTCGTTACATCGCCGAATGCAACCTGAAGAACGAATAGCCTGTGAGAGCGTAGGCTTCCGCGGCCGGAGTCAGTATTTACTAGGCTGTCAGGGTAACGCCGCGTCCATGGCGAAGGTGCCGACGTTTCGGTCGCCTTTCTGCGACCTTCCTCGCATTACGCCCTGATGAAGGTCGCAGAATGGCGACCGAAACGTCGGCACCTTCGCCATGGACGCGGCGTCACGCGGACAGCCTAGTAAATACGAATAGCCTGTTTTAACGGACGGCGCCAAACCACCGTCCATTAAGAACTATCGAAACAAATGAGTTGTTTCTGAAGATGGCGTATGAGTGCTCCTATTCAAAGAAAATTTATTTATTATGTATAAAATATTTTCTTAAATGAATGAGATATTACGAAAAATATTATTTTTTTACTTCTATTATACAATTCTTTAAACAGATGTCTACAACTTGTTGCAAAATAATAGTGATAATGTCAGTTTCATTCTACTACAGGTTTCTACCTATCACGGAGAAGTTTATGAGCCAATCATTAAGAAGTAATCATTCATTGGCCACCATTCTGTTAAATGTTGTGTTGGGCTGAATATTTTGCTGTATTGAGATAACGTTTCAGGGTGACGGTAAACCACACATACCTTCGCCTGTTTTTATAACTAGGGAGATAATCAGAATATTGGAACCCTCGATGGGAACGTTATCCGCTAATATGCTGATAAAAAGAGGTCACATTGAACTTCTGCCTCAATTCTTTAAACACTTAATCTAGTTGATTCTTGGACTGCTCTTTTGAAGCCGTACTCGGCTTTTGTTTAACCAATCTATCTGGGGAATTTAGGTGGCTCTCCGCTAGGGGGCGTTGGCTGAATTCTAAATGTCAGCTTCCACGTAACCCTTTAATGTATGTTTAACTTTTAACAGTGATCATTATTCGTAGAAATAGAAACTTGATGAAACGAAACGATGATGGGTATGTAGGTGATAATATGTGAATGAAATATGACGAGTATGAAGTGATATTGTAAACCAACCGAGTATCGTAAATTTCATTATAGTGTAGTAATTCTCATAGTCGGTTCGTAATGTACTGTTATTTTTATTGTGCCTGATGTTCTGCACAAAATATATGAGTTTAGAGGAATGATATACTTTACCCCAAGGACCGGGGACTTCTTTTGACAATTCTTTTGAAATTCCAGCTCTCAATTCTTTGCTAGAAATCCTCCATCACTCGACTCAATAATTTTTGATCACTTTAATACGTGTCCTATCTTCGCATCTTCTAATTCCCGTAAATTACCTTGTATATGAGTATACAATCTGTTCTTCATACACATTCACAGGGAGTCCGGCATTCTTGGAATCCACGACGCATCGCCAAAACAAATTTATTTATAGTCACATAAACTTCAATATTTAATGAACTGATCTACTTCTCTGTGATTACTACTGCTATGACTTGCGTTTAAATAAAATGATGGCGACGCTAAAAGTGTAAGAAGTGAAAACTAAATAATTACATATTCCTCTGACCTGATGACGTCGATCATTTCAAGCAGTTTCATTTATATTTCTGTTGGTCTTCTTGCTATTTCCATAATCACAATCGCCCGCCTCCAATCGAGATTCTTCCCTCGATGACGCGGCGCGGGCTCACTGTGCTGTAGCCGCGGGCACTTGACCCGCAGGCGGCGACTGGGGCCACCTTGTGGCCGCTGCCGGGCCGGCGTGGCGCGGCGCGGCGCGGTGCGGCGGACGAAGCTGCCGTTAGGCAAAGTTTCGCACGCCCTGCCCGCCTCGGCCGCAAGTTGGAACCGGCGGCGCTTCCGAAATTGAGCAAATAGCAATGGGGCTGGCGCCGAACGGTGGATATATGGGAGGGGGGGTCACAAGTAGCAGAAGTCTCTAACCTGCTAGGTCCAATTCAGCACGCTGCTTGGAGAATTCTTGCTGCCGGCTGCTCTGATCGGGAGTTTCCCAAGGTTTCTCCGATCAGTTCCATGCATAATTCTCTTGCACACACGCACAGTCACAGGTGGCTCAGTGCATCACAATGTCGCTGCAGTGCCTCTGAACGGGACGGGATACCAGGCCCGACCATGGCAGGATTTTCGACACTAGCTTGTCAGCCAGGTAGAATTCCGTCCTTTTGTTCAGGAAAACACTGGATGAATTTAGGTCAGAGCGAGAACTGTCTTTGCAACAACCCTGGTTGGAAAGTCTTAGGGTTCAAGTTCGGATGGTGACAGGATTTTCGACAAGAGCTATGCAAGTATGTCGAATTCAGTCGCTGTCTGGAGGAAAATCCTAGCGGCTGTCTGATTCCATCGGTAGTTTTCCGTGGTTTCTCCGATCAACACCAAGCGAATGCCGGAGCAGTACCCTAACAAACGGGCTACGGACTGCGCCCGATCTTTCCGTGCCCTACTTACACTCACATGCACCATACTACCAAACATCCCGGGAAACCAGCCAGGAGATTAGTGCTAGACCTTGCTCCGACGGTGTCACTCTGGTGGGGAAACGCCTGGTTGGGCAAAATTCCCGTAAGCCGGATTTCGGCCGTCAGCTGGACAAGTTAACCACCACCTCCAGCAATAAAATATGCACTGCACTTACGCGACTAATGACCTTAGCAGTTGACGCACCCGGAATCACTAAGCACATACGCACATAATCGCACACTCAGGTAATACTCTACGTCATTCCACGCTTGTGCCGCCTGGGTCGATCCCTCGCTGATGGAGATACCTGCTCGTGGAAACTCCTTCGAGCCGACGTGAAGGTCACCCGAACTCACGTTTGTTGCAGTTGAGGGGGTTCCCCGCTGCGCGCGTTCACTGGCCATGGGGAATCCCCGAAACCTGAGCAGGCGGAGAGCTTTAAGGGGGGCGGTGAAAAGGAAGGGGCTGCACCACTCTCCCTTCACACGACGCTCCTCACAGAAGATGCGAAACGCACCACGAGTTTCGTGTACATGGAATCTCCAGTACTTTCTCTCTCAGACATTGAACGTGGTGCAAATGGATTGGGGATTTCTTTAACGTTGAAAAGTTCACGCGTACCCCTAATTTGTACTTAACGATGTCACCACGTCCATCCGTCCGTGTGATCCATCCGTCCATCCGTGATATTCTCTCTCTCTCTCTCTCTCTCTCTCTATATATATATATATATATATATATATATATATATATATATATATATATATATATATATATTGTTAACCGCTATTTTACCCAGGCAGCATGGCATTAGCGCCCAATTATTTTTTGACAAAATGAAGATAGATGATAAACATCCAAAAATATTTTCAACTAATTTTTTTTTATTGCAACTCATCTTTTTTATATACTTTCGATTACTCGTGTTTGATATTTTTGTGTTTTTTGAGGGCCTCATATGTAAGGCACTCTTAAGGCCTTTTCAGATCCGGTTTTGATCGTACGGGCTCATACTTAGCCAATACTTAGGGTTTTGCTGGATTCCTTATCTCTATTCGGCCTATGCCTAAAAAATGGACACAAGCAGAAATTCGATGACCGACCAAGGCTATGCAAAACGTGCCAAGGACAACCCGTAACGCAGCACTCACTGAGGGGAATCCCCGCAACCCGAGCTGTCCATAAGCAGAGGGTAGTGAAAGAGGGGAATCCCCCAAACGAAATGCCTACCGTACCGCGAATACCGTTTACTTCGTAATCCTGAGACATACCTGGGTAAAGTGCTTGAAGATATTTCCTTCCGAAGCAATAGCCGTTAACAGTATATTTAGAATATCAAAGAAATCAAAGATAAATTTGAAAAAAATGAATGAATCAATAAACTACTAAAGACTGTCATATATTATTGATCTTCTTCTTGCACCTGACCACATTAATGGACGTGGTGACACCGGCAAGTATAAATTAGGTGTACGCGTAAACCTTCCAACGTTAAAGAAATCCCCAATCCATTTGAAGTGCGTTCAGTGTCTGAGAGAGAAAGTTTTGGAGCTTCCACGTACGCGAAACGCGCGGTGCGTTTCGCATCTTCTGTGAGGAGCGTCGTGTTTACTCTTCAAACATCTCCATAGTTTCTTTGACGCTTTTTTACTAGGCTGTCCGGGTGACGCCGTGTCCATGGCGAAGGTGCCGACGTTTCGGTCGCCATTCTGCGACCTTCCTCAGGGCGTATTGCGAATACGTCGGCACCTTCGCCATGGACACGGCGTCACCCGGACAGCCTAGTAAATACTGACTCCGGCCGCGGAAGCCTACGCTCTCTCTTTGACGCTTAACCCTCGCCCGCTACCGCATATTCTTCCTACTCAACACTTGTCAACGTCTCCATGAATTCCGAAGTTCAAAGAGTCTCGTGTGAAAAGATACGTGGTGTGATAGTTTGCCCATCTGTGGCATGTCGTTGAGTATCGTGTGAAACAAAAACACCCCGTAAAACTTGCTCTGATTACACAAAATGCATCGAGATATTTACGTTACGAAAAGGTGGGCGGGAACTGCTAGTGACAACCTTGCAGCAGTTCCAAAAATGTTATCTACGCGCCGTCCGTATGAGGTACATCACATAGTGCAGCAGCAGGGCCCATGTTATTTACCAGCCTATAAATGAGCATGATGGTGATAGATAGTAGCCCCTCGCGCCGTGCTTCAATGTCAACTTTGGCTACGTCCTTATGAGATACATCACGCGCAGCAGCAGGACCGATGTTATTTACCAGCCTATAAATGAGCATGGTGGCGATAGACGGTGGCCCCGTGCCGCGATGTCACTTCGCGTCTGGCGCAGGCAATAAACTTGAAAGGGGGCGGAGACAGACGAGACACATCGGTACTCGCACTCGTTTGACACTCCCGCGGTACGTAACACAGCGTGAATTCTTCAAACGCGGAGGTTGATCTGTCACCATCCCCTCACGATATAGTCCATTGGCACCCGACATGTCTTTCGATGCTCGTCTATCACGATTTACCTGTTTCACACAGACTCATTAACCTCCAAGCGAGAATCCCATACCAAGACGACACTCTGGCCACTCAGTAACGTAAGATTCTAAACATTTCCTTGACCGTGAACGTGAGAAATCAGTTCTAGTGTTTGCCCTTCTTTCGGCGACTTAAAATATGAGTACAGAAGGGAACATATGATAGCTTAATGACCGACGCGCTCTGTTTGCACTTTTTAATTGTCGGAACTGAAATTAGGACACTCTCTGGGGAATTTCTGACAGATACAGTTGCAAGAGGACACATACATAAATGAGTTTTGTAGTAGAGTGAAGTCATAAATCTTACTTCTATGTTCATATCGAATCATGACATTGCAGTCCACATCGCAAAAAATTTATTTTTTTCATTCAGTGAATTATTAAAGTCTTAACAGTAAGACAAATAACCTAACACGCCTTTACTGTAAGGGATGATTAGAAGCCATAGTGAGGTTATAACAACTGATAACTAGCTATATTTCCGGTCAATGATAATTTTTCGTATTCTGTCTTAAACATTTAAATGGATGGTAGAATACACACAGCGCATTTGTATAATCAGCATTCAGTTGAGCTTGTGATAAAATAACACACCCTATAGAACTCGTGCGTTTAACATTTCTACATTTGAACTTAAACCCTGCTTAGTTTAGTGTTTGAGTTATAAATGTTCACTGACTAAATATTTATTAATACAAAAAATAATTTCCATTAAATTGAAATCAAAATTATGAAATTGCTTGTTATTTAATGTTTGTATTGTCAATTAAACTGAAACATTTGAAATTGATATTTTTTAAACATATATCTGATTGAGATCTTTTAATTGTATCCCTTTCAATCCATCTCTGCTTCTTGCACGCGTACATAACTTGTGATGTAAATAAATGTTTATGTACTCATTTTTACTGTTCGATTCCACCTTTGGATGATTGAAAATCGTACGTAATGAATAAATATCGTATGTAATAATAGAAGACCATCGTGTGCAGCCTTCCCTCTCAATACGCGAAGCGCATCGTTGTCTGGCGCTGTGAATCATCGCCTCGCCCCGCGCCTGGGGAGAGCAGGGGACGGGGCGCGGACGAGCTAGCGAGCAAATAGAAAGACGCACACGGGAGTGAAAGAGTTGTGGCTTTCGAAACAGCTGTGTACCGTCATTCATTTTATACTTAAAAATTGTACGAGCGTTAGTCGTCGCAGGCAGCACTCGAAGCTGAATTTTCTGGTTCACACCGGTTGAGATGTCTCATGAGTACAGCTATTCCTACTACTGCAGGTTGTTGGAAGCTAGGTTACACGTAGCCGCTCTGTAGACGAGAATAGTGGTGACCGTTTGCTCTGATGGGTAGTTATCTGTGTTTCCTGCAATTAACACGAGGAGGCGAATGACAAAGCAGTTCCTTAACAAAGGGCCACGAACCTCGCGCAAATGTTCCGTTCAGACTCACACTAACAAAACACACCTGCACTACAATGTACGGCGGGATAACAGACGGTAGCTCAGATCGTGTCCCAGCTCGGGCAGCGCCCCACTGGCGGAGACACCTCGTGGGGAAAACCCCTGCAATCCTACGTGTACGCAAATGCATGCAAACTCTTATTATGGGGTCGTGCCTCACATTGATAAGAGCGTAAGGATCAAGCAAAAATCATTTCCCTGAGAATTTGTGATTTTGTACTTTGAAATTTGATGCTGTATCTTTCACATACTGAAACAATTCCAGAGAAGGACTTTCCTGTAAACATTGAATCCTCCTAGCAATAGGTGTCCCCTAAATTTAGGATCCACTGTCTAGTATAGATTCTAGATCGGCGAAACGCATGGTTTATCAGCGAAAACTACACACGACTTCAATTTTTAAATAAAAATATTCAATAGATTTCGATTTTTCTCGTTTCTTTTTATGCGAAATGACACAAACTAGTAATTCAGTGGGTAGATCTTCGCTCGAGGGTCGAGAATGGACGATATACAAAGTTGATTTACCAAGTTATTTTTTTAAAAAACTTAAATTCATACATAAAATGTTGATTATATCTCTTTCGGAAAAGGAAGCCATATTGTACTTGAATATTAATTACGGTTCTACTAGACTTTCAAGTGAATGGTATACTGACCTGTAATATTATCAAGATAAAGAGCTGTTATTTGTTACTTTCGCCATAATTTTCGTACAATCAAAAAAAACCAAATTCTAAAAGTATGAAAGTTAGAACATTTGAGTAGTACCAAATTCTGTACTGGTCGAAAAATTAACTAATGGTTTAAAGCGGCGCAATTTCATTTCCCGGACCTCCTGGGCCCTTGGGGCGCGCGGGTGTAGGAGCGAGCGAGCGCGAACGGCCGGGCGGGCGGGAGCGCTAGCATTACTCAGGCTGCTCCACGCGTCGCGAGGCCCCGGGCGGGCTCGGAGGGGCGACGGGGCGAGGCGGGGCGGGGGGGGGGGGGCGCTGTTTGGCCTGTGAAACCCGACACCGCCTCCCATTACCCCGCCAGTCTACTTTTGGCGTCCGCCGCTCTCCTCGCCCGCCGTGCCGCGCCGCGCCTCTCCGCTCGCTAGAGCTCGCTCGCTCTCTCGCGCCGCGCCGCGCCAGGGCACTTGGACGGCGCAGACATGCCTCTCGGCGACCCGCGTTCGCCCCCGTGCCGCCACACGTGGCCCCGCCCGCCGCCCCCGCGCCGGAAGCAACCGCCTGCGACCGCGCCCGCGACGCCCCCCTGCGGCTTCCGGTGGGGGGGGCGGCCGCGGCGCCCTCACGCGGGGAGTGAGGGGCCTCGGGTCGACTCGGGACGCGAATTCGGTTGTGAAGCGCGTCCAGAGGTGCCATTGGCACTGGCGACCCGTGTGGCTCGCCCGACTCACGTCATATCATCCGTAAAGCGCAATTGGCGTCGTCGCCATTAGATCCCGGAGATCCTAGTCCGTCACCCAACCAGGAACCCGTGATGTCTCGAATTCGCTTAATCACCGAGACTTTGCGTAGTTAACGAATTAGGCTGGCGGCACTGGCTTCGCGGGCGTGCCCTTTCAGTAGAACCATTCCAGCATTCGCCTGGGAAACCCCGAAAACCCCGGTCTGGATGGCCTACACGGGGATCGAAACCGGGCCTCCCGAATTCGACGTCAGCGCGTTATGCCCTGAGCCACTAACACCTAAAACCCGGGGTTCAAATCCGAGTCTCTCCTTGTGGAATGGTGAAGGACCAAGCGGCATCGTGACAGGTTTTCTCGAGGTTCTTCCGTTTCTCCTCTTCTCCCTCCTCTGTTGCTTCATCACCATTTAAATAGATAGGGCACCCTCAATATTTCGGAAGAGGAGATCATCCATACAAAATCAAATATAGGAATCAAAAAACCGACGTAGGTAAATACTCTTTTGCCAACCGGACAATAACTGACTGGAACAATTTACCTGCTGCAGTACTGGCGACTTTTCCCTCCAGTGTGCGTTGCTTCCGGAAACGCCTAGAGAATTGCGTGTGATGCCAAATAACTGTGTATGTTAGGTCTTCTTAGACATTCTTCTTAGTTTTACTTTGTTAGTTTTTACTTGGTTGTACTTTTCATATTATATATATGTAACATTAATATCTCTGTATATGTGCTGTAAAACTCTGCCACCGAGCGAAAGCTCATTAGCAGAAAAATAAATATTATTATTATTATTATAAATCACAGCGCCATCGTTCATGAATGAATCAAATCAAGCGAGGTACGGACGAGACGTAGTAGATTCTGACAATTTTACCAAGAAATGACCTCTAAAAAAATATCTCCCTGTTCGCCAGTTAGCGTTTGAAGATAATTTTACATTCTGTAACAATAAATTATTTCTTGTCAAATATGCACAGCGATCTCACGACAACGGACTTTTGTTGCATTGAATTCTCAGCCAAGTACAATAAGCAGATATCGTAAGTGTTATATTTACCAACAAAACTCCCTAAAACGGCATATCATTATTTTATATTCTACGATTTTTACATTGGTTTTATTGCTATTTTAGGTATGTATTCAGCAAAATGTATCAAGGTTTAGCAGCAATAATTTAAAAAAAGTATTAAAATGTCTGAATAGTCTTCTAATAACTTGCCTTTCGAGTTTGTAATATTTTTAAAAGATTCCGTTACTATTAACATTAAAAATTATTATTTAAATACATGTTACAGACGAGTTTTCTCTAAAGAGTAGAATTACCAAAAAAATACCGCAAAAGTAAACCGTTTAACATCTTTCTATTACCTTCATACTTTATTTCTAGAAATACGATTGTCCATGCAAAGAAAGTTGCGCAAAATGTGCGATACTTAGTTCTTTGAATCTGAAATTCAGAACAAATTAAGAACCGAGTGTGTTCTTTCATTCTTGTGAGTCAATTGACCCAATTTCTGTTCTTATTCCGTAGCGTTTACGTAACATGACAATAAAAGTTTTAGGTATTCTAAAAGTAGAGCAAATGATTCGTTCTCTGAAACACGCAATACTAGTGTAGCCAGAAGTATTCTCTCTTGTCAGCAATACGATGGATAAATCAAATGAATCATGATTAAAATCTCAGAAAACTAGGATCCATCCGCTAATTCATTTCTTCCACAATATGTACACTAGTCTTTACATACAAGCTTATATTTCACATAATTACATATTTCATTCATATTTTCTGGAATGTTTTATATGCATTTTATGAACATTTGTTATTATAATTTGTGTTTTTCTACTTCACAAAGGGTTCCATATAGTTTCAATACAGATCAGAATACCAGATTGTCAAACTATTCCCATTGCATTTCTCCCCAAAATATCTCTTTTCATATATTCGTTTATCTGATCCACAAATTGCCATGCAAATATCATGTCAATCATTGGAACGTTTAAAAAAAGTTCAAACACAAGATTCCTCCACCAATTCCAAAGACTAAGAACATTTGATTGCAGATGTGACAACGCAGAATAACAAAATCTTGGCAACATCCCCTACAGCGTTTTTCCGAACTTTTACTGACACGAGTCACTTCGCGAGTGATTTTTTAATCAGCTGATTGGCAGATTAGACGACTCGAATTTCTGCCACTGCCGGAACCCAAATGCAAAATGCAGTTGTGTGTCAGTCGTGAATAGGCATACGTACATTTGCATAAATGGATTAGTTTTCTATCACGGTGTGAAGGGAATAGGATAAGTTGCTTACTATAAAATATTTTCCATGGTTTCACTTTCTTCAATGCAGCGCGGTGTACGAAATATCACGTGGGGTAGAATTAAGGATGATTACAGGAGTGAATACATTTGCTGACCCGTACTTTACGAATTTATCTGCACATAAACATTCTGTGGGCGATCTGAAAGCGATCTTTGATGCGGACTCGGGGTTACCATCCCGATACGGTGCCTTGTAAACATGCGACTGATGTCTCTGGGTGGTCCAAGGACTCTGCCTAGTCAAACGAACCTACGCACGCATACGCAGACAAACATATTTACACAAATAGGCATTTGCAAGCTGAAATTGATGAACACCGTAGCACCTAGAGAAGGCCTTAATTTCGTCGGAGATAAATTTTAAGAGGAAATAATTAGGCTGAAATCAGAATAGAGGAAGATGAAGCCGAAATTCGTTCTTAGGGAAAAAAAATCATACTGAGGGTGATGATTCCTGGAGGATCGTACACCTCTGATATTTGGCTATTAAAGATCTTTTAGGCTTCTGAAATATGCTGTATAATTTCTTAAATATGCAGCATACATTGGCAATTTCTTTTACACAAAATTTATTTTTCATAGGACTGTTTTATTAAAAATGAGAGTTGTAAAATATTAAAGCAAACAGAAGTATACGTGCTAAAACACGTATAAAAACTAGGATCATTCAGAATCATTTTATGAGCAGAAATTAAACTTTCTATTTCGTTTCGTTTATTTGTGGTGAAGTGATAGCGCTCTCTTTTTTATGCAGATCGCTACCACAATAACCCGAGCATTTTTTTTAATAGTGCCAGCTTCAATATCATTTTCTGCTTGAGATCGCGTTGTAATTTATTACCCAACGTCTCAATTTCACACCGAGATTTTTTTGTTGCTTTCAGAGTTCTGAAAGGCGTAGACTCTAATGGTGATAAGGGCTGTCTTGCAACAATGTGGCCCACGGAGAACAACTAATGGCGATGTTTTTTGTTTTGTTGTTGTTGTTGAAATAAGGGATTCTAAATATTACCTCATTTCGAGTGTCTACAACAGTGTCACGTACAGTAAAATCTGAATTCGCCTGCACAACCGAAGTGTTATCAGGACCCTCAGAAAGCCCAGGGCAGGTGACGAGCCAGCTCACTCACTTCGCCCTCAGAAAGCCCAGGGCAGGTGAGGAGCCAGCTCACTCACTTCGCCCTCAGAAAGCCCAGGGCAGGTGAGGAGCCAGCTCACTCACTTCGCCCTCAGAAAGTCCAGGGCAGGTGAGGAGCCAGCTCACTCACTTCGCCCTCAGAAAGCCCAGGGCAGGTGAGGAGCCAGCTCACTCACTTCGCCCTCAGAAAGCCCAGGGCAGGTGAGGAGCCAGCTCACTCACTTCGCCCTCAGAAAGCCCAGGGCAGGTGAGGAGCCAGCTCACTCACTTCGCCCTCAGAAAGCCCAGGGCAGGTGAGGAGCCAGCTCACTCACTTCGCCCTCAGAAAGCCCAGGGCAGGTGAGGAGCCAGCTCACTCACTTCGCCCTCAGAAAGTCCAGGGCAGGTGAGGAGCCAGCTCACTCACTTCGCGACCACTGAACCACTGGCCCCGGCGCTTCGCTCGCTCCGCCGTTGAGAGGAATTGGGCGGGCGGGTGGGTGGGTGGGTGGGTGGGAGTGTGGGCGGAGGCGTCCGCTGGCGCGGCGCCTAATGACCAGACGCACCAACCTCCCCCACCCTCCCATTCCGCGGCGTCCGTAGGGCTGTTCACCGCACGATACTCCTCGCCCGTCCCCACACGTCTGCGCACCCCAAAACAACAGGGAAGGAACTGCTTTCCGACCCACTCTCATCTTCGTCATTAAACTTTTTTTTTACATTTTTCATTTACATTTAATTAATTTAAATTTATTTTCCTAAGTCATAAGATAATTTCGTTCTCCTCGAAGGAATTTAAACTTTAATTGTACAATTAATTGAAACCGTTTTTGATTTTATGTTTGACCATTTACAGGGTTGCCTGATAAATTGGACAGCATGTTCCTTAAATTTAAAATTCTCGAAATTGTGAGGTTTAAAAGGAGGAAAATTATGAATTGCACATTTACGAAAATATAACGTAAGGCTTCGAGACACCTTGGAAGATTTTCAGGAGAGCCTCGGCCCGTGTCCGCCCGCCTACACTCGTCCCTCGCTTTTAACGACGTCAGTAGTCACGATCTCTCCAGACACTTTTGACCTTGCGTGCGTTCATTAATTTACTTGCATGATTGAGTTATCCTCTTTTCTCCCCTAAGCGAATTGAACGCCTTGCCGTGGACTTAGGATAGTAGGAACGGTGCTCGAGTAGTTAACCGGAACTAAATCATGTGCGAGTATTCCATGTTTCCTCACGGGTCAACTACTTAGGCCATTAGTCGTGTAAGAGCGGTGCATGCAATAGCCGGGATGTGGCAGTGTCCTCCCTCTTCTGGAACGTGATATTTGCTGCCATGGTACATGTTGTTTATATATATCTATATATATATATATATATATATATATATATATATATATATATATAAAATATTTATTTTGGCCACAATTGGCGTCTTTGCCAGGTGGTAGCCAATTAATTACACCATACAAATTAAAATTTAAATAATGTATTACCTAGAACCATATATACCCCAGCATAGCAAGAAAGCCTCCATTTCACGCGTACACTTGTGAAACTTGCACACACTGTGCACACACCCAAACACGCACGCACCACGCACAAATACGTATACACACACACACATACATACATACTTATACACACCCACACAGCCCTACACTCCACTAGCGGTTCTCCATCGCCGCATCTCCGCCAGCGGGGGGGGGGGGGGGGCAGCCCCAGCCGAGATATGGTCTAAGCATGTCTAGTAGTGTAGTGCATGTGGCTGTGTGTGGGTGGGTGGAATTGGAGAGGATAAGGACGAGGGATAGAATGCCGTTCCGGTATTCGCCTAGTTTTGATCGTAGAAAACACAGAAAACCAACGATAAGTGCAACCTGACACCAGTACTCGCCTCCAGACATTTCAAGAGTTCCTCCCACATTGATAATTAGGAAAATTCGTCACCGATGGCGCTCGAACCACAGGAGACGCGGTCAGACACACCGCAGCGCCAAGCCATCTCAGATGTAAACTCTTTACACAAAACATTTTTGTTCTTGCCGTATGCAAATGTTGTTTCCCACTCCTTCCCAATAGTCACGTGGGTCTAACGCGGCGGCGTCCGCCCTGTGTTGCAGCTCGGGCCGCGGCGGCGCGGGCGGCGACGGCGACAAGGGCAGCGGGGGCGGCGCGGCGCTGGACTCGAGCAGCGAGAGCGCCGACGGCCACGACCACAAGCCGCCGGCGGGGCTCGACGCCGCCACGGCCTCCCTGGGCCCGCAGGGCGCGCAGCCGGGCGGCGGCCGCGCCGGCGGGCAAGGCGCGGGCGGCGGCGGCGGCGGCGGCGGGGCGCTGGCCCTCCCAGGGCTCACGGCGCTGCCCGGAGGAGGAGGAGGAGGAGGAGGGGGCGGGGCGGCGGAGGGCGCGGGCGCGCAGGCCCACCACGCCTCCAACGCCGCGACGGACCACCTCTTCGCCGGAGGTAATGCTCTTCCGCAGCTCATAGTTTACAAGCAGTCACGTTGGTAGAGTTTATACAGTCAGTCCCGGCTCTAGGCATGGGTAGACCTCTGCAGCAGTTCTTTCACAAGCAGTCACGTTAGTATAGTTTATACAATCAGTGCCGGTGCTAGGCATGGGTAGACCTCTGCAGCAGTTCTTTCACAAGCAGTCGTTAGTATAGTTTATACAATCAGTGCCGGTGCTAGGCACGGGTAGACTTCTGCAGCAGCTCTTTCAGAAGCAGTCACGTTGGTATAGTTTATATAATCAGTGCCGGCGCTAGGCATTGATAGACCTCTGCAGCAGCTCTTTTACAAGCAGTCACGTTGGTATAGTTTATATAATCAGTGCCGGCGGCTAGGCATTGATAGACCTCTGCAGAAGCTCTTTTACAAGCAGTCACGTTGGTATAGTTTATATAATCAGTGCCGGCGCTACGCATTGGTAGACCTCTGCAGCAGCTCTTTTACAAGCAGTCACGTTGGTATAGTTTATATAATCAGTGCCGGCGCTACGCATTGGTAGACCTCTGCAGCAGCTCTTTTACAAGCAGTCACGTTGGTATAGTTTATATAATCAGTGCCGGCGCTAAGCATTGGTAGACCTCTGCAGCAGCTCTTTCACAAGCAGTCACGTTAGTATAATTTATACAATCAGTGCCGGCTCTAGGCATGGGTAGACCTCTGCAGCAGTTCTTTCACAAGCAGTCGTTAGTATAGTTTATACAATCAGTGCCGGTGCTAGGCACGGGTAGACCTCTGCAGCAGCTCTTTCAGAAGCAGTCACGTTGGTATAGTTTATATAATATATATATATATATATATATATATATATATATATATATATATATAATATATAGTATATATAATCAGTGCCGGCGCTAGGCATTGGTAGACCTCTGCAGCTCCTCTTTTACTAGCAGTCACATTAGTATAGTTTATACAATCAGTGCCGGCGCTAGGCATGGGGAGACCTCTGCAGCAGCTGTTTTGCAAACAGTCACGTTAGTATAGTTTATTCAATTAGTGCCGGCGATAGACATGGGTAGACCTATGCAGCTCCTTTTTTACTAGCAGTCACGTTGGTATAGTTTATACAATCAGTGCCGATGCTAGGCATGGGTAGACCGGGCGGGTAGTAGTTTCTTGATACACGTTTCCCTTTTTAATTTTTTAGGGGTGATCGACATTTCAGCATTGCCCCGTGCTTGAAATTGTCTACCTCCGGCACTGTATACAATAGTGAGCATACGTTATCAAAAACAGTATATTCTGTATAGAAATGCCAAATGAGTATTCTGACTCAGGCACAATGCAAAGAATCCTGAAACTTACCATTAGAAGCATTAAATTGATCTTACGACCAGTAAAATGCATCAAATTTACAGTAGCGTGATTAATAAACATACACAATGTCTCACACTCAGAAAAGTCACTGTCTCTTTCGAAAGCTCTTTAACCAGAGAAATGTCGGACATATAAAAGTATTGAGTAAACAGGAGTGTTTGTAGTAAGGGTGTATTCAAAAATCTTTCAGAAAAATAGAATATTTTGTAATATCTCGTCGGAGAAAGGAGGTACGTACCAGAATATACGTGATAGAGCAAATGTATATTAAAAGTAGGGTTGCCAACAATGTTCTTGTAAAAGGGAGTACATTCGATAACACATAACACAATTCAACAACACATTTTTTAAAATAAATATTTAATTTAGACTACAATCAGCTCTATTTATTCCGTATCTCCATTTGCGATTCAAGTGAAAAGTTTCGATCGCATAACGCACATGAAAATAGACTGAGCGTGTTATTTCTTTTATTTTTAGTCGCTAACAGAGACACTATCATGCATGCGTGTCAGCGTTCAGTAAAAAAAGGATATTCATGTTTTCTATTCTAAATTAAACAATAAAGGTAGCAGATGTTAATCCTGTGATAAAATAAATGACAAGCAAACTTAATTGATATTTTATAATAAATATTGAAACTTATATAAATTATATCAAACGTATATACTTGCTAAGAATCTCATTCCGTAATTTCTACACAAAACATTTCATTTAAAATCTCTGAAATTAGAGTTAGGGAAGGTTCGTAATGCTAGAAAAAAATTATGTCCCATTAGTATGGGTAGCTTCACAATTTTTATTCGCGAGGAAATATGTTCTTCCTTTCCTTCATATTCCACTGATTCCATCTCAAAATTTATTTTTCATGTTCTTTCAGAGCGTTGCATAGATATCGTAATAACGTTATATTTTCCGTCCACTCCGCATATCTTTATTTTCCATTTACATTACGAAAATATACGAGCTGACGACCGTGTAACGTTAAAAAAATCTTAAACAAAACCACGGTAGCCCGCGTATCGCATCGGTTCATCACTTCCGAATTTTTTTAATTGCTCCCCTCCCCCAGCTCTTAATTAACTTCTGTCTCTCCCAACGTATTTCACTGGCAGTGGTATTGTGAGTTTTACAGTGCTGTAGACGTGAATTGCTTTCATCCCTAATGAATAGCGATGCTTTGTGTGCGGTGGCTGGCCTTATCAACTCATCGCTTCTCGCGTGTGGAATAATTGTGTTCATGCGCTTAACAGATGCAATGCAGTAAATCTCGCAACCGAAACGGTAATAATAGGAGAGTGTGAAGAATTAAAAGGTACATGTGTACCACGCGAGAATTAGAAGGTATATTAATTCTTTTGTTTCGGATTTCATTGATCGACAATTCGTTTAGAT
This sequence comes from Gryllus longicercus, assembly GCA_038098605.1. Classification (NCBI taxonomy): domain Eukaryota; kingdom Metazoa; phylum Arthropoda; class Insecta; order Orthoptera; family Gryllidae; genus Gryllus; species Gryllus longicercus. Next base: position 802,305 of record JAZDUA010000499.1, read on the forward strand.
AGATATGTTTGCGAAACGTTAAACGAATGTTCCTTTCATTGTAGCAAGTAATACATTGCCCAAAACAGTTTTCATAGGTTTGTTTCTGCCAAGTATGAATAATCTCGACATTCTTTTTGATTTCTCTTAATATTTTGTATAACATTACAACCAACCAAATTATAAATGTGTGTGGTATTTGTTATTTCTGTAGATTATACAATTGTATTCTCGAATTAATACAAATTAATTTAAAAATTATAAATTAACATAGTGCATTAAAATTATATGCTTTATAATAGTATTATTATATGTTATAAAGTAGAAGGTTATGTTATAATGAATTTTTACAAACAAATGTTTCACGTGTTCGATAGACCGAGCGGTGCAATCCTACGAGCGAAGCATAATCACTTTTACCATGCATGCCATACACTATTTTTTTTAGATAACCTTACTAACTTTCATTTTATTTTACGTCTAACTCGCATGACGTAACTTTCATTTAAGTATACAAATCACTAATGATGCACTCAGGCCAGTAACTCATGCGTCAAATAAAATTGTTAGGATTTCGTTGTTGGATTCACAAATGTAACTGAATAATTGAGCAGTGTCTCACGTGTAGCACTAGCACCAAAAATTGTACTTTTAGCGCGCTAGGCCTGCCATGAAACAACCACTTTTACAGCGACTGTCTAAAAATGTTTTCGTAAGATATTTTTAAAAAATTATAATTGCGCGCTCTAACAGTGTGTCGTCTGTGTGTCCCAGGCGGTGGCAGCGGCGGCGGTGGCGGCGCAGACCTGAAGCCGTCAGTGGCGTCGCTGCAGGCGAGCGTCATGTCCAACGCGTCGCTGGCGGCGGCCTACCAGTCGCACCTGGGGCTGGCGGCGGCGGCCGCGGCCGCGGCGCAGCAACAGCACCACCACCACCACACGCACCACCCGCACCACCACGCGGCACCGCACCAGGCGGCGTCCGCCCCGCGCGCCGCCGACGGCGGCGTGGCCGTGGCGGCGGCGGCGGGCGGCGGTGGAGGTGGAGGCGGCGACGGCGCGGGCGCGCTACTCCACGACTACCACTCCTTGTGACAGTGGGCTGCTGGCTACTCCTACAGCCAGTGACTGCCTCGGCCCCGCCACCCCGCTCGCTCCACCCCGCTCCCGGCGCCGCACCCCGGCGCGTGAGACGACGTCACCCGCCTTCGCTCCCGCCGCAGCGCAACCATCCGACGCCTCGGCCAGCAACGCAGTGTTCACGCTAGAGGATGAGGTGCGGTCGACCTGACGCATGCAATCCGCCCCTCAGTCGTCGATCAGCGTTTCAAACCAGGAGGATTCGTCCAGGAACTCAAGGCTCTTCACCCTGGTGGATGAGATGCTGTTGATTCGTGCGTGAAATCCGCCTTAGGCTGGTGGTCGACTTCGCTCAACGATCGAGCATTTCGAACCAGGATGCTCTGTCCAGCAACGCAAGCTTTTCACTCTCTAGTGGATGAGATAGTCGTTCCATGGCATGGACAGTGTTGTCTGCTGAACAATGCAAGTTCACCACTGCAATTGTCTCTTCCTATCGCTACTCAGCGGTCCAAAACAACCTTAAAGCTATACGCAGTGATGCAAGCTCTTCACACTCCCAGAGACTGCGTCGACCTATAGCGTGGAGAGTGATGGTTGTTGAGGACCTCCAGTGCTGGAGGTGGTGAATGCCTCCCAGCGATCCAGCACTTCCGACTAGGAGGCAATATTATCCGTCGCGATCTCTCCATTCTGGAGGAGATCATTGACCAAGCTTTTTTGGTTCCGTCGGCTCAACGGTTGTGCATCTCTCTCCAGCAGTCAATATCGAGCGACGATTGTTAAACGATCCAGGTCCTCTTCTCTGCAGGCGGAGCTTGTCCAGCAAAGCACTACAACTCAGCAGACACGGTAATCTTGTAAACTGTCAAACTGTTTGGGATTATACAGTATGACGCCATGCCTTTATATCTGAACTACTAGAGGCCTTTTCCTTGAAACATTTTCCAAGCAGTTATGTTCAATTTTCCTCTTACATGACGGACAAGTGTTTCTTCGAGTCCGTCTATTGTCATCAGCAAGCTTCCTGTTTATGTTTCCATCAATTCTGAAACGGAAGATGTCGATGGATATGATACTAGCACAAAAAAGGTGTCTGACACACCCCGAAAGATTTGTCGTATGCACATATTCTTCAAACACACTAATGGACAACAATAAAGTTTTGTTGCTAAAGGAGTGTTGGTGATCTAAAAACTCAGTAGTTCAGAATCTTACTTCTGTATTCAAAACCGTGCCAGTGCCACCGCAACACCTCTATTAAAGACAATTTTATCTCAACTGCATCGACGGCGTTGACATGTTGCGCCGATCATTGTGTAGCCGCAGTGGAGCGAATAACTGGAGCAGCAAGACTTTGTAACCTTGAACCTCAGTGAAGTGTTCTTTCCAACAACGACCTAACCCGCCTCCTTTACAAGTCGCTGAGAGAAGAGCAGTGTTTGTGTCTCAAGTGAGCAAACTCTTTGGGTGATGATATCTTTGTTGTAGTTGAAAAAACAAGAACTACGTCCTACAAGTGGGTGTGTTCAAAGAGAGAGAGAAGATACAGCGAAAGTGTACGCATCGAAGACTCGTTTGTGATAAAGAAAAGAAGAAAAAAAGAAGTGTTTTGCGTAGGACGGCACTTGAGTGTGATCCGCCCTCTCTGTGAACCAGTGCAATGACCCGGCGAGGTGGTCCTCAGGGCGACCTCGGGGTCCCTCTTTCTCCTCGACCTCGCTGCGTGCGCCAGGCGCATGCGCGAGGTGAACCCGATTTGCACGCTTCCTCCTGGCGGTTGGTTCCGGAACTCCGGTTGCGACTTAACGCGCATGCGCGTGTTGCCTAAAGCTGACGAATCGTGCGCCATAAGGAAGCGTGCAGATAGTGACGTAGTGTTTGTGAGGGTGTGATCGCCTACCCTAGCGTACAGAATGAGAAAACACCGTTGCCGTAAATTCTCCGTCGTTTTCCTTCCGCCTCCTACATTGTTTCGCGTATTCCATTCCTTGAATCTTTGTTGCTTGTAAAATCAAGTACATCATGCCAAATAGAAATATTTGAAGGGTCACTGAGATGTAAACGTAAGCAACGTATTTTCGTTATTCAACTACAGTACTTTTTCAAGTCCTCCGAACACGTCTCTTTTTCAGTTTTTATTCAATTTTCTCGTCTATCTGCTGGGTAAATAACCAACTTCTTTTCTTGGTCCCACACTGATTCAAAAATGTCCGCCAAACACACGAGTATGATCAAAACTGCATAGTTTAGCTTACGTTTATCTCTCAGTGACCATTATGTTTGTTCGTTTTACGCAAAAATACCTGCTGCTCATCGCAGCTTTACACGTGGTCTTCACACTAAAAATTTAACAAAATCCATTTCAATATTTCGTTGTGTTCCAAAGTCGTTCATCAATTACCATACGCACATTTTACAAGGCGTACGATATCAGAAGATCTCATATTTAAAATCCTTTGACATTTTTTGTTATACAGATTTCCTAAGTATATTAATATTCTAAAGAACACCGGCATTGTACATATAAAATTGACTTTTTTTAAGTGCTCTATTACTTGCCTGTAAATTCAACAAATTGACTTGTGTTATATATTTTCTACTTACCCCTTAACCGTATAACCGAATTTTTAGGCATGAAATGTCCTCAAATCATTACAAAAATCACCGATTAGTGATTGTGATTGCTTCTTTCTATAAATAAGTCAAATGTAATGCTACATTGACCATGATTGCGCCTACGACAGGCTGCCAAAACGCAACAAAGCTACATCGAATGGAGTGAATCGTCCGCACGGCGAAGCGCTCTCAGGCTCTCCGTTGGCGTCCCATGCTCGGTTTAATTAAGGACATTCGCAACCGAGGGGGCTGGGCGGGGTTGTTGGGGCTGGGCGGGGTGGGCACGACGCCAGCGCTGTCTGGCGACACGCTCGAGAAACTGCGACGCACTCGGGAAGGGTGGGAGGTGCGGGAGGGGGCGGTCCCGGTTCCTAAAGGCCGTTCCGGACAAGTTGGCTGCGCGGGTGTGGCGGTTGGCAACTCGTTAGGGTAACGAGTCGCAAAGTTTAGGAGGCGGCTCCAGCAGCCTCCCAAAACACGTCGTCTCACAGATACTACAAGAGGGATTATGCATCTCGTGAACACTCGAAATGCGACCAAGAGAAGAGATGATGACAAATTTTGCTACTTTTGTGTCATTTTCATATATATACTCATTCAATCACTTGAAATTGATTGTCTTATTTAAATTAGCGAGCATTTTATTGAGTAGAGTACTTTCCAAGCAGTAAATTATTCGCTAGATAAGTTGTACATAAATGTATAAAGTATAATATAGTAATTTCCCTTTTTGTATGACCTATTGTAATTTTCTAATCTATTAATGTAAGGAAATACCAACTCTATTAAAATCTCGCTTCTCTTAAAACCCAGACAGTTCTGGAGCAGAGCAGACACAATTCAAACGCGATATTCGCTACGACAACATTCAGTACCTCATTTCCCATCGGATACTATGGTATCATTGTTGCATAAGTACATGACACACTGGTATTCTATTTAAATTATCTCATAGATATTTTTATCGGATTATTGTTACCAGTAGAAACTGCAGTGCTCATATTCCCTTGCCCGCTTTGCTGACGACCATTCGCTGCCAACTTGTTTGGAACGGGTTCTGCCAGGCTGCGCCACTGGTGTCGCCGACGAGAGGCCAGGGCGCTGGTCTGCCCTGCAAAACAAAGAACATCCCGCTGTTTTGGCATGGAGAGCCAAACGCCGTACACATTATGTGGCAGGCCAAAACCAGGTCACAATCCATCAAAAATAAACCAATGAAAAAGATGAAGATCTCAGGAACACGAATCTCAAAGCGTTCAGCTGTACTCTGGGTGGTCTGTTAATACCAGACAAGTGTGCTAGATTTTTCTAATGTTTGTCTTTCGCACTTTTTCTCGAATTTAAGGCGATAGTTGCGTAATGTTCCTCAACTATTGCTCGTTTTTATTTCTGGGGACACGCCGGTGACGAAATGTTTGCCCGTTCCTGCCCTGTTCGCGTCCCTCAGCCCTGCCGCCCCTCCCCCTCCCTCCTCAAGTCTCGCCATTTTGTCTTTTCCTCTTTCTCTCTCCACTTTCTTGTCTCGTCTTCTCTTACCTCTCTCGCTCTCTTCGTCTTGTTCTACTTCGGGGAGTCCCCCCGGCGCACGCACGCACAACGCGATTCTTTCACCTGACAAATGACGAATGTCATGACATGTTAATAATAAAACGATAACAATAAACGATGTGTGTATGTATGTGAAACTGTCTTTCATTTGCCCTGACCTCCTTGACAATCGTTAAATGTTATATAAATAAAATAATAATAAAAATTATGTTTATATATATTAAAAATAATTATATTATATCATTTATTGGACGACGGGTTACTTGTTGATCGAAAATCGTCCGTTCCTTTCACATTTACGATTGGTAATTTATATTTATAAATAAAATGAAGTAACGTAGGATATGTGTATCAATCTGTAAACTATAATATTTTTCTTAAAAACAACACTTTGATCCAGTGCTTTATTTATGACCCACGTATAATTAAAATTTCATAAATAATAAAACTAGAGCTGTCTTTTCGTGACTTAAGAATTAAGGTACTGAATTGGAACTTCAAATAGACTGAAAAAGTGATGTAAAATACAAGTGCTGTGTGTTGAGTCACTCGTCGATTATAAATTTATATTAAAGACACATTTATTCAATGAAAACAAGCGTCTACTTACGGTAAGTTAGTTCTACGTCCTGTTACGCCGTAACTTCAAATTTACAAAGTGGGTAAATAATTAAATAATCTCATTGAAATTAACTTTTTGTAACAATTAATTAATCATTAATATGAAATCGAGCATTTATTTTCTTCAAGTGAAGGAATTATTAATATACTAGCTGACCCGGCCACGCGTTGCTGTGGCTAAAGTTTTTGTTATATTACATTATAGTAAACAATCTAAGAGGAACAATAAGAGAACATCAGTCACGGAGTCCACTATGCTTTTTCACACAGATGGTATTTGTAAAAAAATATGGTGATCTCCTTATTTGACTTTCTACTACTATAACCCTTTAGTACAATGAAATTATTTACCAATAAAGACGAAAATATTGATGTTGGTATACAAATTCACTGGATTGAGATTTGAAGGGGAAGTACGTTGAACACAATTAATTAAAATGTTCTTACACTTGATATTAAGCAGAAATCAATAGGTACAAAATAAAAATTTATCAGATTTATTATTTCCATTTAATTTGTATAACAAATATAAGTACTATTCAATTATAAATACTTTCAAATTCAATTTAATTTAACACCAATCGGTGCACAATGTTTTTGGTTAACCTGTCTTTAGCTAACACAAATATATTAGACGGTTTCCCAACACGTGAACACGCAACATATAGTTGCCCATGAGAAAAACATGGATTTTCCAAATCTAAACCACAAATGGACATTGTTTGACCTTGAGATTTATTTATAGAAATGACGAAAGCTAAACGAATTGGAAACTGTAGCCTTTTGAAGGGTATGGTAGAATCTGATGGTATCATCGGAATACGTGGCAGCAGGACCACTTTTCCTTTAAACTTCCCAGCCAAAATGGTTGCTTCAAGAATGTTTCCGGTGATCTTTTTGATGACCAAACGTGTACCGTTACATAATTGAGGTGGATTCAAATTACGGAGGAGAATAATAGTGGAACCAATCTTTAATCGAAGATTATGTGGTGGCATTCCAGGGATATCTAATGAATTTAAAAATTCAATCGGAAAATTTACACTTTCATTTTCATCAACAACAGTATCGATTGATTTAAAAGACATCATATCGCCTGGTAATAACTGTAGTATCTGGAAGTTAATTTCGTCAACATCAACGTTTTTGGCTGCCAAAATCGCCCGTTGACTAAGCCATTCATGATTCAAATAATTATTCTGTATATCCGGGAAAATACTCTGAATCAATTCATTTTTATCCTGAACAACAGTGCAAAAATTGTCTGGTAGTTTAATGCATTGCGTATTTGGTTGCAGTTCTATTTTACCGTTCCCAATATCTAGTAGTTGTTCGGAAAATATTTGTGCTGATGGATCATTTTGCAATTGTACTCGCATATTTATGGTCAATCGAAGAGTTTCAACACTTCGCCATAAGAATGATTGTTTCAAACATGCATTAATCTCATCCGCGAAAGTAGAGCGAGGTATAACCGGTAAGGTCTGCCGGAAGTCACCAGACAAAAGTAAGATAGCACCACCGAAAAGTTTATTATTGCTGTTTAAATCTTGCATAGTTCTGTTTAATGCTTCAAGTGAATATTTGTGTGCCATTGTGCACTCATCCCAAATTATTATAGAACTCTTCCGCAACACTGCAGCTATTCCACTATTCTTTTTGATGTTACACATTGCATCTGGTTTATTATGAACGTCCAATGGCAGCTTGAATGTTGAATGTGCTGTTCGCCCACCATCCAGTAAAGTAGCCGCAATGCCTGACGATGCTACTGCTAATGCGATTTTTTGTTGCGACCGTATTTTGGCAAGAATCAACGATATTAAAAATGTCTTACCGGTTCCACCGGGTGCATCCAAGAAAAAAAAACCGCCTTGTTCAGCAGCAACAGCCAGCATAATCCGATCATAAATAATTTTTTGTTCTGCTGTCAGTAATGGTTCACTGTTCATGATAATTGTTGCTAAACTTTCATGGTCATATTGATTTTCTCGTTGTAAATCGGTATTGACTAAGTCGGTGGCTGGACGATTAGGTGATGGCATACCATAATGATTAAGTGGTAAATTTGAAATAAGAACACATAAATCCTCGATCAAGACCAATGCTTCATTGTACATCTCTGGTGTATAATCTATGTTTTGGCATTGATTTGTTTGTCTAATTCGGTGCAATATGTCTTCTGTCATACAATTTTTATATTTTTCCCACAAAGTTTGTGCTTGCGAGGGATAACATGTCGTCAAAATAATTGCAAACAACTGACGAATGTTATTCGGTGTTGATGTCAACGCAGCATCAGCAAGCGTTAAGTCCCAATGGTTATCGTCTTCTAGCAATTGCAGTTCACGACATGCATCCTGGTATGTATTGAATACTCGACCATTAACTGTTCGTAAAAATTCAAAAGACGTTGGTCCGGGAACATTCACCAATAACAAACGTAAATAGAAGCACTCACGTTGCTTTGGATGTACCGTGTAAAGTCTCCCCAATGTCTTAGCTTTGAATATGCCTGTAATGGAAGGATGTGGTTTTCCTTGTTTCCGTGGCTCCCATTTTTTACTGGATTTGTTCCATGTGAAATAACGTGGAACATCACCAAACACCAATGTCTTCGCGAATTGGCCAAAAACATCAGGTTTTTGACACAATGTAAAAAATTCAGTTAGAGTCGTTTTCGGAGCTTCGAACGCTCTTTGGAGAACATTTTTTTCAGTGAAGTATACACGTTGACCGTTTTCAAGATGTATTGCCAGATGTTGGACAGCAGGATCTCTTTCGTGGATGGGAAAGCTGAGAATATGCCAAATAGCTTCATTGCTGCTAATGTATCTGCCCATTTGGTATCGTGCTATTTCGTCATTTTTATTTATGTTTTGTACTTCAAATATGGCCAAATCACTGCCTTTGTTTACATATTTACAAATATACTTAATTGATTTAACAGAACTGCAAAGCTCAACATTGATATGAGCTTTGTAAGTTTTTGAAAGTAGTGGTGAGTATGGTACCACCCACTGATTATCAAACTCAACTTGATTTGGAAAGTTCGGCAGTCGCATTGTAAATGTGTGGCCACCATTCTCAGTACTTCTGCGGCGATACATTGGATAACCATCAATATCCGTGATCGTGTCATTCGTATACGGCTTTGGGAATTTTTTTTTACATTTTCCATTTTCCATGCACGGTGACGTCATGTTGAAAGCACCGCATGGCCCATGGATCATGTGTTTGGTGACAATATCAAATAATTCTTGATCAATTAATGGGTCTGGAATTTCGGCTGAAATTATTTGATCGATTTCTTCAGGACGGATTCTATCTTTAAGCCAAACCAAAATGTGGGCATGAGGCAAACCTCGCTTTTGCCACTCTATCGTATACAGCCAACAACGTGTGATACCAAAAATTGAATATTTAACAATAAAATCAATTAAGGATTTCAATTTTTGTTTAAACACACGTGCAGTTAAATCATGACGATGAATGGCTTGTTGTTCTGGCAATAGTAAAGTTTGTATCTCTTCCCAATTCGGATTACATGTGAATGTAATAAATAAATCCGGTCGGCCGTAATGACGTACGTAAGTCATCGCATCTTGTATGTATTCCTGCATGTTCCGTGGACTGCCGATGTAGCTTGAAGGTAAAATGAAAGCATTACCGATGTCAATGGGATTTAAATTTCCATCGATGTTTCCAGCAACAGCATCTCGTAAGTGAATATATTCTTCCGATCGTAGTTTTGCCTGGTTGAATCGAAGGAATCGCAAGCGTTCGCTTTCGACCTTAGCATACATATCAACAATGTATTGATGGAACAGCTGACGATATCGAAGGATATAATTGTCTTGATGTTGTCTAACCATTATTCGGTGTGCGTAGTAGTTCATTGAGCTAACTTTATTATTTCTGTAATCACCTAAAAAAATAAAAAATTAAATCCAATACGAAATTAAAATCTATACATACAGTAAGAAAGTAAATAGATAATTGTAAAATTTACCGGTATTTGGATCATACTGTTTGATATTAAGGTGATATTCATCTTGTCCTTGCCAAAATATCAATGGATATTGTAGTGCGTCATATGAACGGTGTAGATCCGAAATCGTACTGACAGTGTTGTCTCGCCGTGTAATTTTTATAGATCTTTTGTCAACTGGATCACCAACCATGATAACAGCAACCTCATCAACAGTTGGAGCGTTGAATCTACCAGCATGTTCACCTAATGGTACTTTGTCGGCTTTTATGACGATTTGATAATTGTCATTTTGCAGTCGTGGCGAAACTCTTTTGATCAATTGAATTAGTTGATTGTGATCTTCTAAAAAATTTTCCAATAATATCACAATTGCTCTTTCCTCTGCTTGTTCAATAAAATTATACAGGCACCGAGTCGTCACGCGCTCTTCACAATCGCCCATAAAATAAATTTGAAGAAATTTCGGATTGTTATCAGGCATTGGCATCAGTGATCCGATTTTATGGTACACCTGGCCTTGAATTTTGAATGTAGTTTCAAAATTACGTCCATCGGATGCACGATCGCAAATTTTAGTTGCCCCAAATGACGTCATTTGGAAGCAAGAATTAAATTTGCGTATCTTACGCAAAAATAATTTGGAATCATCTGAATTGCCAGTAAGAAGGGATAATAAAGGCTCCGGCGGAGCGGGTAGAGGTGACAGCACAACTTTTCCTGATGCGCAGCACATGCCGGCTGCTTCATTCCGAAATTTCAATGCCTGACAATATTGACATACTTTATCCATTCCACCGATAGCAATTTTTGAATGCGCCGAGTAGTTAATATCTGGTGCATATTCATAGGCAAGCCGAACGAATGATGCACGTGTTAATGAGCGGCTGATCCGTTGCCTTTGTCGATCTAATCCTCGTATTGTAGCTATGTTTCGTTCTCGTGCCGCTCTTGTTCTCGTAATATTCTGTTGCAGACGTTCGTCACGCTGTTCTTGAGATTCTTGTGTACGACTTTCTGCAGTCCTGATTCTTTGAGCTGCATTTCTTGTTTCGATTTGTTCTGGTAATTGCTGAGCTCTTTCAACACGTTTGCGTCGTGACCCTTTGCTGCTCGCGTTGTTGAGGTTAGATTTTTTCGGTGGCATTTGACTGAAAATAATAATAATAATAATAATATTAATAATAATAATAATAATAATAATAATAATAATAATAATAGTTTAAATATTAGAAAGAGGAACTGAAAAACATGTTATCATAGCACATTGAAATAATAAGTGCAAAATAATTTTAAATGGAGGTAAAATAATCTTAATATATATAAATCCGTTGCCTTTGTCGATCTAGTCCTCGTATTGTAGCTATGTTTCGTTCTCGTGCCGCTCTTGTTCTCGTAATATTCTGTTGCAGACGTTCGTCACGCTGTTCTTGAGATTCTTGTGTACGACTTTCTGCAGTCATGATTCTTTGAGCTGCATTTCTTGTTTCGATTTGTTCTGGTAATTGCTGAGCTCTTTCAACACGTTTGCGTCGTGACCCTTTGCTGCTCGCGTTGTTGAGGTTAGATTTTTTCGGTGGCATTTGACTGAAAATAATAATAATAGTTTAAATATTAGAAAGAGGAACTGAAAAACATGTTATCATAGCACATTGAAATAATAAGTGCAAAATAATTTTAAATGGAGGTTAAATAATCTTAATATATATAAATCTCGTGTCACAGTGTTCTTATGATATTCTCTTGAATACGTTCGTTACACTGTTATTGAGATTCTTGTGCATGACCTTCTGCTGTCCTGATTCTTGGAGCTGATTTTTTACCATAGCAGCGCCATCTATTGATTACTTACTCAACCCAGTCGAAAGGTGTCGACATCTGTTAGAATCATTTGGAGTTAACAGATAATTGCTTCATTGTACATCTCTGGTGTATAATCTATGTTTTGGCATTGATTTGTTTGTCTAATTCGGTGCAATATGTCTTCTGTCATACAATTTTTATATTTTTCCCACAAAGTTTGTGCTTGCGAAAGTTTGTGCTTGAAATTATTTACCAATAAAGACGAAAATATTGATGTTGGTATACAAATTCACTGGATTGAGATTTGAAGGGGAAGTACGTTGAACACAATTAATTAAAATGTTCTTACACTTGATATTAAGCAGAAATCAATAGGTACAAAATAAAAATTTATCAGATTTATTATTTCCATTTAATTTGTATAACAAATATAAGTACTATTCAATTATAAATACTTTCAAATTCAATTTAATTTAACACCAATCGGTGCACAATGTTTTTGGTTAACCTGTCTTTAGCTAACACAAATAGATTAGACGGTTTCCCAACACGTGAACACGCAACATATAGTTGCCCATGAGAAAAACATGGATTTTCCAAATCTAAACCACAAATGGACATTGTTTGACCTTGAGATTTATTTATAGAAATGGCGAAAGCTAAACGAATTGGAAACTGTAGCCTTTTGAAGGGTATGGTAGAATCTGATGGTATCATCGGAATACGTGGCAGCAGGACCACTTTTCCTTTAAACTTCCCAGCCAAAATGGTTGCTTCAAGAATGTTTCCGGTGATCTTTTTGATGACCAAACGCGTACCGTTACATAATTGAGGTGGATTCAAATTACGGAGGAGAATAATAGTGGAACCAATCTTTAATCGAAGATTATGTGGTGGCATTCCAGGGATATCTAATGAATTTAAAAATTCAATCGGAAAATTTACACTTTCATTTTCATCAACAACAGTATCGATTGATTTAAAAGACATCATATCGCCTGGTAATAACTGTAGTATCTGGAAGTTAATTTCGTCAACATCAACGTTTTTGGCTGCCAAAATCGCCCGTTGACTAAGCCATTCATGATTCAAATAATTATTCTGTATATCCGGGAAAATACTCTGAATCAATTCATTTTTATCCTGAACAACAGTGCAAAAATTGTCTGGTAGTTTAATGCATTGCGTATTTGGTTGCAGTTCTATTTTACCGTTCCCAATATCTAGTAGTTGTTCGGAAAATATTTGTGCTGATGGATCATTTTGCAATTGTACTCGCATATTTATGGTCAATCGAAGTGTTTCAACACTTCGCCATAAGAATGATTGTTTCAAACATGCATTAATCTCATCCGCGAAAGTAGAGCGAGGTATAACCGGTAAGGTCTGCCGGAAGTCACCAGACAAAAGTAAGATAGCACCACCGAAAAGTTTATTATTGCTGTTTAAATCTTGCATAGTTCTGTTTAATGCTTCAAGTGAATATTTGTGTGCCATTGTGCACTCATCCCAAATTATTATAGAACTCTTCCGCAACACTGCAGCTATTCCACTATTCTTTTTGATGTTACACATTGCATCTGGTTTATTATGAACGTCCAATGGCAGCTTGAATGGTGAATGTGCTGTTCGCCCACCATCCAGTAAAGTAGCCGCAATGCCTGACGATGCTACTGCTAATGCGATTTTTTGTTGCGACCGTATTTTGGCAAGAATCAACGATATTAAAAATGTCTTACCTGTTCCACCGGGTGCATCCAAGAAAAAAAAACGCCTTGTTCAGCAGCAACAGCCAGCGTAATCCGATCATAAATAATTTTTTGTTCTGCTGTCAGTAATGGTTCACTGTTCATGATAATTGTTGCTAAACTTTCATGGTCATATTGATTTTCTCGTTGTAAATCGGTATTGACTAAGTCGGTGGCTGGACGATTAGGTGATGGCATACCATAATGATTAATTGGTAAATTTGAAATAAGAACACATAAATCCTCGATCAAGACCAATGCTTCATTGTACATCTCTGGTGTATAATCTATGTTTTGCCATTGATTTGTTTGTCTAATTCGGTGCAATATGTCTTCTGTCATACAATTTTTATATTTTTCCCACAAAGTTTGTGCTTGCGAGGGATAACATGTCGTCAAAATAATTGCAAACAACTGACGAATGTTATTCGGTGTTGATGTCAACGCAGCATCAGCAAGCGTTAAGTCCCAATGGTTATCGTCTTCTAGCAATGCATGCATCCTGGTATGTATTGAATACTCGACCATTAACTGTTCGTAAAAATTCAAAAGACGTTGGTCCGGGAACATTCACCAATAACAAACGTAAATAGAAGTACTCACGTTGCTTTGGATGTACCGTGTAAAGTCTCCCCAATGTCTTAGCTTTGAATATGCCTGTAATGGAAGGATGTGGTTTTCCTTGTTTCCGTGGCAGCACAACGCGTGCAACGCGTGGCCGGGTCAGCTAGCTGATTGTTGTATTCTTAATCTTAATATATATAAATCTCGTGTCACAATGTTTGTCCTCAATGAACTCCTAAACCACTTAACCGATTATAATAAAATTCGCACACCATGTGCAGTTCGATCCAACTTGAAAGATAGGATAGTTTAAATCTCAAATTATAGTCGCAATTTTAATTTATTGCTAATTTATTACAAATTTGATTGTTGTAATAATTGTAGATAATTGTGACTGTCAAATAATAACAGACAAATAATTAGCAATAAATTAAAATTGCGACTATAATTTGAGATTTAAACTATCCTATCTTTCAAGTTGGATCGAACTGCACATGGTGTGCGAATTTTATTATAATCGGTTAAGTGGTTTAGGAGTCCATTGAGGACAAAAATTGTGACACGAGACGAGATTTATATATATTAAGAATACAACAATCAGCTAGCTGACCCGGCCACGCGTTGCACGCGTTGTGCTGCCACGGAAACAAGGAAAACCACATCCTTCCATTACAGGCATATTCAAAGCTAAGACATTGGGGAGACTTTACACGGTACATCCAAAGCAACGTGAGTGCTTCTATTTACGTTTGTTATTGGTGAATGTTCGACTGGGTTGAGTAAGTAATCAATAGATGGCGCTGCTATGGTAAAAAATCAGCTCCAAGAATCAGGACAGCAGAAGGTCATGCACAAGAATCTCAAGAACAGTGTAACGAACGTATTCAAGAGAATATCATAAGAACACTGTGACACGAGATTTATATATATTAAGATTATTTAACTTCCATTTAAAATTATTTTGCACTTATTATTTCAATGTGCTATGATAACATGTTTTTCAGTTCCTCTTTCTAATATTTAAACTATTATTATTATTTTCAGTCAAATGCCACCGAAAAAATCTAACCTCAACAACGCGAGCAGCAAAGGGTCACGACGCAAACGTGTTGAAAGAGCTCAGCAATTACCAGAACAAATCGAAACAAGAAATGCAGCTCAAAGAATCAGGACTCCAGAAAGTCGTACACAAGAATCTCAAGAACAGCGTGACGAACGTCTGCAACAGAATATTACGAGAACAAGAGCGGCACGAGAACGAAACATAGCTACAATACGAGGACTAGATCGACAAAGGCAACGGATTTATATATATTAAGATTATTTTACCTCCATTTAAAATTATTTTGCACTTATTATTTCAATGTGCTATGATAACATGTTTTTCAGTTCCTCTTTCTAATATTTAAACTATTATTATTATTATTATTATTATTATTATTATTATTATTATTATTATTTTCAGTCAAATGCCACCGAAAAAATCTAACCTCACCAACGCGAGCAGGAAAGGGTCACGACGCAAACGTGTTGAAAGAGCTCAGCAATTACCAGAACAAATCGAAACAAGAAATGCAGCTCAAAGAATCAGGACTGCAGAAAGTCGTACACAAGAATCTCAAGAACAGCGTGACGAACGTCTGCAACAGAATATTACGAGAACAAGAGCGGCACGAGAACGAAACATAGCTACAATACGAGGACTAGATCGACAAAGGCAACGGATCAGCCGCTCATTAACACGTGCATCATTCGTTCGGCTTGCCTTTGAATATGCACCAGATATTAACTACTCGGCGCATTCAAAAATTGCTATCGGTGGAATGGATAAAGTATGTCAATATTGTCAGGCATTGAAATTTCGGAATGAAGCAGCCGGCATGTGCTGCGCATCAGGAAAAGTTGTGCTGTCACCTCTACCCGCTCCGCCGGAGCCTTTATTATCCCTTCTTACTGGCAATTCAGATGATTCCAAATTATTTTTGCGTAAGATACGCAAATTTAATTCTTGCTTCCAAATGACGTCATTTGGGGCAACTAAAATTTGCGATCGTGCATCCGATGGACGTAATTTTGAAACTACATTCAAAATTCAAGGCCAGGTGTACCATAAAATCGGATCACTGATGCCAATGCCTGATAACAATCCAAAATTTCTTCAAATTTATTTTATGGGCGATTGTGAAGAGCGCGTGACGACTCGGTGCCTGTATAATTTTATTGAACAAGCAGAGGAAAGAGCAATTGTGATATTATTGGAAAATTTTTTAGAAGATCACAATCAACTAATTCAATTGATCAAAAGAGTTTCGCCACGACTGCAAAATGACAATTATCAAATCGTCATAAAAGCCGACAAAGTACCATTAGGTGAACATGCTGGTAGATTCAACGCTCCAACTGTTGATGAGGTTGCTGTTATCATGGTTGGTGATCCAGTTGACAAAAGATCTATAAAAATTACACGGCGAGACAACACTGTCAGTACGATTTCGGATCTACACCGTTCATATGACGCACTACAATATCCATTGATATTTTGGCAAGGACAAGATGAATATCACCTTAATATCAAACAGTATGATCCAAATACCGGTAAATTTTACAATTATCTATTTACTTTCTTACTGTATGTATAGATTTTAATTTCGTGTTGCATTTAATTTTTTATTTTTTTAGGTGATTACAGAAATAATAAAGTTAGCTCAATGAACTACTACGCACACCGAATAATGGTTAGACAACATCAAGACAATTATATCCTTCGATATCGTCAGCTGTTCCATCAATACATTGTTGATATGTATGCTAAGGTCGAAAGCGAACGCTTGCGATTCCTTCGATTCAACCAGGCAAAACTACGATCGGAAGAATATATTCACTTACGAGATGCTGTTGCTGGAAACATCGATGGAAATTTAAATCCCATTGACATCGGTAATGCTTTCATTTTACCTTCAAGCTACATCGGCAGTCCACGGAACATGCAGGAATACATACAAGATGCGATGACTTACGTACGTCATTACGGCCGACCGGATTTATTTATTACATTCACATGTAATCCGAATTGGGAAGAGATACAAACTTTACTATTGCCAGAACAACAAGCCATTCATCGTCATGATTTAACTGCACGTGTGTTTAAACAAAAATTGAAATCCTTAATTGATTTTATTGTTAAATATTCAATTTTTGGTATCACACGTTGTTGGCTGTATACGATAGAGTGGCAAAAGCGAGGTTTGCCTCATGCCCACATTTTGGTTTGGCTTAAAGATAGAATCCGTCCTGAAGAAATCGATCAAATAATTTCAGCCGAAATTCCAGACCCATTAATTGATCAAGAATTATTTGATATTGTCACCAAACACATGATCCATGGGCCATGCGGTGCTTTCAACATGACGTCACCGTGCATGGAAAATGGAAAATGTAAAAAAAAATTCCCAAAGCCGTATACGAATGACACGATCACGGATATTGATGGTTATCCAATGTATCGCCGCAGAAGTACTGAGAATGGTGGCCACACATTTACAATGCGACTGCCGAACTTTCCAAATCAAGTTGAGTTTGATAATCAGTGGGTGGTACCATACTCACCACTACTTTCAAAAACTTACAAAGCTCATATCAATGTTGAGCTTTGCAGTTCTGTTAAATCAATTAAGTATATTTGTAAATATGTAAACAAAGGCAGTGATTTGGCCATATTTGAAGTACAAAACATAAATAAAAATGACGAAATAGCACGATACCAAATGGGCAGATACATTAGCAGCAATGAAGCTATTTGGCATATTCTCAGCTTTCCCATCCACGAAAGAGATCCTGCTGTCCAACATCTGGCAATACATCTTGAAAACGGTCAACGTGTATACTTCACTGAAAAAAATGTTCTCCAAAGAGCGTTCGAAGCTCCGAAAACGACTCTAACTGAATTTTTTACATTGTGTCAAAAACCTGATGTTTTTGGCCAATTCGCGAAGACATTGGTGTTTGGTGATGTTCCACGTTATTTCACATGGAACAAATCCAGTAAAAAATGGGAGCCACGGAAACAAGGAAAACCACATCCTTCCATTACAGGCATATTCAAAGCTAAGACATTGGGGAGACTTTACACGGTACATCCAAAGCAACGTGAGTGCTTCTATTTACGTTTGTTATTGGTGAATGTTCCCGGACCAACGTCTTTTGAATTTTTACGAACAGTTAATGGTCGAGTATTCAATACATACCAGGATGCATGTCGTGAACTGCAATTGCTAGAAGACGATAACCATTGGGACTTAACGCTTGCTGATGCTGCGTTGACATCAACACCGAATAACATTCGTCAGTTGTTTGCAATTATTTTGACGACACGTTATCCCTCGCAAGCACAAACTTTGTGGGAAAAATATAAAAATTGTATGACAGAAGACATATTGCACCGAATTAGACAAACAAATCAATGCCAAAACATAGATTATACACCAGAGATGTACAATGAAGCATTGGTCTTGATCGAGGATTTATGTGTTCTTATTTCAAATTTACCACTTAATCATTATGGTATGCCATCACCTAATCGTCCAGCCACCGACTTAGTCAATACCGATTTACAACGAGAAAATCAATATGACCATGAAAGTTTAGCAACAATTATCATGAACAGTGAACCATTACTGACAGCAGAACAAAAAATTATTTATGATCGGATTATGCTGGCTGTTGCTGCTGAACAAGGCGGTTTTTTTTTCTTGGATGCACCCGGTGGAACCGGTAAGACATTTTTAATATCGTTGATTCTTGCCAAAATACGGTCGCAACAAAAAATCGCATTAGCAGTAGCATCGTCAGGCATTGCGGCTACTTTACTGGATGGTGGGCGAACAGCACATTCAACATTCAAGCTGCCATTGGACGTTCATAATAAACCAGATGCAATGTGTAACATCAAAAAGAATAGTGGAATAGCTGCAGTGTTGCGGAAGAGTTCTATAATAATTTGGGATGAGTGCACAATGGCACACAAATATTCACTTGAAGCATTAAACAGAACTATGCAAGATTTAAACAGCAATAATAAACTTTTCGGTGGTGCTATCTTACTTTTGTCTGGTGACTTCCGGCAGACCTTACCGGTTATACCTCG
The DNA here is from genome assembly GCA_038098605.1 of Gryllus longicercus. NCBI lineage: Eukaryota > Metazoa > Arthropoda > Insecta > Orthoptera > Gryllidae > Gryllus > Gryllus longicercus. The sequence goes on from JAZDUA010000499.1 coordinate 821,400, forward strand.
CTCTACTTTCGCGGATGAGATTAATGCATGTTTGAAACAATCATTCTTATGGCGAAGTGTTGAAACACTTCGATTGACCATAAATATGCGAGTACAATTGCAAAATGATCCATCAGCACAAATATTTTCCGAACAACTACTAGATATTGGGAACGGTAAAATAGAACTGCAACCAAATACGCAATGCATTAAACTACCAGACAATTTTTGCACTGTTGTTCAGGATAAAAATGAATTGATTCAGTGTATTTTCCCGGATATACAGAATAATTATTTGAATCATGAATGGCTTAGTCAACGGGCGATTTTGGCAGCCAAAAACGTTGATGTTGACGAAATTAACTTCCAGATACTACAGTTATTACCAGGCGATATGATGTCTTTTAAATCAATCGATACTGTTGTTGATGAAAATGAAAGTGTAAATTTTCCGATTGAATTTTTAAATTCATTAGATATCCCTGGAATGCCACCACATAATCTTCGATTAAAGATTGGTTCCACTATTATTCTCCTCCGTAATTTGAATCCACCTCAATTATGTAACGGTACGCGTTTGGTCATCAAAAAGATCACCGGAAACATTCTTGAAGCAACCATTTTGGCTGGGAAGTTTAAAGGAAAAGTGGTCCTGCTGCCACGTATTCCGATGATACCATCAGATTCTACCATACCCTTCAAAAGGCTACAGTTTCCAATTCGTTTAGCTTTCGCCATTTCTATAAATAAATCTCAAGGTCAAACAATGTCCATTTGTGGTTTAGATTTGGAAAATCCATGTTTTTCTCATGGGCAACTATATGTTGCGTGTTCACGTGTTGGGAAACCGTCTAATATATTTGTGTTAGCTAAAGACAGGTTAACCAAAAACATTGTGCACCGATTGGTGTTAAATTAAATTGAATTTGAAAGTATTTATAATTGAATAGTACTTATATTTGTTATACAAATTAAATGGAAATAATAAATCTGATAAATTTTTATTTTGTACCTATTGATTTCTGCTTAATATCAAGTGTAAGAACATTTTAATTAATTGTGTTCAACGTACTTCCCCTTCAAATCTCAATCCAGTGAATTTGTATACCAACATCAATATTTTCGTCTTTATTGGTAAATAATTTCATTGTACTAAAGGGTTATAGTAGTAGAAAGTCAAATAAGGAGATCACCATATTTTTTTACAAATACCATCTGTGTGAAAAAGCATAGTGGACTCCGTGACTGATGTTCTCTTATTGTTCCTCTTAGATTGTTTACTATAATGTAATATAACAAAAACTTTAGCCACAGCAACGCGTGGCCGGGTCAGCTAGTATATATAAATCTCGTCTCGTGTCACAATTTTTGTCCTCAATGGACTCCTAAACCACTTAACCGATTATAATAAAATTCGCACACCATGTGCAGTTCGATCCAACTTGAAAGATAGGATAGTTTAAATCTCAAATTATAGTCGCAATTTTAATTTATTGCTAATTATTTGTCTGTTATTATTTGACAGTCACAATTATCTACAATTATTACAACAATCAAATTTGTAATAAATTAGCAATAAATTAAAATTGCGACTATAATTTGAGATTTAAACTATCCTATCTTTCAAGTTGGATCGAACTGCACATGGTGTGCGAATTTTATTATAATCGGTTAAGTGGTTTAGGAGTTCTTTGAGGACAAACATTGTTACACGAGATTTATATATATTAAGATAAAGAATAAAAAGATACTATTTTCAAGATGATAATTTTCTCATAAAGAAGTTTTTTCTATCGTTATTGAAGAAAAAATGAATTCATTACAAGTTTCCGGGAATTTTCTGGAAACAATATTTTAAAGATTTCATTTCCTTCTTTTCTGAAGTAATTATCTTGTGTATACTCACAAATCATAAACCACAGAGTTGTTTTTCTATGGCAGATCTTATTCACGTTTTAGCCAAACTCAAGGAGGTGAATGACCGCTCTGCACAGGCAAACTGTGTAGTGGTGGAGCCCGATAAAAATGAATGACGGGACAAAAAAATGATGACCAGGAATTAATTTTGGAATTATTAATTTAAATGATTGGTTACTTTCCGGGCCCGTCAACTGCTAAGGACATAAGTCCGTAAGTGTAGTGTACGATTTTTATCGCACGAGGTGAGTGATCTTCCCCCCGCTGAATGGCGAGATCCGGCGCCAACCTACGTCGGCTGGCGGGGATTTTCCCCAACCAGGTATCTCGCTCCTGCGGGGAAGCGTTCCAGCCGGGACAAGCTCTAAGTTTCCGACTGGTCACCCGTCATGTGTGGTATTGTAGTGCCTGTACGTGTAAATAAGGGGTGTGGTATTGTAGTGCCTGTAAGTGTAAATAAGGGGTGTGGTATTGTAGTGCCTGTAAGTGTAAATAAGGGGTGTGGTATTGTAGTGCCTGTAAGTGTAAATAAGGGGTGTGGTATTGTAGTGCCTGTAAGTGTAAATAAGGGGTGTGGTATTGTAGTGCCTGTAAGTGTAAATAAGGGGTGTGGTATTGTAGTGCCTGTAAGTGTAAATAAGGGGTGTGGTATTGTAGTTCCTAAGTGTAAATAAGGGGTGTGGTATTGTAGTGCCTGTAAGTGTAAATAAAGGATGAGGATATGGCAAGGAAGAGGAAGGAAAGATCGCGCGCGATCGAGACCCGTTTGTTAGGAAACTGCTCCGGCATTCGACCGGTGTTGATCTGAGAAACAAATTTTTAAACTCTACTAAGCGTGTATTTTATGCAAAAAAGAGGACAAACGTTCGGAGGTTTAAAGCCTGTGTGGTGGGGGGAGTTATCTATGCCCATGTATGAGGTTCATCAGATCGCTTCATAAGAGGCTTACGGCGCAATCCATGACGATCATGATGACTCCTTGCCTCATTTATAGACCTTGAACACATTCACAATTCTAAAATAACATCAGTCTAAGATCCGAATTACGAAACGGAACCAACCAGAAGAGCAGTGTTCGTATCCAAAGACCCGTGTTTGCCTCTCAGCTAACAGTTCGCGTCACTTCTAACAGATTCGCCAGGGTCTCCGAAGTGTTTACAAACACTTCTCTTTGGAGTACGAGGTCTTTGATGTGCCTCAGTGTAAGCACAGAAACTAAATGCAAATGTGACGTTTAAAGATCAGATTCCCTCCATAAATAAATGGTCTTTTTGATGGAAGTGGATGCCACAACATACTATTTATTGCAGAATTCCTTGCCTACTCTCAACAAAGAAATTTATCAAATGTAAAAAGCTCTGGATGATCCATTAATTCTAATTGAATATTGTTTTAATACTAAAATTAAGATTATCAATATTTCTGATGGTTAATTCTAGATTAATTTATTAAGCTGACACGTAATTCAATAGTGCAGGTAAAATATTCAGGTAAGTATACTAGGTGGATAAAATTAAAACAATTTCACCATGATAGGCAGTAAATATATTCTCTAAAATTGTTAAAACAGAAATAATTGATGTGTCGTTTGAGGGGAGACTAAAATTGCATTGGATGCGTAGAAGCAAAACAAGGAACCATCATTTGCTGGGGATCAAGGGAGCTGAATGAAATAAGTAAAGGTAAGGAATTCCTATTTATTGGAAGCCTCCGAGACTCTTTCAGACGTGCACTATTTATTAAGGAATCAGGTAGCACCTCTAACCTCCCTATTAAAAGAAGTTGCTGTCAAACGCGGCAAGCGCCACTGAAAGTTGTGCGGGAGAGGCACTGAAAGAAAACTTGCGGTGACGCTGAATTTACTTGACTATCTACAATGAACTAAACGTATTTAAGGCATTTGGGGGAGGGGGCGGGTAGAAGAATAATGACGAAAGCTTTGTGAATATTCAGTGTTCGACAAAAAGCAACGGAACCAGTCACTTGTCCCAAATAATCTTACAACTCATCACACATTTCATAATTGCCTAGCGAAGCTATGTATCTTCTGACTTGGTCATAGACCCGTTAGGGAACGGACAGTAGAACATCATAGGTCGGTCTTGTGTCGCTCTCGATTAGCCAGAACTCACATGCCACTGCAGGTAGCTCGCGGACTTTTTTAGGAGAGAATGTTTTTTTTTTTCTTTCTTCTTTCAGCGGACATAAGAGCAGCAGGTGATAGATGAACGTACACCGCATTAAGACCCACGCGATGTTTTGTTCACCACTTGTCGCTAGAGGTAACAAGAGGTTTTTGTAGCACTGAAGTGATGCACGACATTAGATTCACACATATTTGCAGTGTGAAAACAACGGCTCCAAAAAAAAAAAAAAAAAAAAAAAAAAAAAAAAAAAAAAAAAAAAAAAAAAAAGGAAAGCCTTTTTTTTTTATTTCAAGTCCAAGGAAGTAGAAGAATACGAGGAAAAGAACGAAGACAGAGTACAGAGTAAAAGGCACCCATTTCTCAATTGGCCTTCTTTCCTTCCCCCGCCCCTTCTCCCTCAGGTGCAGCGCAGCGTCCTCTCCCCTCCCCCGGCGGAATGCTGCGAGCTACGCCGGTGCCATCGCGAAGGCGAGATGGCGCGCCGATTGCGCGCAGGGGTCCCAGGCCCTCGGGCCGGGCGCACCCTACAGGGCGCCCAGGCGAGTGCCGGCGGCGACCTCTGGCGTCCCCCAGGGTATTCATCCGCGGCGCCCCGCCCCACCCCGCCCCGCCCCGCCCCTCCCCGCCCCGCCCCGCACCCGCCTCACACCCGCCTCACACCCGCCCCGCACCCGCCCCGCACCCGCTCCACCCCGCCCGGCCTCGCCCGGCCCCGCCCCGCAGCGCCCCCGCCCCGCACCCGCCCCACCCCGCCCGGCCTCGCCTGGCCCCGCCCCGCAGCGCCCCGCACCGGCCCCGCACCGGCCCCGCACCGGCCCCGCCCCGCCCCTCTCCGCCCCGCCCCGCCCCCCGCCGCGCCGCACCGCGCCGCTCCCCTTCCTCTCCCCGGAGCTTTAATTGTCGCTGCGATCATCGCGATGATAATCTCGCTCTGAATTGCAGGGTGCGTAATGAAAGGCTCGCTAACGCGGTTGCACCCCGCCGGCTCTTTGCGGCCTTTCGGCGATTCACGGCGAGGTTTTGTGCGCCGGAAAAACGGCTGGTCGTAAGACGACACCCGGGTTTTGGTGCGCGGAAACGCACAAAAAAAAAGGTTGATTTATTCTAAAAGTAGCCCTGACGCAAAGCCCGCGTTTCCGTTTTTTGTCCGGTTGACCGGAATGATGTCACTCTTCTCTGCCTCCTTGTCTTGTCTCGTTAATGAGGTGGAACATCTGGAACGTTTTTCCGGTCCATTTTGCCTCCGTTTTACAAAAGAGTGGCGTCATACACCTCAACACCCGTGTCAATACTCGAAGGAGCGAATCCTAGATATGATAAATGGACAATGGGGTAAATGATAGAAACACAAATGACAAGTGGGTAACATGATCAATGAACTAGTTAAATAGCGTGTGTTATTGTATAATACATTATTTAATGTTATATTCTACCACAGATCATTTACAATAATAGCAAATGACTTACAAGAAAATTAAAACCTCATAATCTTTTATATGCAGTTTTGTGGATGCGCAGAATACAGAATAAAATACATGTCTCACCGTGGTGTTGCGTAATTACCAATAAAAATCGACACCACTGAACGTTATTTGTATAATTCCCGCACGTTTGGTCATTAACAGAATCGCGGGATTTCGTAACTGCATAAAATTTCTTCAAATAATTGCTTGTAGTTTGTGCCAATTCTTTAACTTTTCTATAGTTACAAATAGCTCTTCGATTTACAAAATCAAACGTTAATTTATCTTCTACGAGGGATATACAGAAAGTAAGTTCCGTTTGGTCGAGAATTGTACTTCGGCAACTTAACTAGGTCGCGACGTCTCTCAAACAGCCATTTTTTTCAGGTAATTTCCATTGTTGTTCAGACATTTCTCATAGCGTGACACCCGTTTTTGTAACTCACATTGATGCATAATGTTCGCGCCTATGATGCAAATCACACAGTAACAGCATTTTCACCTAGTCGTCATTGTTAAAGTGCTGATCAGAAAGAAATCAATTTGGTGGAGACACAGATGAAATTTTTGTGTTAAATCTAAGCTGTGAGGGAAATAGTGAAATTATAACTAGTCTTCTCTAATAGGAGTTTAACGACGATAGCGTTTCTTACTCACACGATTTATAGAAACTGTCACTGAAGAGTATATTTTTTTAGATCAGTTCCGCTTCCATGCACCGAAGGTACTAACAAATTATAATTTTTATTTTGCTTATTCCTTATCCCCTTCGTATTCATCAAATATAAAACAAAATCAAACTTTCAGAAAGCGCAAAATTCGTTCAAATTTCCAAAATCGCGAGTTTTAAATACTGAAAGGACATAATAGCTAACATCAAGTGATGACATAGGGTCTCATTTCTCAAATGTTTGGCAGAGCCCTAGCAGTGAAATGATTTACGAAGTCGAGGGAATAAAAAAACAACTTCCAAGCTGTTTTCGGTCTACAACACACAAGCCGATTCAACAACAGAGAGTCAAGTTCTCAACCTCTAAAAAGAACTCCGCTACCACATAAGCTCAGCACTCAACAGGTGAATGGAGAGTCTTGAAGATGAAGTACGTGCTGAAGATGATCTCGACGACCCACCTCTCCACTCACTCTCAATCGCCTCCCCCCTCTCCTCCTCCTCCTACTCCAAGGGCCGAATAGGGACCGCACGCGGCGGCCTCGAGGCCCCGTAACCCGCGCCGCCGCGCACAAAAAAGGGCGAAGGGCAAGGGGGTGCTCGCCCTTTGGCCGCCGGCACGGTGTCCCGAAACAAGGACAATATGGACAAACCTCAAGGGCCAAATTTCCTAGCAAACTTCATTAATATGAAACTTCGTCAGTGATATTCGTGCGGCGGCGATGGTGTGACGGTTAGCGTACCGGACTGTTATACCCAAGCTCGCCGTGGAAGCCGTGGATTTTTAGGGCGACAAAATCCTTCGTACGCCTTCCTTCGGAGGGGAAGTAAAGCCGGCTGTCCCATGTTCGTAGATTTACTTGCATGAAAAAGATCCTCAAGCCTAAATGACGCTTCTGAGCTAAATTCAAAATCGCCTGTTTCTCGCCCAAGAAATACCGCCTTTCTTTGCTAGTTGATGAAAGGATCGTAGCGAAATTTGCGTGGTCAGACGGAAGAGCGGGCCAGATGGCCCGAGTCTCGCCACGTAAAATAAGGCAAATTCAATTCAATTCAATATTCCGCGACTACTTTGTTCATGATGCCCGTGAGTGTAGTGCATATTATCGCCGGAATGTTGCTGTGTTTCGGCGCTGTAACGTGAAGTCCGGCGTCGACCTGCACGTCGGCTTGCGGGCGGTTCTCTCCGCGAGGTATCTCCTCAAGGAGCACCGCCCCAACCACGATAAGCTTCAAACTCCCTCATGGGCCTCCCAACATGTGTGGTGCAAGTATGTGGGAGTAAGGGGATAGGTTTAAGGAAGGAAATATATCGTGCAGTCCATTGTTCCGGTACTGCTTTTCATTCGCCTGGGATTCACCTTGAGATCAGAGAAACCACGGAACATTGCTAATAAAAGAAAAATACTCCTACAGAATTCCTGCAGAATTCACCTACAGGCAGCCGTTAAATTCAACCGGGCTATGCAGCTATTCGGTACGTCCAGGCTCTATCCATAGAACCTCCCAGTTAGAGACAATGGTACCGCTGCCTCCGAGCCATCTCAGCCAGTTGCATTATTTTTGGCCAGGTTCTCGGTATTAGTCCCACCGTGCGCAGGACGGGCGGCGGGGCAGGGCAGGCCAGAACGGAGCGAGCGGGGCGGGGCCATTGTGACGGCCGCCCCTGGAAATTATTTAAGAGCCCTTTATGCGCTCTCGTTCTTTAGGAATCAAGCGCTGGGGCGGGCAAAAGCGCAAGGGCGCGGGGCGTTGTGTGCGGCCGGCGGCGCGGAAGCCCATGAGCGATAAGAGGTAATGACGGCTCCCTCACGGCGACGCTTTGTGCGCCCACGAATGGCGGCAATGGGGAAGACGGCGGGAGGCGGAGGGCGGGAGGCGGAGGGCGGGAGACGGCGGGCGGGAGACGGAGGGCGGGCGACGGTGGGAGTGCGACGGCGGGCGGGCGACGGGCGGGTGGCGGGCGGGCGGGTGGCGGGCGGGCGGGGTGGCGGGCGGGTGGGTGGCGTGCTAGCTGGCGTGCGTGCGTGCGTGTGTGTGGGTGGGTAGCGGGTGTCTGTGTGTGTGGGTGGGTGTGGCGGGTGTGGGTGGCGGGGGTGTGTGTGGGTGGCGGGGGTGTGTGTGGGTGGCGGGTGTGTGTGTGTGTGGCGGGTGTGGATGGGTGGGTGGCGGGTGTGGGTGTGGGTGGCGGGTGTGGGTGTGGGTGGCGGGTGTGTGTGGGTGGCGGGAGTGTGTGGGTGTCGGGTGTGTGTGTGGGTGGCGGGTGTGTGTGTGGGTGGCGGGTGTGTGTGTGGGTGGCGGGTGTGTGTGTGGGTGGCGGGTGTGTGTGTGGCGGGTGGGTGTGGGTGACGGGTGTGTGTGTGTGGGTGGCGTGTGTGTGTGGGTGGCGGGTGTGTGTGTGGGTGGCGGGTGTGTGTGTGGGTGGCGGGTGTGTGTGTGGGTGGCGGGTGTGTGTGTGGGTGGCGGGTGTGTGTGTGTGGGTGGCGGATGGGTGTGTGGGTGGCGGGTGGGTAGGTGTGGGTGGCGGGTGGTTGGTTGTGGGTGGCGGGTGGTTGGTTGTGGGTGGCGGGTGGGTGGGTGTGGGTGGCGGGTGGGTGTGTGGGTGGCGGGTGGGTGTGTGGGTGGCGGGTGGGTGTGGGTGGCGGGTGGGGGTGTGGGTGGCGGGTGGGTGTGTGGGTGGCGGGTGGGTGTGTGGGTGGCGGGTGGGTGGGTGTGGGTGGCGGGTGGGTGTGTGGGTGGCGGGTGGGTGGGGGTAGTGGCGGGTGGGTGGGGGGTAGTGGCGGGTGGGTGGGTGTGGGTGGCGGGCGGGCGGGCGAGCGAGCGTGTGTTTTCGAAAATTATACAAATGTTTTGTTTTTTTAATCTCTCTCACACCTTTGTTACGCACGTTTCCATCAAATTGTAAACATTGGTGCATTTCTGACTAGATCTGCTTCAAACGACTTCATATGAAGTTTTTAGAAAACTCAATACGCGTTGGTGAAAAGAGGTTCAAATTTCGCATAGACAGTAACGCTTAAACACCATTTTCTTAACAACGGCTCCAAATTATTCAGTGAAAAGCTTCATATTGGACAATGTTTTGCTCTTCTCTGATATTTTTAAACTAATAATTCGATTCTATTATTATTAAACCAAAAAATTAAGAAAGATTAAAAAAAATGTAGTTTGAGCGACGATAGATGACAGCTCGCAACGGAATGTGGCAAGTCCGAGACCAAAGGAAACAGAAAACTAATACGTGAAAGGCTGTGCCATTTGTAGCACCACTATTTCTCTATCTTGTAACGATGGTCTGAAGGAACTCGGGTGAGTAGTGCCACTGAATCAGTACTTGCTTTTCTAGGGCCATTAGGAAACTGTTTGTCCAAATGCTTGCGTATGTTGTAGTTCACATCTGACGCCAAAATGTCTCGCTTTCTTAAGCGGCTAGATTCCGACCTTAGCAGTGCGGGTGGTCAGGGTCGGCATGGGCAGATCGGGCGATGACCTGGGGCTTCGCAAGTCAAAGGGCCTGATGATGGGACGGACTGGAAAATGTTAGTAAAAAATTGAAAAAATAAATTAGAACTGGAGACAAATGTTATCGTTATTTTATACGTCGCTATACGGTAGTCTGATATACTGACCAACAGTCACCGAAAATAATTATTTCAGCCCCTTACCTTATCGCAAGTGTACAAATATCCAACTGTTGGGGTAGTAGATTCTGAGTCAGTCGGTGTCATGTGGAAATGTGCCCTTAGTGCGCGTGAAGTTCGTGTCTGGTTTCCTAATGCCTCAAATATATTATTACATTGCAGTTCTGTGGGTTTTATGAAGTGAAATTCGCCACATGATCTGTTCATTGGCGTTGAATGAATCGTTGGTTGAATCAGTGCGATAAAATGCAAATCATTTTAAATCGAAAGTGTCCGAATCTACCCGATAACGTCGGTTACGTTTGTGGAAGATTTCCACCCAAACTTCAAAGGAAAAAAATGTACGAAATTACAACACGTGCGTTTCTTTATACTTTGGCTGTCGTGTTTGAGATAAGGACAAACAATGGGCTGCTCACAAGTGTTGTGTCACCTGTACAACGAATCTTAGGTTGTGGTTGTATAACTCAAATCACTGTCATTCGCTCTCCCAATGTTGTGGGTAATACGAACAAATTATTTTAATGATTGAATATTATTAAAAGAATATGAGTATTCCATTTTTAACTTGTTTTTACCTCGTATGAATCGAGCTCAAAACAACCTTGTAGTAATATAACCGGAGTGATAATGCGGAAATTAGTAGAGGATTTTTTTTTATTTCAAATTATAAATACGAACATATATTTTTAACCTTGCATGGTAGACACTTTCTGTGATTATTTACACATCAGCGCGATTGTTTCCTTTGAAATCTCCTTCTCTCCTACTTTCATCCTGGAGGTATGAAAACTTTTCTTTTTTTTCCGTAGTGTTATCATTGATTTGCCTGTCGAGTTTTCGAAGGGATTTGTACTGAATAATAATTCGAATAAAGAATAATTTTTTATGGCATCACCATGAGCGGTATCACGACTCCCCTAAATGGCTACGATTGTATATCATTTTACTGTTTTCCGACTTTTCACGAAAGCGATATTTCGTACACAGCGGGAGAGAACATTCTAGCGAAGCAGTCATGTTTTTCATGTTACTGACAATAAAATGGATGTTTGTAGTTCTACAACATATCTTTCTCTAACCCTCGAGCTGAAGTCGGCTTTGGGGATAGGGATGTTTACTGTGACGCTTTTTCCTGTGATATGTGTAATATTTCCTGCAAATCCACACATTTTACTTTCAAGAGACAACAGCGAAATGGTCTCCCTAAGAGCTTTGTAGAGCCACCGCGTTCTCCCAGACGCATAAAACTTTCCCCATTTCAATTCCTTTTTCTAACAACTTTCTTACATTTTTTATACTTGAGTGAAGAGAAAAAGATGAGGTAAAGAGAAAGAGAAAAAGCATGGAGAAAGAGAAGCAGCATGGAGCAAGAGAAGAAGCATGGAGAAAGAGAAGAAGCAGGGAGAAAGAGCAGAAGCAGGGAGAAAGAGATTTTTCGGTATGAAGGACGCACAAAACACGGATTCTGGCTACTCCATGTATTAAAATATTTTTTTTCTTATTTAGCAACTGGATTTATGCACTTTTCCCTACCAGGACCCGGCAATAAAATTTTTTGTTTCAAAAAATCGCCGTTTTCCAGCGCACGATTACAATACTTTCTCTTCTTACGTTAGTAAATGCGAGAAAGTAAAAAGTGGCTACTTAACGCGAGATACACGTCTCAGATGAACGAGCCGTGTTTTGCCTTCAGTAGAGCGATGCATGTAAACAGTTGCCTATTAGTCTTTTTCTCCTACATCTGGCAGGTTTATCGTCCTTTAAAATAATAGTGCTTTTTTTGAACAAGTATCTTTTTCTACCAATAAACATGATATTCGACTACTTTCACGAAAAAATGATGTTCTTAGCGGTTTCTGGAACAGTTTGATTGTGTAAAGTTGAATGAAATTACTGGGAACGTGTATAGTTCAACCCTGGTCGTGAATTGAATGGTGCATTATCAGATTGATTATTTCCTCTCCAGCACAACGTGATCAGTGACGTGTGTCTCAATATGCGGCCGCATACTTCAATTATTGTATACTTCATTTTCAGTGGGCAATGCTTCATTTCCTTTAGTAATTTCCAATAATAATATCAGTGAACACTTTTGATTTTTTTTTTTCTGAGAAGTAGTTTTCGTCTAGGAGCGTAGAGAACAGAACATCTGTTATCCAATATCTAAGAAAGAATGACATTTATTACAACTTTTCTAAGTAACGTGAACAATAAAGAGGCAAATATCTACAAAAAAATATATTGTTTCTTTTAATTCCATTAAGTATTACGTTGGAGTGTAGTGTTAAACGTCCTAGGACGTAAGGAAACGCGCCGCTCCGAAGAGCCTTTCTGTGCAGTTGCAGCCATCGCACGGCCACTGCACCGGCACAAGGGAGCCCTCTGCAACTCCGAGCTCCTACGGCTGCACCGCCCTGTGCAGCAGTGCGGAACGCCTAACAATGCCAAAACCAACCTCGCCCCCCCCCCCCCTGGCCTCCCGCCTCCGCGCGATGCGCTGCCAGGCGGCGGGGAGGGGAGGGGAGGGCGGGGCGCGCCGCCCGTGAGACGCGGGGGCGGCGGTTGTTTGCTTAGCGCCGGCGCCGCGGCCGCCGCCCCCGCCCCCACCCCCTTCCGCGCCGGCCCGCAGCTGCCCACACTGTCCTTCCCGCCAAACCGACTAGACCACTGCACTTCAACGCATTCTTCATCACGAGCTGGTTGAGGCGTAGACTTAGGGGATGGCAGTAAGACAGTACTATCAACAAATCGCATCAGCAACGTCACTTTTCATTAAAAAAACAAAGTCCCTTTCCCTCTTTTTTTATTTTTTTTTATTTTTAGATTTCAACGAATCGCGGTCAATAATTCATGTTATTTGACATTAATGAATTAAAACAGCCAAAAGTCTCTGTGCCTCTACACGATAGATTAGGAATCTCTCTTGTTGGAAAACATTTGTAAAAATATATTAGTAAATTATGCCTAATTGTTATTAAATATCTCGCAATAAATGTAACAGAGAATGTTATTTCGATTTTTCGAGGATACGGAGATTAAGGAAAGATAAAGCTACAATGTTTCAATTTGGTAATTTTCAAACTGAAATTAAGATTATTTACATTGTTTTATCGTCAAACCCTAATTTATATACTGTCCGCAAACCAAACGTTACTATTAGTGCAAAATCTGTTATCACACCATCACCGAATTATTTGAGGAAATCATAATATGAATCATGAATTTGATGGAATCCACTAATATATTCTTATGACAAGGAGGTATTAAAATTCGCCAAGTTTTGATGGTACGTACCTTTTTGTATTACACAACAGTCATAAAGAATAGAGGAACTCAAGTTTTGATATAATTGAAATGGATAAGTATTACCTACAACCCCAGACAGCACGGCCGCATTTTCCGCCCCCACTCGCACCCCACGTCCGGTGGACAAAGCCCAGAAGACCCATAAAAAGCCCTGCTTCCTTTTATTTCTCCTTCCTTCCTTCGTTTCTTTCTTTCTGCATCGATTCCCCGGCCAACCACTGGCAGACAGCGCTCCCATTCTCCCGAGACAAACTGCAGAGATTTTTCTCACAAGGGGCCTCGGCCTCTGCGGCGGGACGCGGCGGCGCCGGCGCCAGGAAGGGGGCGGGGGCGGCGGCGGGGGCGGGGGCGGAGGCGCAGGCTTGTTTTGCGCGCAAGCGCCGCTGCTTTCCCGCCCACGCCGGCACCAACGCCCATCACCGACTGCCGCTGCCCTTGCAATGCCCGTCTATGGCGCTGAACGTAAGGAATTTCAGTCATTTATGTGTTGCCATTTACATGAGAAGCAATACAACACCCTGTTTAAGGTTTAATGCTAAAACTCGAATGCAATCACGAACTTCAACTATCTCTGATCAGTTATTTCATGGCAATTGGTTGTTTTAGTGATTCCGGTCACGACAACTACGAGGGTCATTAGTCCCGTAAGTGTAGCGCATACGTTTGTTCGGAAGGTGCGGCTGTGATCTTCCCATCGCTGTATGGTGAGATCCGGCGCCGGCCTACCGTCGACTAGCGGAGTTTTCCCCAACCAGGGATCTTCCACCGGCGGGGCACAGCCCCAGCCGGGACACGTTCTAAGCTCCCGACCGGTCTCCCGGCATGTGTGCTCGTGTAGTATGTGGTAGTGTGTTTGTGTGTAGGGGAAGAGGATAGATCGCGCACAAGGAAGAGGTAGGAAAGATCGCGCGCGGTCCGTGGCCCATTTATTAGGGTACTGCTCTGGCATTCGCCTGGCGTTGATTGGAGAAACCAACCAGGAGTTTTCAATTATGCAACACTCCCTGATGAAGGTTCATTAATAATAATTTCGTTTGAGCAGGAGACAATTCTGAAATAGTCTATGATATTGTCTCTTGGATTCGGAACTTTGCCATAGATTCGTATTCCACATTTCCTGACTATTTACTAATACCCAAATTTTATTTACTGCCGCTACAAGAGGGGGAAGATCTACACATTCACATTACAAAAAGCATGGATTATCATGGCTGAATCGTATAATACATAAATCACATCATTTTCCTTATAGTATTAAAGAGCCTTTGTTCATTACAGAAGAGATTGAAGATAATTTGAAACGGTTATTTCATTAACGAACGGTGCAATAAATTAATTATAAATGTTTCCGTTTTTTCTGCTTGCGAAATTTTAAAAGAATCATCTATGACCTGCATATGAACTTACCATTTTCCGATATTTAATTTAACCTTCCTTGCCTTCGTATAATAATGATAAACGATGATAAAGATGTATGGCAGTCGGTTGTTTTTTTAATTGTTATGAATTCTTTAATGGTATTTGGAGCCCATTTAGTTGCTGAAGTCATTGAGGTGCATGAATGATCAAACGAGTAGACGATAGCGATAATGACGAAGAAATGATGGAATGAGACCTTGGGTAAACGGAAGAATCAGCTTCGTTTCCTGCCAAATCCCAGCCAAAAATTGTTTGGCCGAGGCTTGACCCCCGGGCCACAGAGGCAGCCATTGCATCACGAACCACCCCTCCCATTCTAAAAGAAAACTGCGACCTCCCTGATCAAAAACAGAGATCCGCCTCTGAGACAAGCCGATGGTCCTTCAACCTCGCCGATGGTTGGGGGTGGGGGTGAAAGTAAGACGGCGCCGCTGCCCACTGCCCGCCGCCCTTTGTGCCCTTTGTCCAGCGGCATTACGCCCAATGATGCGCGATCGCGAGCGCTGGTTGCACAAGCCAAACAAACAAACAAACAAACGCACTCTGAAATGGACGTAATCGCTGCCAGTCCCTGGCCCCGCCCGGTCCCAGCGCCGCAGCGCGCCCGCCGTCAAAATCGGAGCGGCCCTTTTCGGAGGGAGCGACGCGTGCACGCATTGTGCTGCATGTTTGTTCAGAGCGTCTTTTCCAGCCCTGCCCTTCGCAAGGGACAAAGGTCATTCGCTGTGTTTGCTTTGGGATTTAAAAGTTCCCGCTTTGTCGGAACTTCTTGGCATTAAGTGCTTCACGGTTAAGAGAATTAACGCTACTAATTCTCTATTGTAGTCGTGAACGTCATTTTTGGACCACTCTAATCTTCCTCAAATTTGACATTCGCATGGGGACAGAGAATCGGCCCTCTATTTTCAGGGTCAAATGTGGGAGAATCGCACGCGGTTGTTTAAGACACTGCTCCGAAAACTACAAGGAATTGATCAGAAGAAGCTACGAAAAAGGTGCTGGCGGTAGCAAGCGAGCAACTACATCACGAATTACATACTTACTAGGGCCGCATTTTCATGAAATCTCTTTTTTTTTTTTTCACCTTAGAACAACGCCGTTTAGTATAGAAATTTATTTTATGTTATGACGAAATGAAATGAACCATTTTGATTGATTTTTTTTGCACTTTTCGTCGATTTAGACTAATAAGTCATTTTTTACCTTTTTACTGCATTTTTCGCCGGTTTCATCAATTTTAATATCATTTTAATGGTACTTGTTTCAAAAACTACTTACGAGGTGTAAAAAAATGTTCACCGCAGAATTCCTGAGTAGCCTATTCGAGTTCTTCGCTCATATATTGTAATGTCAGCCTTTATGAGTACTACGCAATCTAAGGTTACTGTGACGTTTATCGGCGCCATTGTGCGTTCGGCCGATTTAGCGATAAATAAAGGCAGAGATTTTCTTTTAAAGAACAGTCAACAAATCCAAACTTCGCATGCTGAGTTTACTTTAACTAAAGGAAGAAGCCTCATTTACATCAGTAACATACCTAACAGCATCAGTTGTTCATCTGAAATAGTTTTGATCAAATTTTTTACGTCATTTTTCTTTGTTTTTTGGGGGACATTTTAAAGCATTTTATAGATTATTTTTGGCAACGTTTTAGGCCATCAAAATCCATTCCCTAGTAATTACGTGTTATGTCAAACTTCGCTCGCACGAGCTACTTGCCTGCCTGGTAAGCCCGGCTTCTCCGAGCGCGGACAACTTCCCCCGACTCCGCCCTGACATCCCCTCCAAAACCAGAAAAGATAAACTCACGCATGTTGTAGTAGGGAAGCTAACTGCTGGCTTGAAATATCACGAAGAATGGTTGCTTAGCACGAAATTGTACGTGCCAGATATTTTAAATGAAACAACGATTTCAATTATTTCCTAATTCTTTTATGTCAGATTATTTTCGTTGTAAATTCTGCCCAGGAGCAGGAATATGTTTAAATTGCAAAATGTACGTTTGGTATAATTTTGAGTTATATCGTTTTTATTAATCATCCTGTTGTTTGTTGTAATGATGTAAAATACATGTAATGATGTAAAATAAATAACAAGTCTCGATAAATTAATATGGCTCTCTTACGGGTGGACAGCACTTTTAACAGACAATTTTTACATAAACCTCGTCACATGAACTTAGGAAGTTAATACAATTACTGCACCCGCAAGTAAACGCGACTAAGAAATCTTTCAAGTTAAAATGTCTAATTTTACTCTTAATTGTACACAAATTTAAATGTAATAAATGTATTATTTCATTTTAATATATCATTTCTGTGCTTTAGTAGAGGAAATGGAAATTAACGTCTATGTAGAGGCAATAACTGTTATATGACTTCCGCAAAAGATTATCACAAGCCAGGAATCAAGTGATGTACCGACACTCTGGAGAGATTTCTACAACCCTTTTCTAAATGTCGCCCCAGTTGCTCTGGACATAACATTGTGCCCACGAAGTCTTATTTTGTCTGCCATGGCCTGATGTAACCAAAATCATCATTCATCAGTTCATAAAGCTGAGACGTAGCTCTCTGAATGTTAGAGATATCGCCCAAGTTCTTCGTAAAGTCCCTTGCTGTTTCGTGACGTCATGAGAGTGGCATTAATATCAAGCTCAATTATTCCCGTCTAATAATCATTACTTTTAAGTTACTATTGATAATATTATTACGTTCTTAAAATAAATAATGAATTTTAATAGTTTCAAATGAAATATCTAAACCAAAATACGTTGCTCCCTTTCATTAAAAACTATATTTGTTGCTTATATTTTAGCTTCCAAAAAGTACCTTTTCACTAACTTCTTGAAATGTATTAGCCCCAATAACTTCATCGTATATTTTAAACAAATATTTCAAAATGGCGTAGTGTTACGGGGGCTTGAGTACCAGCATCCCTCGTCAGAAACAATGCAGTCAATATCGTCTTGCACGAAGACAGTGATTTTTTTGTCATTGCCATAAAAAACAATGGAATATAATTTTATTTACGCATTTGTTTACGGGTTCGAGGCCAATTTATGAATATTCTGCATGAATATGGAGGCGAGTCGTAGGTATTGATAAGAAAGAAAAGCAGAAATATACAAGCTTCCGAAATGAAATTTCTAAGTGTAGAGCAGTAAAAGACTGCAGCGAGCCTCCTTGACCAGATGAGAAACGAAAGCATCCAAAAAGATCAACATTTTCTCCACATTACACATAATTTAAACGTCCAGCGCGGTCACTCCACCTACAAAGGATGGAAGACGAGGCACACAAAAGTGGCCTGCCATGATAACGAGCGGGAAAAAGAAATCCTGATCGGCAAACGCAACGATGGTGTGACGCCAGAACAGGCCTTCTGGCCTAAACCGCGAAAGGAAGAAGAACTGCAAACGAGCAGTCCGTTCACAGAGAATATCGACCTCTAGAATTTAATTCGGGATACAAGACAGACTAACTTCTCTCGCCCAAGAAATACCTCCTTTCTCTCCTAGTGGTGAAGGAGCGTAGCGAAATTTGCGTGGTTAGACGGAAAGCGGGCCTGATGGCCCGAGTCTCGCCACGTAATATAAGGCAAATTCAATCAATCAATCAATCAATCAATCAATCAACTTGGAATAAGAGAGCACGAAAGTGAAGTTGTTTACGACTAAATATTCTGCATTCAAATTCACACGGATACAACGCTTCGAACACATCCACGGACGCTGCAACCATTGATGTACCTAGGAGAACTCGATGTTAAACAAGAAAGAAAGGAAAAAATTATCTCTCTTATAGACCGTGAGGTCGTTCATGAGTTACTGGCGCGATTTGGAATAATTTTGAATTACAATACAGCGAATTCTCGTTCTTGGAATAGAAACCTTGGAAAATGGAAGTAAAAATTGTACTAACTAAGAAAGAAGAATCTAACTAAGAAAGTAGAATCAATATATTTAATTTTATAATTGATTATTACATAACACAACGTACTGGCACCTACTACAATCTCGGAGCCTGGATCCTGTTCCTTGGATTCTTAAATAAGCTCTTTTCCTTTTATTACAGGAATAGGCATTTTCAAATTTTATTTTTATATGAATTAAGTTGATTAATTCATATTGTTTAAAATTTTCAAATTCGTTTTCAACTTTTAGAACACAAAA
Source organism: Gryllus longicercus (assembly GCA_038098605.1). NCBI lineage: Eukaryota > Metazoa > Arthropoda > Insecta > Orthoptera > Gryllidae > Gryllus > Gryllus longicercus. The sequence continues at coordinate 840,119 of JAZDUA010000499.1, forward strand.
TGACTCTGATCGGGTTTTAAACTAAATTCGGCGCGGCTGAGAGAACGTTCTACTGCTACAGAAGTAACTGCTTCACCACACAAAACACGTTTTATCCGAAATAAAATCCCTACGCAGTCAAAAGCACTCGTCGCAAGTCAAAAACGCTACAAGACAAAATGATCTATAAAAATAATTGTCAAAAGTATTTGTGAAACACGAGCAAGAATGTGGTTGAGATACTTCTGCTTGCTACCGCTGCTTACAAACCGCTACTATCTAATTCAGAGTACATGGATTCGAAGAAGCTGGAGGGAAGGGGAAAGTTTGACAATTCGCGGCAAAGGTCTGCTGATAATAGAAGTTATACACTGGTTTGTAAGAAAAACTGTTGTAGTAAATAATATAACGAAACTCCTATACAATACATCAGGTTTTTCATGTATAAATATGTTAAAATATCACGAAATATGTAGTAATAGGTAAAATATGTAAAAATAGGAAAACAAGAATGGTTCTCATTCATTCAGGGTGTCTTGTTAATTCTATAAATTATTACTGCATGCAGGTATCATGTTCTCGTAAAGAATATGTTTTACATGAAAATCCTTCCCCAACTCATCATCATTCTAAGTGCAAAGTAACAGAAAATATCACCTATTTGGTCGCCAACATATGACAACCGAACAGCTTGAGTATAACTAGAGTATTTTTCGGGATGAGATGCAGTGAGGACTTGTATTCGAAAGATGAAATTGAAAATTGCATTTTCACCCATTTACTATAGTTAAGGAATGACGTAAAATGACTGCAAGCCATCGAAATCCAATATAAACTAATAAAAATCTAAGAAAATTTGGTCCCGAATTCCTTCAGCGTGATAATTAAATAAAACAGCTTTCCAAAATAAAAGCAACTGATTTTCAATTAAAACGAAATATTAAACATAGCAAATTACTCGCTAATTAGTAAATAGATTCATCAAAGAAACTACAAGCTTACTATCATCTTGAGTCATGAGTTACCAGTAAATTATTATGCAACGCATAATCATTCATTCAGTATCAGATCTTTGATTTTTCAGAAGTTAAATTATTGGTATAAAACGGTATTCTAATTAATATACTTTTGTATCTAATTAATTTGTACATGTTATTAATAGATATGATAATCAGTAATACGAAGGTACCATTTGAAAAAAAAAAAAAAGAACGAGCAGCGAATTCCGCGTCGCGTTCTCCTATGACGTCCGCTTGTTCTCGAGTCGCGTCGCGTCGCTGTGCGTTCTGCGCGGCGCAGCAGCCGCGAGGCCGAGGGGCACGCGCTGCGCAGCGCAGCCTCCGGGGCCCCAAGTGGCCCGGCCGGCCCCCCGCCCCGCCCCGCGGCCCCCGCGCGCGGTGTCGGGTGTCGGGCGGCGGCGGCGGCGGCGGCGGGGCCTGCAGCCGAGGCAGATGCGCGATGTGGAGATATCGGGGGCTTGTGCCGGCATCTGCCCCGGCCCCGGCCACGGCCCCGGCCCGGCCACGGCTCCGCCGGCCTGGCTGGCTGGCTGGCTGGCCTAGACCCCGCCCTGCCCGCACCTCCGGGGCCCGTTCCGTGCTAGCGGCACCACATCGCACCGCGCCACACTGCGCCACACTACAGAACCACAGCACCATATCGTGCATTCACAATACCGTATCACTCTCCACTGTACTGTATCACTACGCACTGTAACCGTCTCTTCATGCTAACGTATCACTCTCCACACTACCGTATCACTCTCCACGCTACCGTATCACTCTCCACGCTACCGTATCACTCTCCACGCTCCGTATCACTCTCCACGCTACCGTATCACTCTCCACGCTACCGTATAACTCTCCACGCTACCGTATAACTCTCCACGCTACTGTATCACTCCACACACTGCCGTATCCCTCCACACACTACCGTATCACCCCACACACTATCGTATCACTCCACACTGTACACCATACTATAGCATTGCGTTCTCTTTTCTTCACGTTTCGTTCCATAACCGTCCCGTCCCATCTCTGCCCCCTCCCTCTCAGGCATGCCAAACCGTACATTTTTGCTCAACGTTTCTGTCCCTCACATTTTCTTCCTCCTACCTCTTCTGAGGCAGATCAGTCTCTTATGCCTCTCGTCCCGAACCACCAATTCTTGCCTCATTCTATTCCATCCTATCTTCGTAACACTAACTGTCCGCTACCGAATCATTCTCTCTTCGCACATGTTAAACGAAAGTGACAATAAAATTTAGTTACAATTCCCCATTTCGTTTATTCATACAATTTATTCACAGAATATTTGTGCTAAGTGTAAATACTTTATTCTCTTCATAAAAATGAAACTTTTACTTGCAACCTTAGAAACAACTTCTTGTAGGTATCGAATTTAAACTCTTCGGTTCTATGTTTATTTGCAATATTAATTTACTGTGAATTTGTACTTTCTTTATTCGCTTCTCTTTCTCTACAAATTCTATTAATAACTCAAACACTTATTCACACTCACGACACTCGTATTTACGCACCTCACGACTGTACGCAACAACTCCGAGCATGTGACTACAGAGATCGTATCAAGTCACATGCAGTACTGAACAAAGACATGAGTTGGAATTGCTTGCTTTGTACAAGGCGAAGTTGCTTCGGTAACGAACGAGTACGATGTCGATCAGCAACACGTTTGAATATGTTTGCGTAAGAAAGAACTTAGTTGTTTGAATCTCGTGAACTTATATCGTATGCGGCTTACTATTCTAAAAGAACTCTTGTTTTACTGTAACCCAACGGGAAAAGAGACGTCCTAGTAATCAACACTAGTTCTGTACAAAAATAGCACAATGTACTCGTAAATGGTTAAATTTACGTAACGAAGAGAGAGCTACGGACAAACAAGTTTGCTAAGGTAGTCACATTAGGTGGGGAATGAGTTTCGTCTAATCAAGCATTACAAGGTCAAATAACGGAGTACAAATTTACGAAATTTGTGATGGACAAAAGGATCGCTTCAGATATTATTGCGGTTCTCTCTTCGTTTTCTTTCTCCGCCTTTTCATATCAGCATTACTCCATTTGTCCATCACATCAATATATCATTTTCACCCATCAACTAAATTACTTGCAAGCTTCACATTTGACCAAATGCTTACGAATAAAGAAGTGTGAATATACTATATATAAATAGCTGTCTTGAATACACTGTAAAAACTGTGTTAGTGTTGTTAACAAATGTATTGTAAACAATCAGTTTCTGTTATGTTCGAACATCCTTTAGACTATAATGGAGGAAATATCTATTGATTATCTATCTATTATTATCTATAGATTTGGGTAGAAGAAGAAGAATTCTTTTTGAGGTTCGAACGAACTAAAACTTGGAGCTAGATCATAATTGAGGAATATGTACCCAAAACCAGCGCGTTTCATTTGAGAAAATTTACAAGGTGAGCAAATGTTCATGTTCATGTTCGTGTTCTCATCACATTTTACGAGGAAATCAGCTGGTTCTGAACTAAATACCTTCGTCAGGTTATGAACTCGGCAAAAATGCACAACAAAAAGTGTATTTTTGAAATAAATGAGATAAAATTTATTTTATAACAAACTCCCCAATAGCCTGGCGACGGTTTTACAGACTAAGTTATAAGAAGAGAGCGTTTTATCTTGCTTGGATATTGTGCCTTACACTGATTCGAAATGCCGCATGAAAGGATTCCACATCATTTCACATTAGTGTCAACTCCTGGCTCAGTGACTGAGAGACACAACATTCAATACATCCGAAAAACATCAGCCTTGTGCCTGTCTACCTGCTGTGCTACCAAGGTAAAAAATAATAGAGCAGGGTTCCCCTGTTCCTTTCCTTATTTTACCTTTTTTTCTCTCGGAAGAGTTCCTCTCAAAGTGTAGTATCGGGAAACCTTATACTTCTAAAATTATTACACACGCACACATTCACTCTTTTTGTACTCACAACAATCAGTTTAAAAAAACCCTTGGTAGTAAAATACAAGTAATACAGAAACTTTACTTGATTTTTTTTCCGCAAATTAAATTTTTACGCAATCCCAAAAGATGGTATTGTGGTTACATGAAATTTCAGTCAACGTCATTGCTTGAGACTCGTACAGAAAAATTTCCTCAAGGGTGGTTTGAAGCGACTTAGACTATTTTCTTAAGCATTAACATGAAAAGTTTTAAATTCCAATGTCATCACCAAGGTAGATGTTTCCCTGAACAATCAAAACGCAGTACTCACAAGACAATAGTATACAAATCTCAGGGAATGCCAATTGTTCTTTCTCACAATGATAATGCGTAATCAATAGGGCATATGGTCGAGGCGAACGATAATTACCGTTAACGATCAGAGTGAATAATTATACGCTTAAATTGATTTATAACACAACACAAGATGCGGTATCAAATGCTTCTTATACAGAACTACGTCTCAAATGAAGCACAGATCACGAGATGAAAAACTCTGAAAACCAAGCATTGTGACTTAATTGCGTAAATGATAGAAGGTTCAAGTGAAGTGGTCAGTGACTGTGAAAATTCACTAAGTTCTGCAATAAGGGGTTTGTTGTATTTAAAGGAACGAATACAGCTCTGTCCGAAATGTGCCAGAAATGAACCAGAAAATAATCGATTTAAGCACTACTGACATTTCGATTTGTTCACAAAACTTAGAAATCCAGAATTAAAGAAACAATGCATAGAATTGTTGCATTCTGCGGCGAAATTTATAAAATAATTTGAAAGAAATGGATGTACTGTGCTATAGACGTAAATTAATTTTGTACTGCATTAAAATCGGTATTCTGGTGATAAAACGAGAGAACAAAGGAAGCAATTACACACAAGGAGGAACAAAAGAGACAATGAGGAAAAAAAGAGACGAGGGGAGCAAAAGGAAGAGATGGGGCACAAAAAGAGGAGATAGTGGAGTGAAAAGACAAGAGGGTGGACTAAAAAGAGAAGAGGGTGGACTAAAAGGAAGAAGAGGGTGGACTAAAAAGAGAAGAAGGTGGACTAAAAAGAGAAGAGGGTGGACTAAAAAGAGAAGAGGGAGGACTAAAAAGAGAAGAGGGAGGACTAAAAGGAAGAAGAGGGTGGACTTAAAAGAGAAGAGGGTGGACTAAAAACAAACGAGAGTGAAGTAAATAGAGAAGAGAGTAGAACAAGTATTGGATTCATTAATTGATTAATTGGATTGATTGAAGTCCCGTAAGTGCATGTTTTACCCCAAGAGTTGGCGGTGATCGTCCCCGCTGGATGGCGAGATCCGGCGCCGACCTACCCGGCGGCATGCGGGGTTTTCCCCAACCTCGTATCTCCATCAGCGGGGCATCGCCCCCACCCGGGACTAGCTCAAAGCTCCCGACCGGTCTCCCGACATGTGTGGTAGTGAGGTGCATGAAGGTGTAAGTATGTGTAAGAAAGGAGTGAAGATTGAATTGAATTAAATTTGCCTTATTTTACGTGGCAAGACTCGGGCCATCAGGCCCACTCTTCCGTCTGACCACGCAAATTTCGCTACGCTCCTTTCATCAACTAGCAGAGAAAGGAGGTATTTCTTGGGCGAGAAACAGGCGAGTTGAATTTAGCTCAGAGGCGTCATTTAGGCTTGAGGATCTTTCACATGCAAGTAAATCTACTAACATGGGACAGCCGGCTTTACTTCCCCTCCGAAGCAAGGCGTACGAAGGATTTTCTCGCCCTTAAAAATCCACGGTTTCGATCGGATTCGAACCCGCGAACTTGGGTACAACAGTCCGGTACGCTAACCGTTACACCATCGCCGCCGCCGAAGATAGGACAAGGAACAAGAAAGAAAGATCGCGCGCGGTCCGTGGCCCGTTTGTGAAGGTACTGCTCCGGCATTCGCCTGGTGTTGAAAGGAGAAACCACGGAAAACTACCGATAAGAAAAGCCGTACTCTAGATAGTGGCTGGATTCGAGCTAGCTCTCTAGCTAGTCCCGAAAAGCCACCATCTTGAACTCGAGAACCTCCCGGACAGAGGCAATCCAGTCAATTAAAGCCATGAGCCACCTACGCCGGTATGATAGACTTACATTTAGATTTATTTAGTCAAAAAAAAAACATTAAAAACTGGATGTGACGTATGGGGGAGAAGATCATCTGCGCACGTTTTCTTCAGTTTCAGAATCCCTTACCATCATTTTAACTATAAATAGATGAAAAATGAGCAAAAGTTAAAAATAAATAAATAAAAATAAATTTTAAAAAAGCACGAGATTAGCAATATTTGAAAAAAATAGACATTTTCGTTGTCGAGTTAGAGAAAACTTATTTGCATCGGTAAACGAATTGTAAGTACGATTTTTCTGCATTGCTAACAATAGTAATTCGCCCTTACCTCTGTTCCTAACATTACACTCAAATGAAGAGTTCAACAATATTTGAAGCTACGTCTTAACTGGAGTGGGAAGTGTAAGTTACGAACAATCCAAACCTAAAACAAATTAATGTGATATTTTTAACGCAAATATTAGCAAAAGAATATACCCCAATTAAAAATTAAATTTTCTTTTAAATTAATAAAATTAATTCTGAATTTACGTTATCGACTTTGGGGGTCCCTCCTTACCCTGTCAATACTCCGTTGCGAATGTTACATCTGAATAATACATCGTAATACTGCGTAGTACATCTGAATGACGAATGTTCCACATTCCACAAAACGCTGTCGAAGACTGATCATTAACCTTGAACGTCTACACCACGTAGTGACGTTGGTTTTGGGTTATCGTAAGGTTTCCGCCGAATTGATGTTGAAAGGTTCAAATGTCAATAAGCAAAAACCGCCATTTACTACCAATTTTGTGATTATGTCTCATTCCTCTTGCTTGTAATCTGTCTTCAGTTCAGTATTTAGGAGCCTTGTCTACAACTCCGTGACGATAATTCTATCGTAAATGAAAATGTGCTCACAATTTCATTTCCTTTCTTTCAGTGATGCAATAACGAAGCTCGATACAATGTTCGAGAGTTATAAATTTGACCATATTTATTGAATTGAATACATAGACTTGCTCTAAAATTGTTAACTATTAGATAATTTAATTCTCATTTTCACTCAAACATAGCTTTCAAAATGATAATTATATCTGAAGGCTACCGTACGGCAACTTCAGTGTAAGCCACATTATATACTTAAGGCGTAACTGCAGCCCCTGTAAAGACATTCGGTTGAATATATACCACGTGACAATTCAATAGATATCATCGTATCACTTCTATGTACTGGTGAAACAGGCATCTACTTTGCTGGTACATGAATTTGCTTTTGATAACAGTGGGACAACGTCTTAGAAAACAATTTCTTTAGATGGGAGTATGTTTAATAATTTCAAATATGTATATATTTTTTCTATTCGAATTTGGTATCATAATTGGTTGACAAAATATCTTGAAATTTAACTATTTTCCCCCGTCTCTGCAATTTTTTCAGCTTGTTACATGCAAAAGAAGCTGAGAAAAAATAAAATATCTACAACGTATTGCCCTAGGAAGCTGATTTATTGAGAATCCACGACGTTGTGTATTCCCCTTCATGTGAGATCGCGATTATCTCCTTAGTTAGGGGATACTTCTCACCGCCGTGTTCGGCTAAGCCCTTTGTACATATTTGATAATGATCAGAAGGTGTAAAGCCGTGACACACTTCGGTCTGCAATAAGGAAACAATAGTTCACCTAACATTCGATGATGACGATAATGATGACGATGACGACGACGACGATGTTGATTGCCTCGCCCTCAATCTTAAGCGCTGAAGAACATTTCCACCTTCATGTCCTACCCTTTGCAGGGCAGAGAAGGTGGTGGATTGACGTTGCCTTCTTTAACATTAGGATTCATTAGTCCAATATTCGCATTTCACGTCGAGGCGGGAGGAAGCCTCCCCACAAAGAAGATGGCAAGGGCAGGCGACTGGCGTCCTATGCGTGTGGCGTAGCCGCTCGGACTGCATCAACTGTCAACTGCACAGAAGGCGTGGAGGAATCCTTCTGGACGGTCGAGGAGACGATGCCAGGCACCAACCAACGCCAATCAACATTTTTAGCGCATGCTCAGTGGAAGATTTTTTCCCTCTTTTTGTTGGGTTCATCTATAGCAATTTTTTGACAACGTTATCACCACATTAACAAAGCACACCGCAGGACGCGTACAGAGCGAGAAGAGAGTTTTGGGCACCGGACGCCGGGGCGGGGCGGCGCGGCACGGCCCGGCGCGAAGCGGGTGGCCGATGATGCGGGGGGCGGGGCCGGGGGGCGGGGGCGGGGCCGGGGAGCGGGTGGTGCGGGGCGGAGCAGGGCGGAATGGAGCGGGGAGGGGGGAGCGGGTAGTGCGGGGCGGTGCAGGACAGGGTTGAGCGGGAAGGGAGCGGGGAGGGGCGGGACAGGCGGTGGGGCAGGGCAGAGCGAGGCGCGGCGGAGCGGGGCAGAGCGGGGCGGAGCGGGGGCGGACCGGAGCGGGGGCGGACCGGAGCGGGGGCGGACCGGGGTGGGGGTGGACCGGGGTGGGAGTGGACCGGGGCTGGGCGGGGCGGGACGAGGCTGGGTGGAGCGGAGAGGGGTGGGGCGGAACGGGAAGGGGCCGAGCGAGGCGAGGCGGGGCGGGGTGGGGAGGGGCGGTGAGGGGAGGGGCGGTGAGGGAAGGGCGGTGAGGGGAGGGGCGGTGAGGGGCGGTGAGGGGCGGTGAGGGGCGGGGCGGGGCGAGGCGGGGCGAGGCGGAGCGTGGCGGGGCGGGCAGCGGGCGCTGGGAGCGGGCGACGGGGCGGCAACGAGCGCAAGTGGGCTAATTGCTGGGCGCTGCGGCTGGACGGACCTGCGCGCCGCCCGGGGTCCACGCATTTCAAAGTTTCCTCTCGAGAAGCCGGCAACTCTGACACCGAGAAGAGTGATATCATAAAAACTGTACAAAGCGGATGTTGTTAATGTATGGGAGCAAGCAGATGGTAGATGGTAGGACAAACATCATAACTACATTGCGTTATAATTTAAAACTAATTAATATACCAACGTGCGTATTATAATAATGTGCGATAAGATATTTATAACATTATAATATAATTTAATGTCATATAAGTTACAGATCGGAAACAAAGTATACCACAAATCAATATTTGACATGTCAAATCACATAATAAATAAACAAAGCAATAAATTGTAAGTAAACGAAGAAATAAATAAAGCTAATTACTTCTATGTCAAATCAAGACTTCAATACAAGTTGCGGACACTGCATTATATACGATACACAATGCAAGACGTTCTAATTGGACAAAGGTATCACTTTAGCAAGTTTAACTGATAATCAGTTCATAATTGTTCGCATGTTCAAAAATAATATGTAATCGTATAGTATAACTTGCTCCGGTCAAAAATAAGCCACATTCCCAACAAAATAAATTCGCATGAAATAAAATACAGTTAAAACCGCACAGCATTTCCTTGCAATACATTTTTAAAATACCGCTGTTTAAAGTCACAGGAACACGAAAAAGAGGTAACATTAAGAACTAGAACATAAGCTGAATATCATGGAGAACACTGTATCGACCACACTCGTGGTGGTCTGAGGGACGGTGTACTGCAGTGGGTAAAAATTCTGCGAAGTAATTTTAATCCTTTCCCGGAACAGAGCGCGAGAGAAAGCAGCTCCTTCAGAGGCGCGCTGTGCCAGGCGTCTGTTCTCCCGGGTGGGAGTCGCCCTTCGTCGATACGCCGCCGCCGCCGTCAGCCAGCGCTGCAATTTGAGGCGAACGCTGCGCCGCAATTGGCCCAATCTGGCGCGCTCGTTACCGCACTGACGGCGGAGGCGTCTTATTAAAATTCGGAGGTGCAGCCGCCCCCGTTCCACCAGCCATGCGAACGCGGGAGGGCGTCCAGGCCGCGCTCTCCGCCTCCGCCACGCCCTCTACCTCCCCCCACCCCCTGAAACCCCCCTCCTCCGTCGCCACCGCCCCTCTCCCACTTGCGCCTCACCCATCTCCTCCCCCTCTCTCCTTCAACGCATGCGCCGCCACAGGCACCTCCTCCGTCCCCTAGGCCTCCTTCCCTCCGCCCCCACCGTTTCCCGACTCCCCCGCCGCCCATCCCACCCCGCCCCTCCCCCTCCCCCTCCGCCTCCACCCCTCCGCCCCCACCCCCTACGCCACCGATTTCTATTTCAAACGACCATATTTTCTGTAAAATTGTTCGTTAAAACCTTTCATAAAACGCAAACTAAAAAAAAGTAAAATTCGGAGTTTCAAAAACATTTTTCGTGAAATATAACATGTCATATTTCCACCAAATAATATCGCGCAACATCCAATCGGCATTCGCAAATTCCGGCAACAGCAACGCTACTGGCGGTAAAATCGCCTAGCTCAGACGAGAACTGCGCCATATTTGCGTCCGAAAATAGGTTAGTTTCCGCGAAACGAGTGTCGAATGGATGAAAGGTGCCATTTCAGATAAGCGTTCGAGGGAAGAAGCGACCCTACAGGTGAGTATCAGAGGTATAGTTATTTGTGTATTATCAACGACCCTTGTATTACAATCGTAATGCACGATGAGAGGTTGAAACAGTATAGTACACAACACAGTACTCCTGCAGGGTGCAGGGTGAGCCAAATAAATTAACGAAAATTTGACATTGTAGAATACGCTTGTTTCATAAAACGAGTGCTTGTTTCATAAAACGAGTGCTTGTTTCATAAAACGAGTGCTTGTTTCATGAAACATTTAAGTATGTTTCATAAAACATTTAAGTATGTTTCATAAAACATTTAAGTATGTTTCATAAAACTCGTTATTATAAAAACAAAAAACAAAAAAAAAAAAAAAAAAACGAACGTGCTCTGCAAGCATCTGCCTCAGTCAGTATCTGCATGCATTCTGTTTCCTCCATCCCATCCCAAGGTCTACGCTGCCACTCTCCCCTGCGATTGTAGGAATATCCTGTTACCCATTGGGAAAAGAAGAACAATTCTCTACTGCGGTGGGCGAAATACGTCATCGGTGACATGGATGCAATGGTAACCCAGACTACAACTGAAAGCACAATTCTGGGGTTGATTGGAGTTTGATGGTAGATGTGTCCCACAAGTCACTACCGTTCTGTGCAATGATCGTCACATCAATTACTACAAGACATCACGCAAGAGGCTCTGTTTATTTTCAAGTTAATTTTGCACAGTAAACTCCCAGATCATTTCTAAAGAACCTCAGTTACCAATAACTTGTTGATTTGGTACATGATAGTAAGAAATAGTATGAGTCCTGACTACTCGGCAAAGTCTGGACGAGGAGAACAGTGACGAGTCAGAATAAGAGGCAGGTCGGGGACCGAGACAGTGGTCGAGAAGGGACCCAGGCAGGTTGAGACTGGGACGAGACGAGGACGAGAGGAGAGCATTGGGGTAGAAGCGGGCTAGAGACAAATAAGAGATGGTGTAGAAGAGGGGTAGAGTTGGAGTAGAAGAGGGCTGAGGCGGGGTAGAGACGGAGTAGAGGTAGGGACGAGGTGGGGACGAGGTGAGGTAAAATCATGGTAGAGGAGGGACGAGGCAGAGTTGAAACAAGGACGAAGGAGGCGAAGACGAGAGAACCGCAAGGCAATGTAGAGGTGGGATACAGGCGGAGTTAAGGCGAAGTACAGACGGGGTCACGGAGGGATAAAGGCGAAGTTAAAGTGGGGCTGATGAAGAGTACAAACGAAGTAGTGAGGATAGAGTAGTGGTAAATCGGTAAAGAAGTAGGGTGGAGGCGAAGTAGAGGCGGGGTAGAGGTTAAGTAGAGGCGGGATAGCGGCTAAGTAGAGGCGGGGTAGCGGCTAAATAGAGGTGGGGTAGAGGCGGGGTAGCGGCTAAGTAGAGGCGGGGTAGAGGCTAAGTAGAGGTGAGGTAGAGGCGGGGTAGATGCGAAGTAGAGGCTAGGTAGAGGCAGGGTAGAGGCAGGGTAGAGGCTAAGTAGAGGCGGGGTAGCGGCTAAGTAGAGGCGGGGTAGCGGCTAAGTAGAGGCGGGGTAGAGGCTAAGTAGAGGCGGGGTAGCGGCTAAGTAGAGGCGGGGTAGCGGCTAAGTAGAGGCGGGGTAGCGGCTAAGTCGAGGCGGGGTAGCGGCTAAGTAGAGGCGAGGTAGAGGCGGGGTAGATGCGAAGTAGACGCCAGGTGGAGGCGGGGTAGGCGCGAAGTAGAGGCGAGGTAGAGTCAGGAACGGGCGTGGCGAAGCAGGGCGGTGCATGGCAGCGCTAGCGGCGAGGGCCGCCCGCGGGCGGGGCATTAGCATAATCGAGTGAGGCAGAGCGCGCTGCGGGCGGCCAGCGCTCATAAATCGGCGCCCAATCGCCCGTGGGCGGGCGTGGGCGACGCGCCGACGCGAGGGCAGCGCCAGCATTGCGAAACCCCGACAGAGTCCACTGGGATTGACATACAACGAGAGCTTAGGACATTCGCGATAGGTTGATGACTTAATTTAGTAGACAAATCTGATTTTCAAGTGCATTTTACTAGGAAAGTATATCGCAAAGTAAATTTCGCCGATAAAATATAAGCTACAGACACCACAACAGGACACACATTCTCGTATTGGTAACGGTTTTATAATATAATAAAACAAAAGCAACTTCTATCCTACTATTGCCATCTCTTGAACTATTATCGAAGCAGTTACATTTGGCACAAGCTATCTGATTATTCCCTCCATGGTTCTCTACCTCCATTGTATATTTCATTAATATCAACAAAATACTTTCTTGAAAAATGTATCATAGAATAATAATAATAATAATAATAATAATAATAATAATAATAATAATAATAATAATAATAATAATAATAATAATTTGTTATGAATATAAAGTCTGTAATAACTCCAACGTAAATTTGAAGTAACTGAATTACAGAAAAATATTGCTTGATATCTCATTTATATGAAGCTGTCTGAAAGACAATGGGGGGGGGGAAGCAAACACATATATAGGAAACAATTCTTCTCTATTTATTATTCTTTCCATTCGAACAGTATTTCACCACAAATTCCACCCTTCCGACATTCCTAAATAATGTTCATCGCTCACTCAACAGAGCAATTTCCTGTTTTACTTCATCCATTAAATAAATTAGCATACCCCCACTCATAATAAACATAAACTTGATGAAACACTTTTTTTTAAAAAAATGGAAATTATTGTCTCGGATGATTATCTGATGAATCAATACAGGCAATTTCACAGGGAGAATTAATCTGGAAAACGTCATTTAACAAAGAAAATTAACTCCATTTACTTAACTGGAAGCTTCCGAAAAGGGGGACTACCCTTCCCGCGCGGCATTGGGACCCGGAAAGCGAAGGGATCGCTTAATGACACGGCGGCGGCGCTGCGGTGCGGTGCGGTCGGGCAGCGGTGGGTATTAAATGGGTGGTTGTGAATAATTTATGGAGCGTCAGTCGCCTCGAGAGGAGACCGTGCGGCACACTTCGCCGTAAATCCTCCGGCCGCCCCCGCCGACGCGACGTCCGCGCCGCCTCCGCATGAAACGCGGCTTTGTACGCGCACTGACGTCTTCGGAAAACAAGGCGCCCGTCCCGGGACGCGGCTCCGTGGTGGAACTGCGACGCGCGTTACACCAGCGCCCGGCAACTCTCCATCAAAACCGCGAGGTTGCTACTATACGAAGCGCTAGAAGTGTCTCCGGATGCAGCTGCAGGTTAGCCTCGCCAACTTACCCACACACAAATTGGCGAGAAATACGAAAAGTGTCTTCTAAATGTACAATTGTTCATAATCCATACTGAAGAAAGCGCGAACATAGACGTTATCTTTTGTAACATTAAGAGCCTGCTTGCAACCCGCGAACTCACGCAGCAGCCACGCACGGTTAACGCGTTACACCAGCGCCCGGCAACTCTCCATCAAAACCGGGGAGGTTGCTACTATACGAAGCGCTAGTGTCTCCGGGTGCAGCTGCAGGTTATGCTCGCCAAATTGGCGAAATTTGTGAGAAATACGAAAAGTGTCTTCTAAATGTACAATTATTAATAATCCATACTGAAGAAAGCGCGAAAATAGACGTTATCTTTTGCAACATTAAGAGCCTGCTTGCAACCCGCGAACTCTCGCAGCAGCCACGCACGGTTAAAGTATCGTTGGCAGGAGTTCCTGTTCCTGTAAAGAAGGTGATGCAGCAGAGCGCGCCACGTTATATGGGAGCTATAGGGCCCTTCGTTAAACGCTGCCGCCCAACTAAAGAGACGTTTACCTCGCAGTAGCCAAAATTTGGTTTTTCGATGTCCTTCAGCAAACTACGAGAAGGTTCGATCAGTAGGCGGTAAAACCTGTCAGATTGATTTTTTTTTCTTTCCAGTTGCTCATCTGCTTTGGAGATTAGTCTCTAGATCTCTGGAGAGTCTCTAGAGATTAGTACCTAGATATAAGATCTCTGTATGTTATAAAGCGAGATGTATCCGTGTTCCTTCCCCACAAGGACGTGACTTCCGGCGCTTACCTACATGTCGGCTTGTGGGGAAACCCCCGCCAGTGGAACCCAATTGGTGCATGCTCTTTACTCCCTAATTTACTAGGGAAGGAATGTGTAGGAATGCGTGTCAGTGTGTGTGTGTGTGTGTAAATAAAGAGGAGAGGGTCAAAGATGAATGCAATATCTCGTGCGGCCCTTGACACGTTTGTTACGGAACTCCTGGAGCATTAGCCTGGCATGGACAGGAGAAACTCCGCAAAACAATCGTTCAGAATATCCGGCAATGGAATTCTTCTCCAGACGACTGAATTCGACCTAGTAGCTATCTATTTATTATCGAAATCGCGCCCCCACACAAACGGGAATGCTTGGCGGTTACGCTACAGCAGCAATTGTTGCCCTAAGCTACTTCAGCCGGTCATAACTGTTTATTCTTCTGCTTCAATGCCTATTTCAAACATCGGATTCGCGTAGATTCAACGGTTGCGAGCAAGAGAGGGACAAAAAAGGAAGAATCCAAACACTCAGGATGTCGCGCGTTGAGGAAACAGAAAGAAAACGAACGAATCATCGACATTAAAACCCCAACAGACAAGCGCCGCCTCGCCCCTTAGCACAGCGCCGCGCGCTCCCTCCGCGAGTCCCGTCGTGTCCGACACCAAGTCATCGGTCTCGTTACGCAGCGGGCGTCGCTGGGGCCGGCGCTGGCCCCCTCTCCCACCCCGCTGCTCCCGTCTTATGTCATCGTCCGCGCGGCGGTTTTTGTGGGTGAGGAGGGCGGGCGGGCGAGCGAGCGGGCGAGCGAGCGAGCGGGCGGGCGGGCGGGCGGGCGGGCGGGCGGGCGGGCGGGCGAAAGAAGCGCGACGGACGCGCGGGGCGTGAGTCAGCAATGGGGCGATGGGGCGGAACCTGCGCTGGCGTTCGGAGACGGCAGGAAGCCGCGCAGGGAGGGGGGAGGGAGGAAGGCAGGAAGGAAGGACGAACGCGCGGTGGCGGGAGGGACGGGGCGGCGAGGCACCGGAAATCGCGACGAAATATGCGACGCCGCAGAAGGCGCCAGGGCAAGCAGTGGTTCACGGCGGCTGGCTCGTGCAGCTCGTGCACCTCAAAATTGGTGGTGAAGTGGTGAATTTGCATAATAATAATAATGCCGATCCGGATAGCTGAGATTGCTAAGGCAGTAGTGCCTTGGCGATCTTGGAGCGAAGGATCGCGGATTCGAGTCTAGCCTCGGACATGGTTGTGTTTGTGTGTCTCTGTATGACTGAGTTTGTCTCTTCACCCTCTTCCTCGTCGTCTCCTCCTCCTCCTTCGTCTTCTTCTTCTTCTTCTTCTTCTTCTTCTTCTTCTTCTTCTTCTTCTTCTTCTTCTTCTTCTTCTTCTCAAACTGCTTCCCCCCAGGACTAACAACCGTGGGGTGTACTTGTCCCCGGGAGAATGTGACTGGGCGTCGGTACCCACAAGGGGCGCGTTCGCGTGTTCCTATCATAGCCACATCGCGACAAAAAAATGAGTAGCTCTTGAATTCACAACCACACTAATAATTCTAGGAATGATGAATGATTTTTAGTCATTTAATTAAAAAAACTACTAGTTTGCCAATGTTACGAAACTTTGGAGAGAGTATACATACTAATATTCTTGAGAATTGAAGGGTGAAGTTTTTTGGGGGGTAGAAGTGAAGGGTTCAAAGCTGGGAGAGATGTGAAGCAAAGAGGAAGTGTAAAAGTGGGAGAGAAAAGGTGGAGATAAAGGAGAAGATCGGAGGAGAAGATAAGGGGATAGGAAAGGCGGAAAGAAAACAAAGAAAACTAGTACACGCGAATGGGAGGGACAGACGGAAGTAGGGGATGATAGGTCGACTGATTCAGTGATTGTTTTAGTGATTCCGGGCAAGTCAACTAATCAGTTAATCCCATAATTGTAGTGTATGTTTTTGCTCAGGAGGTAGCGGAGATCTTTCTCTCGCTGTATGGCGAGATCCGGCGCCAACCTACCGTCGGCTAGTGGAGGTCTCCTCAACCAGGGATCTCCCACTAGGGGGAGTGCGAGAGTAGCATGTTAGTGTGAATGCGTGTGTAATGTGTGAGGATAGGACAAGGAAGAGGAAGGTGACATCGCGCGTGGTCCGTGTCCCGTTTGTTATGGTATTCTCCGGCATTCTCTCAGTGTTGATCGGAGAAACAAAGGAAAACTACCGATCAGAGCAGCCGGACGCTAGAATTCCCCTCCAGACAGCGACTGAACTCGACCTAGCTGGTTAGGTAATGACGAAAATTCTGCCACCGTGCGGAGTGGACGTAAATGCACAGCTTGTCCTCCCCTCTTAAAATGTTACTACTCTAAATGTTTGTAAATTCAGTGGTTAGGCGGAAGAGCAGGCCCTATGGACCGAGCCTCGCCATTAATAAAGACATTATTATATTATTATATTATATTATGATATATTATTATATTATTATATTATATTATGATATATTATTATATTATTATATTATATTATGATATATTATTATATTATTATATTATATTATGATATATTATTATATTATATTATGATATATTATTATTATTATTATTATTATTATTATTATTATTATTATTATTATTATTATTAGTGGAGACTAGGACCTCCCGGTCAGAGGGACTGCAGTGACATCAATTGATGCCATCACTCCGGTAAAGAAAAAGTGAAGCAAAGGGGAAGTGCGAAAGGGCGAGAGTGAACGTGGAGAGAAAGCAAAAGGTGGGAAGCGAAGTTACGGGGAGAGGAAAAGTGGAAAGAAAAGACGCAAGACGAGTACACGAATGGGGGACAGAGGGAAGTATGGGACGGAGGGAGGAGTGAGCGGGATGGCGACGGGGGGGGGGGGGTAGTGAAGGAGGGCGAGGGAGCCAGGAACGGAAACCGGGAGAAGCTCCCCTCGCCGCGCCGGCGCCGCCACCTGCGGGGTGCCGCCGCGAGCGCGGGCGGGCGGGCGTCGGTGTGGCGTCGCTGCGGTGGCGTCCCGGTGCAACGCTGGGGGGGGGGGGAGGGGGGGGGGGGGGGGGAGGGCCACCGCCGTCGCCGCAGGGCGCCGCCATCCATCAGACGCTTCCGAGCGCCGCGGGGCGGACACGCCTGCTTCTTGCGGGCGCGCGGCGGCGGCGGCGGCGGCGGCGGCGTCGTGCCTCGTTGGGCGCCAACACACGTCAGCCCCGCCCCGTCGCCCCTCGCCGTGGACCAGTCGAGGGCCAGGGCTTGGCACGGGCGTCGCGGAGAGTTCTTACGCCAGTGCGTAATGGAGGGACTGACGAAGGATTCAACAACTCTATTCGGAAAAACTCGAAAAAAAAATCAAAGACACGTTATTATTATTATTATTATTATTATTATTATTATTATTATATTATTATTATTATATTATTATTATATTATTATTATTATATTATTATTATTATTATTATTATTATTATTATATTATTATTATTATTATTGTCTTTCTTTATTAATGCTCAGCAAAGACGCCCTCAATCTGCAAAACAAGAAAGCTCCAAGACTCCAGCGCATTGCACCTGAAGTCAGGAAAATAGCGGCGTGAGAATATTTTAACCTTTCGTTGTACGTGTATAACGCCGCCTAAAAGAAGGAATCTTCTCTTAGCGATGTAAGAAACAGCAACGGGTTCTTGTCAAGTTAAGGGTGTACTACATCTACCGCCGTTCTACTGATCCCCTGTGTATGCTCCCTGGAAGCTTCTAGAGAAGTTACTGAATACATGACTATTGACAGCAGTTGGAGCTGCTAGAGACCTATCCGACAGATAATATGATTTCACGACTGGCCGATTCACTCCAGATGTATTCCAAGTTGTAGTGGAAGCCACTAAAGACACTACTAATGATGGCAATTTTTAGCAAAACATCGATACTTCTATACACCAACAAATGGTTTTCGATGTTGAAGAAAACAATGACAAAAAACACCGATGTTTTAATATCAGGGAATTTTTGCACTCCGAAGTGATAACAAAATTGACAGCACTTCTGCGCATGCGCCGTTCAAATTTCTCATCACGTTTGTGCATCTGCGCATGCGATCGAGATTGCTTGTAAATCGATATTGCAATCGATTGCTTTATAATTATTATTAATAGTAGATATTTCATGAAGGTATTTGTGCACACGCAAAGTCCAAAGTGTAAAGACTATGTATCAAACGGTAATCTATCTTTTTGTGGGGTAGGGGCGAATCAGGTACGATGGCCTTGATCCAGAACAAAGCCAATTATTTTTATAATTACACTCAATTTATCCAAAGCAATGCTACAAATTGATTAGGTCACATTCAAAGGAGTACTACCATTATGAATAAATTTTATTTGTAATTTGTAAAATATTTTGTTAATGTCAAGTTAACATTGTTTTTCTCAAAAATTATTATGGAACGGGCGACAGTCATAACCGGAATTACCTCTCTCCTCTGTTAAATACTTATTGGGTCCACCTCTCTTGCTGGGGGGCAGCGTCATGATCAGAACGTCACAATATTTCTGCGCAGCGGGTTGGTAACACTGCTCTTGAAGGAAAAGATTCGGAGACAGAATAGTCTGATGTGTAAGTTGAAACAAGTCCCTATTTGGTTTCTTGCGTTGGTTACGAAGATTATCATTTCTTCATCAGGAGTGGTATATTTTGTTTGATTTACTGAATCGAAAATAACGTTTTTAATGTTACATTTCAACATACATCTACTATTTGAGGCAAGGCAAAACACTATGGGATTTTTGAATCCGAAAACCAAAACATTAATGTCGAATACCAAGTAAAATGTAAGTAGTTACTCAATAACTCATTAAAATGAGTCATTGAGAATATATGGTGCTAGAAAATTAAAATTTAAATGGATTAAATAAATTTTGGACAATTTAATATTTTTTTTCAAAAGAAAAAAATATAGAGCAGATAAATAATATAGGACATTCTTGATAGGGGACAAAAGACGCTTGATACATGGTTACGGATCGACAAGAGCGCATTGATGAAAAAAATACATATTGTAAAATTGTAAAAAAGAACAATTTTGAATTACAACTTTGGCAGGCCTAACGCGAGGCAGTAATATATTTTAATTATTATAAAGGGTGAAATTTATAGTTATTACATATTACTACTTATTATAAACTTTTTTGGGTTATTTGATGTGAAAAAATAAATAGTTTTCAGATTACATTGTCTACGTAGTCTACACAAAACGTCATGTAGATTAGGTTAAAAAACACGCGTATACGTAAAATTATAGTCTACGGCACAATTCTGCTTTAAGGTACCAGAATTCATAGTGCGGATCCTCGCTGACTACTCGCGGGAGAGGAAATTCGTCGTAACACTGCAAACGGTCGTCGGAAGCGACACGTCTCGCCGGGAGTAGATAATTAACCGATCCTGAGACCAAACCTATGGAATGTTACATACGACTACATACTCCAGATGAAAATGCCAGACGAAACAGCTCTGATAGGGTGCGCTGACGACATTCCAACTATCTTCCAGCCATTCTCTGCGAAAGAGTTCAGTGGAAGGAGGTCAGTGCGATAAGGAAAAAGTGGAAACTCAGGTGCGAAACCTAAAAAGTGACGGTGGACAACGGATTGGACAGAAAACTACAGAAAATACTGAGATGGTCCTCCAGAGGAAGCAAATTTCGGACGCTGATCTCCATTTCTATCGACATAGAAGTAATTGGAACAAACTCTTTCGTGAAATATCTACTCCTCACATCAGACACCAAATTCATCTGCGGTTAACATACACGACTAGTGGCAGATTAACTTCGCAAGTGACCGGTGAGCAGTGTCAGCTCATGGCAAATGCTTCACGGCACGGCACGGCACGGCACGGCACGGCTCGACACGGCACGGCACGGCACGACGACACGACACGACGACACGACGACGACACGACACGACACACGACACACGACACGACGACACGACACGGCTTGACATGACATGAGATGGCATGACATGGTAAACACATGGTTATTTATGTGAAACATGTAGACATACTCACTGGTACATTCACCTTCATAAAATAACAATCGGTATAATTTTTTGAACTGGTATCTTTTTCTACTCGAGACAAATCCGAGGGCAAAAATTTGCAAATTATTTTATTTTTTTGTTTACAACGAAAGAATCGTAGCCTTCGCGTGAGCCACTCGGTATACGCGCCTGCTCCGAAGCAGCAACCTCGACGCGACATTCCTTGACCGCAGGGGACATGCAGCCGACTCCCGACAGTAACGACCGTACGCTCGGCCTATTGCCCCTCCCAACCCATTACTCTCTGGGAGGCGTGCCGGCGCACACTCTTGCGCCGCGTGTTCTTGTTAACTCTGCGCTCGCCGAAGCTTCTTTTTTTTTTTAGCTGCGACGGCGTATTCACGTGACATTACATACATAATATCGTTGCACACAGTCTTAGTTTTGTGAGTTCAATAGATGTATAATTAAAAGTAACGTGAACTAGTGTGACAATATTTAAAAACGATAATAGGCATACAAATAATGAAGAATTGAAATTTAATAATCTTGTTATCGTTGTAAAGACTTGCAGGTATTTATCCAGCTTGATCGATAGCGGTAACTGAAGAAAAAACAAAAAAGGCTGTAAAAGGTAGAAAAAGGCAAAAATAAGAAAATAGCCAAAATAGATATTAGAAGTTAAAATATGCAATTACAAAATATGCACTTACTAAAACAACTCGGAAAGTACAGGTAAGTTATCCCTAAGCCGTAAAACAGTAACAATAACAAAAATACATTTTTCCAAACTTCCAAGCACTAGTGATAACAGACAAATTAAATATGAGATCATAAATGTCGAAGGCCCACCAACAGTACATCTCATCGAATGCAAAATACCCTGCAAAACGTGTAGTAGACCAATTTTTATCCTCAGAATAATAAATAATATTTTTAAACTAAAATGATGTAGTGCACATTCTTTAAATTACATCAACCTAGAGAGTTGACGGAATAACAAAATAATAGGACACTCCACAACCTCAGCATAAGTTAGCCAACGCTTCTGAAATAAGAACGAAATTTTTATGTGAATGCATGTTGCTCAACAACTACTAACCCAACGTACTTTGGCTTGCCTATCGACAAAATAATTGAGTAGCTGGCGAGGGAAAGCACATGGTCCAAATACATCACTTTTTTTTCACGGACCTGCAAGCACACGTTTACGCCCTTGGCGTGGTAAAATGCTGAAGGCCGAGCATTAGTTTTCAGAGTTCCCGAAAGAGGGCATCAGTTGTACGTCCACGCGACTTGTCAATGTCCATACCCGTATTGTGCATAGCTACGACGCTTTTGTTTTGGGAGCTTCAGTTTTGATAACCGATGTATTTAATAGGCGATTTGCTATTACGAAGACGAGTAATTAGGTAAAATGGCACTGAAACGTCCTGAACGTGAAATATAAGGATTTGTTCCTCAATATTTGTGTATATTTTGTAAAAACATTTGTTAATGTTCAACATTAATTTGTTGTCAGAGACATGTAATGAAGTTTAAATTAATAATCTCTTCAAACAAGCGTTTCTAAACAGGTTTTGCTTCTGCTGTAAAATTATGATTTTGGACTTGAGTGCTCTCCCGCGGGAGCTCCTGTTGGTCACACGACTCGTCACCGAGAGCGGTAGCTGAGCACAGAGGAACCCTATTCCCCAAGGATTGTCAATTCCGGACGATGCAATGCGACGGACTGGTCACTCAATAAGGCGCCTCTCCTATAAGAGAGAAACATTCGAATACGGAGACGACATGTCAAGATCCAACTTGGGCCACAGTGTCACAAGAAGTACATTAATTTTTGCATCGCTTACGGTAGACAGAGAGTTAATAGTACATGGGTTTCCAAAACTAAAGTTCGCAGGGCTCAAATCTGGCTGAGAAAACCAATTTTCAAAAGGTGAACATTCATTGTGACGCATCGCAATCCTCGCGTGATAAAAATAACTGATTTACTGACCGGCAATTCGCTTTGTCAGAAAACGATACAAGTAACGAACATGTCAATAAGTCTGAAACCCTGGTGCTATGGCCACACGAGTTTGCTGTCTGAACCAAGAGATCAACTATATTTTTGGGCCTCCTTTCTATCAAAAGTTTATACTTACATATGACATTTCTCTAGTAAAGAAATAAAACTTACTAAAAGGAGAACCTCTTCCCCAAGTATATAACATTTTTCGAAAATTGCCAGGTTAAAAAAGAGGAAATTAGGGATTGAAGATAATGAAGGGGGAAAATGTTTTATTTACGAAAGGTTGCGGCCGTGCAGCATTTTCAGGGGGACACCTCCTGTGCACACGCCTATGGAGGGTCCCATTTGCGACCTTCTGTCCCCGAACACAAAATAGTTGATAGCGTTGGGCACCCAGGTTGGGTAGAATTCGAAATTTTCCAACTAGAAGGCCAATAAAAAATTGTCAAATAAAATGTTTCCAGTGATGGAGACTACAACGACGATGTTTATACTGTCTTTTTTCCTCTGAAGGGGTCCGGCGAGCCGCAGCCGTGAAGTCTGTATGATGGAGATTCAACTCCCATTTAGTATGAAATCCGTCGGCAGCTAACCGGACCGGACTTAGCTTCAACGACATCCCGTTATCATTGGAAGAACCTTCTAAATCATTTTGGTGGCCATTGGCCACCAAGCTGATGTGTAAAATTAATGCAATCTACAGTTACACTAAAGTGTAAATGACGTTGGACACGAATCGTTATTGACTTAAAACATCTGAGACAAGTTCTTTCCCCTCATCGCGTGATTTCGCTGAACTAATCGAGTGCGATAGTCATCTTAATAGAATGATAGAATAGTGAATAAGATCTTTAGCTGGAATCCAATGAGCACCAGGTAAAAAAAGGCCTAAAATAGGTGGAACAATTATGTTGTCAAAATGTCAGGAAAATGAAGATTGAAAATTGGATCGAGCACTCGAAGAATAGGGGAAAATGGAAAAGGATAGTTGAGCAGGCCAAGACATTCAGTTGAAAGTCGTAGAGCCTTAGAAAAAGAAGAAAAAGGAGAAAAAGAAGAAAAAGAAGAAAAAGAAGAAAAAGAAGAAAAAGAAGAAAAAGAAGGAAAAGAAGGAAAAGAAGGAAAAGAAGGAAAAGAAGGAAAAGAAGGAAAAGAAGGAAAAGAAGAAAAAGAAGAAAAAGAAGAAAAAGAAGAAAAAGAAGAAAAAGAAGAAAAGGAAGGAAGAAAAGGAAGAAAAGGAAGAAAAAGAAGAAAAAGAAGAAAAATCAAGTGTGATTAGCTGACGACGTTTTTCGTCCTCCCCCACCCACCCCCAACCCTCCAACGACGCAGTCGAGCCTCCTCCTTTCAAACTTCGCAGCAGCAGCCGCAGCCTCCTCCCGCAGATGAAGCATGCTTCCGGGGCGTAGGGAGGCGGGCCAATGGCTGTGCTGTCGCCCGCTCCGCACTGCGCCGGTCCTTGGCGCCGCCACCGCCCGCAGTCCTCTATCATATCCGGACGCACCGCCCCGCGCCGCGCCGCGCCGCCGATTCGCGCAGCTAACTGCCCGCGTCGCCGCCGCCCCCATTCATTTCGCTCGGCGACAACCCGAGGGGGCAAACGGCCCCTGGTGGAGGGTGAGGCGCAGGAAATGGTGGTCAAGGAGGATGCGGCAGAGGCGATGGTGATGCTTACGCAGGTGGTTGTTTGTGATTGATGGACGGAGATCGTCTCCGGTGAGGTGTCGGTGGAGGGGATAGCGGTGAGGAAATGGTGGTGACGAGGAAGGAGCTGATGGAGAAGTATTGAAAGTTTGGGTTGTGGAAAGAAGAAGGTGGTGGTTGGTGATGTAGGGGGCGGCGATGGTGTTGTGAGTATTGGGAACGTCGAAGCGGGAGTCGGGAGTCGAACTGAGCTATAGTGGCTGTCGGTGGAGGGAGCGAAAGCGAGGAAGATTGAGATGATGTATTCGTACAGTTACAGATGTGATGTCGATGGTTTAAGTATCTGTGGGTGGTTGACGGCGAATACCTTGGACGATGCCTGCCGGTTGGAAATCGAGGCGAATGCGATGAAGTCCAATTTCGCAAAGTGCTGTCGCAGAAGCATTTATGACGAGCAACGGTAGCTGTCTCTGACGGAGACTGATGAAATGAAGAAGGTTGGGATGGTTGTCGTGATGGAGGCAATAAGAATTGCATTTTGTTCAGGGGGTATTCACAATACTGGCGTGTTGAATTACGATCCTACAAAACGATATGGTGTGTGATTCGTAAAATTTACATAATCTTTCCATGTTGAATCTTAAAAACATAAATTTTATGTTTATAATTTCAAAACTCTCAAGCGACTTAATAAAATAAAATGTATGGTTGGGACCGAATTTCACATTGTTCCTGAGATTCACAAATATGTACATATATTTTGTTAATAGTAAAAAAAATATTTGTTCGAATTATGCATTTCTCCTGAGTCTTAAATTAAGAATTGGACAATTACAGAATGAAATCAAAAACAATATGTTTTTAATGACATGAGTTCACTGATGTGTTCTTCAAATACGTTCGACCTTAAAAAAATAATTTTGTACGTAACCTATTTTGACTAAATATCAAGCTCCCATTACCATGAAAGTTTAAATAATTGCTAAACAATTATATGTTTGCTATACTTCCTTAGTAAATACAAACACGTGCTCTGACCCAACTATGGTTCTGCAGTAGTGCATAAGCCTGCTTCATTGACTCCGGCAGATGCTGGCCTTGCTACAGCTACAATTTCTACACCTTGGTAGAGACCACACGAATAACCTGGTCCTTATGAAATATCAAGTGTTACCAATGGATGCGAGGGACAGAGATGGGCGTTTGTGGTGGGCAATAGACAACGGGCAATGAGTGGTAGGCGAAGGACGGCGAGCGATGAGTGATGGACGGTGAATGGTGGACGATGGGCATGTTCCATAGATAGTGGGTAGTGGGCGATAGGCAACGGGTGCTAAGCGACAGTAGGCGACAGAGGGCAGTAAGCGACGAGTGATAGGCACTGAAAGGTGGGTGCTCGATTTAGAGTTATTGATGGGCGAAGGGCGGTGGGTGGAGGGAGGTGGACGGTGGGAAATGGGCTATGGGTATTGAGGCCATAGGCGATGGTCAGCAGGCAGTAGGCGTTCAGTGGGCAGTAGGCGGTGACGATGGTTGGTGGTGGACGGAGAGTGGTGGACGATGGGCATGTTGCATAGATAGTGGGTAGTGGGCGATAGACAGCGGGTGCTAGGCGACAATAAGGCGGTAAGCGATGGGTAGTGAGCGATAGGTGCTGAGAGGTGGGTGGTCGATATGTAGTTATTGATGGGCGAAGGGCGATGGGTGGTGGACGGTGGACGTTGGGAAATGGGCGATGGGTCAGCAGGCAGTAGGCGTTCAGTGGGCAGTAGGCGGTTACTGTGGTCGGTGGTGGACGGAGAGTGCTGAGCGGTGAATGGCATTGAGCGGCGCGTGTGTGGGCGAGGGGCGGTGGGCGTGGCGCTGTGGGCGACGGCGGCAGCGATCGAATCAGGGAGGGCGGAGACGGAATGCGCGCAGCCGATGACGTCAGCGCGATGCAGACGCACGTGAGTGATGTGTCTGCGACGCTGCATTGAAACTGTAAACACACGATTACGCCGACGGCGCTGATTATCGCCAGCCCCTCACCGCAGCGGACGCCACCAGCCTGGCCGCGCGGTCGCGCCCAGTGACGAAGAGCGGCCAACACAACAGAAAGGGAACTCGTTTGCATTGGACCTTTGTCCTTTTTTTATTAGCTTTCATTACTAATAATCATCTGCATAACGTATGAAATAATTTTTGATATTGCCAAATATTCCAGAGAGCCCAAATTCCAGTCCCCTGTGCTATTATTCACAGTGTGTTATTATTCACAGTTTTGACTGGCCGGTATGTCAATCACTTTCAGGAATGATGATGAGGTGTGTGGTTGCTTTATTGAAGATTCAGATGGCTTCTAACAATACGGATGTATTCAATATGACTCTGCATATTGTATATATTCCTGGCATCCAAGTGAAGACATTATTATTATTATTATTATTATTATTATTATTATTATTATTATTATTATTACATCGTTCAATATGTCTCGTTCGTCCGGAGTTTTCAAATATACCTCAAGGTCAGAACGTCAACACATATGGTGAGGCAGATGGTGCAAGCGAATTAATTATAATTAAAAGTTTGCAATGAGCATTGTTGTCAACTTTTGAAACAAACTGGGAATTGCATTCCCGGGTAACTAAAATCATTTAGTTTAGCATTCAAGCAACGAATTCGATTTTTCAGTTTTATTAACAAAGGAGGTTGTGGCCTGCAAAATAGTATCTTAACTTCTCACTTCTCTTACACCAAACACAACAGGAGCTCGGGAATACGTGCGCAGATTTCGTGATTAATTTATCGAATGTACACCCATGAGTGCAATATACGCTCTACTAGGACAGTCATGTTTGATTCCTATACCTTTACAAAATTAACTCGCCAATATTCGTTATACAATAAACCTTTTTAGAGAATTGATTGAACGCGCACATGGAATGGAATTCAATTAATTACCATTGGACATTTAAAATAAATGTTAATGTTGGACATTTAATATATTACCACTTTATAAACAAATATTTGTGAGCGTCTGACAACTACAGAATGTTATGAATCATTAAAGTTGTATTAAAAGTTTGTTTTATTTATGTAATACCTGTATAAATAATTCAAGGAATTTAAGAATTCCTCGAGTTCCTTGAATACCAGAAACGTCACATTCCTGTGATGATGCACTCAATACAAATACTTTTCAAACTGAAGCTTTGTTGAAAACTATGCGATATTTACCAACAATTTCACACTTAATTTGACATTCAAATGTTTCAATAAAAGGGTTTAGTTGTTTATGTTCCGTGTGTTTGATTGGGCTTCTTAAGACCACACAATACATTCTCAGGATTCATTTCAAAAGTCTCCAGGTGTAGACATTACAATAAGCCGAATAATTTATTACGTTAAAATGTTATTTGTCAATTACAAGATAAAAAATAGGTGATTGGGCATTATTCGTAGTATCTCAGTTGTATACTAGTACTTGGCAGCGGCGTCATACAAAAGCACATTCCAATAACATAACTTTTGTCTAGATTGTAATGAAAAGAACTCAAGGTGTTACCAAGGAAATACGGTAAGTGGTCAAATTCAAAGTGGTCAAATTTTCCAAACGCGAAGGAATGAGAGAGATGTATCCATGGATCGGCCCCATCGGCATTCCTTACTCAGGATTCATTTCAAAAGTCTCCGGGTCAGTGGCGTAACGTCGAGGCCCCCGATGCGGGCGGGCTGGGATAATAGAGGGCCCGTTTTTAGGGGACATTTGTATTATTTAAGGTACTAACACTACTTGTCACGCCAGGAAACACGAAATAAATGAAATAATAAATCACTCGAGAACACCTGATTACATGAAAAAGTGCAAGTGTGTACAGATTACGCAACAGAGCACGTAGCACCGTTGGTTGACTTGAATTGAATTGAATTGATTTGAATTGAATTGATGCCTTATTTTACGTGGCGAGACTCAGGCCATTAAGCCCGCTCTTCCGTCTGACCACGCAAATTTCGCTACGCTCCTTTCACCAACTAGCAGAGACAGGAGGTATTTCTTGGGCGAGAAACAGGCGGTTTAAATTTAGCTCAGAGGCGTCATTTAGGCTTGAGGATCTTTTACGTACAATTAATCTATAACATGGGACAGCCGGCTTTACTTCCCCTCCGAAGGATTGCTCCACCCTTACAAATCCACGGCTTCGATGGGGTTTGAACCCGCCAACTTGGGTACAACAGCCCGAAACGCTAACCGTTACACTATCGCCGCGCGCGTTGGTTGGGAGTCTGTGCAACACCGCGGTGTCGTCCATTGAACGTAGTCGTCCGTTCGCTTGCAATGGGCGCGCGGCGCGAGCCACCCAGGCGGCGGCGGCGGGGGCGGGGGTGGGGGCGTCGGGCGTCGCGTCGCACCTCGTCCGTCCAAGCGGCGCGCTCGCGCCGGCGGAGGCGGCCAGGGGGGCGCGTGAGTTGTGGCGCCGATAGCATCGCGGCGGCGGCGGCGGGCCGGGCACGCGGGCCCCGCACCTCCCCGCCACCCTGCTCTCGCGCCCCGCTGCGCCGATTTACGGCGCCCCGCCCCGCCCCGCCCCGTCCCGTCCCGCCCCGTCCCGCCTCTCGGCCCCCCGCGCGAGCAACGTAAATCTGAAACCGGAGGCGCGACGCGGGTCCCCGCGGGACACGGTGGGACGGAATGGGACGGGACGGGGCGGCACGGGGCGGGACGGGACGGCTCGGCGGCGTGCCGCCGCCACTCACTCGGCCTCGTCACGCAGCCAGCGCCGCCGTCGCCAGCCGCCCACGTGGCCCCTCCGCCTTCCTCGGCAATTCAGATTTTCGGGAATGCACAGCTCACCTTGCCGACTTTAGGTGCGTTCCGATGATGCGTTTTACAAGTTTAAAGAACCCAAATAATTATAACAATCTTTATAATGCTCATAATAAATTGAATTATCCTATAATAATTACGATTGTAATAATTAAATACGATAATTTCGGATGTATATAGTGCTAACAATAATTAGGTATGTGCTCATTTTGATGAGGTAAAGATGACATGACTTATTGTGTCCGAGTGCGTCAACTACTTACATCATGAAACTCGTAAGTGGAAACTGCTTTCTCCCCTGGGGGTGACGGGTTCCTCCTCCTACGCTGGAATGCGATATATGGGAGATAATACACGGACTGCTTGTTGGCATGCGGGGTTTCCCTCTACAGGAATCTCCCCCAGCGGGACACCTCCGCAGCAGGCGCAAGCTCCAAACTCTTCACTTCACACTTAAGGTAGGTTACCGTGTAAGTGTAAGTACTTGTGTGTGCACGTGTCGAAAATACCCCGCCGGGACTCGATCCCATCATTTACAAGTTACATGTGTTAAGAGTACAGAAGTCCTTCACGGCGAAGTGTAGAAAAATGTGTTACTCGACAAAATGTAATGGTACCTAGTCTATCTGCATACATCGAATGTTTTTTACGAGTTGAAAGTAGTCTTCACATACTTGCAAAAATGTTCTCTCGATGTGTTCAAATATTTTTATATTATTCTTCGAATGGGACTCCTGTACTAAATGTCTGCAATGTTACATTGCCATCCAGTGTTCTTAATAGTTTTTATGGACTTTTCTGTTAGAAAATATTCGAAATGGAAAGAGATAGCCAAGCTTTTACCTACACATCAAGCAGAAACAAATCCTCGTATTATGATTCACTTGTGACAAAACTAAAAATATGAATTCCGAGCGTGACTCCCTAATTGGCTTCTTTTCAGCATAAGAAACATATCCTTTACAACACAAATCGTGTACAGGATTACAAAAAACTTTCGACGAGTGGCTAATATAGAACTACAAACGCGTTACAAACACGTTTAGAAGCAATTCGTTGGGAGGCCATAAAGACGATTGTGACTAAATATCCGTCGCGCCTGGATATTATCAAGAGAGGCGAAGAGGCAATAACAGGTCCCGGTTTCCGGGCCCCCGCGGAGGCCTGCGCTAGGCCGGCCCCCGCCCGCGGCGCCCCCGACCCCCCGCGGCCAGAGCCTGCACTAAATCTGAAACCAGATGCGGCGGCGGGTGGCTGCTGTGCTAACACGGTTTCGTCACGAATCTCTTCGCCCGCGCTGCGCCGCCCCGCTCCGCCCCGCCCCGCCCGTCCCGCCCCGCCCCGCCCCGCCCCGCCCCGCCCCGCCCCACCCCGCCCCGCTCCGCCCCGCCCCGCTCCGCCCCGCCCCGCTCCGCCCCGCCCCGCCCCGCCCCGCCCCGCACCGCCCCGCCCCACCCCGCTCCGCTCCGCCCCGTCCCGCCCCGCCCCGCCCCGCTCTGCCCCGCCCCGCCCCGCCCCGCCCCGCCCCGCCCCGCCCCGCCCCGCCCTGCTCCGCACCGCCCGCTCCGCCCCGCCCCGCCCCGCCCCGTCCCGTCCCGCGACTCCCACCCTTTCCCCCTCCCCCGCCACGGCAACGGTCACTGTCGCCGCTCGCACCCCACCTCCACACTCGCTCTTATCTCCAGCTATCGCGCCTCCACCTCCACCCACGCCTATTCTCTCCTGCCTGTTCGCCCGTTTGCCCCCGACCGCTCCTCGTCCGACCCGCCCTAGACCGCGAGGCTCTTTTGCTTTTTCTCTTCACTCGTTTTCCACCTCCCACGAAGCTCTGTCGGTTGTCACTTCCTTTCCTCGTAATGCACCTCTTTTTACTTCCCTTTTCATTAATTTTCTTTCCTCTTCTTCCGCAATCTTCTACCTTTTCATTCAATTCTACCCTGTTCCTCTCTCTCTCTCTCTGACGTTCTCTTTCTCCATCCTTTCGTTTCATCACTCTCTCGGTTTTTTGGTCTTTCCTTCAGCTTTTAATTTTTTTCTCTCCATTTGTTTCTTTGCTTCTTCCTTGCCAGTCCCTCTTTATGCTCCGATACTCTCATCTGCGACTTCCATTCCTTTTACGTACCTATTCATCTCATCTTAATGCATTCCTATAATTAAGTTGTAGGCGTAAATGACAAAAGTTATTGTGAGTATTATTATTATTATTATTATTATTATTATTATTATTATTATTATTATTATTATTATAATAGAATTATCACTGAGAAATGTCACATATTCTCTTGCGAGTTCTGGATTCCAACAGACTTCAACCTTCCACTTTTCCTATTTGTCCGCCCCTCCCCCCTTCCGATTCAACCAGTCTCCATTTCTCTCTTTTAAGACATTCGAGAAGTTCAAACACCCATCACGAAATACGGTTTATGCTGCGTTCGTATAAATAACTATATAATGAAATTCGTATTTCATATGATCGACTCTTAAGTTCTGTCGCAATAAAGTGATCTCCATCTTCTGGAACTAGTCATTTATTTCAGTTTCTGCGGAGGAAATATGAGCCATGGAGTATATTAATCAGTCGTGGGATACAAGGTAGAAGCTCACGGGGTCCGAGAAATATCCACAATCCTGAAGAACTAGAGATTCCGAAGAACGCTGGCTTCGCTCTGCTTCGTGGGTCATTCCTAGAACGCGCGCTTCCTTCACAGCCTGTCCAAACACAGGTATTCAACTTCGGAAAACAACAGAAAAAAGCTCTTCCCCCAAACACAGTTATTCAAACTGTCTACATTTCGAAGTCGTAGGCTTCCGCGGCCAGAGTCATGTGCGTGATCTGGGTGCTACTCCAGATCATACTAGCCCTGAGGGAGACCACGACAGGATGGTCGAAACGTCGGCAACACAGCCTTCGTCGCGGCGTCACCCGGACAGCCCAGATCACCTGAACCCCCATATTGGACAGAAAGCATCCTCAGAGCTGGCTCATACCAGCCCTGAGGAAGACCACGACAGGATGGTCGAAACGCCGGCAACATAGCCTTCGTCGCGGCGTCACCCGGACAGCTCAGATCACGCCCTGTCTACATTTCACTCTCACGTTCTGATGGTCTGCTCACGTTCTGATGGTCTGCTTACGGTCTCGCTTCTCTCGGTCTGCTTACGGCATCAAGGCAAACACTAGTAATTATGGGGCACAGATGGTGCTTGATATTTCCCAGTTTCTCTAAGGAGAACGCGATACTTTTAAATGTGTACTTTTCCTTATATTGGTATTTATTAACTTATTTATATTTGGGTAACAGGTAGTAACGTGCCGTCGTGTCACGAAGCGCACACTACACATGACTTTTATTCAAACAAACATGCAACAGGTTTCCTTACTAGCTAACTAACCTGCTGGAATATTCAATCCTGATGCCCGTCAGAGACCTATGATTCTCATTTGCCGCTTTACCTCCCACTACCTTGACATGTACGGCCAGACACACTCAACAAATGGCGGGGAGACGGGGAAAACGGCATTTGTCTACTGAAGAAGAACACAGAAAAGATCGATAGAATGACAAACTTAATTCTATAAAGTACGGTGGTGGTTTCTTTGGGGAGAGAGGTGACGGGAGGAAAGTTCTCACATATTTCATGATTTTGAACGTAAGTACCAAATAAAACATTTGTTTTATTGTACGAGTATCTTTCGTTGATAGTTATGATGCATTTGGTTCCCTTGATGGAGTTTTAAACAATGAGAAAACTATATAACTCAATGAGAAACTGACAGCCTGTTTCGTTCTTGTGTTAGTAGTCCTTATCTCCCAATGCTCCTGCAACGAGAAGGGGAAAACTTTATGAATTGAAGTCTGCAGTTCAAGGGAAGATTTCCTCTATTGAAATCACATCCACATGCGTCTCTTTCAACTACGTATATTGAGTCATGGGCCATGATCGATGTCACACGTCAAGGGCGATGACGAGCCCGGAGGTGGACAAGGCAGCGGGCGCACGGCATAATTATGCACGAACAGGCGGACAGATAAATCGAACCGATATACCAATTTTCTCTTATCCCATCGCAAGTCAACTGTTATAACATATTTTATTGTATTTTTTCATTTTAGGAAAATTAGGTTATTTACTTATTTATTTCCCTCCACTTCGGAAAAAAGCACGAACCGCTACTGATAAAACACATTCTTCTTAAATTTCGAGTCGTTTCGCGAGTAGAAAGTCAGGAGCTGCAGATCCCGCTCTTCTAATTTTTCGTGAAGAAATTACGGCGTCGCATCTCAGAAGACACCACGGTGTCGAGCCTCATTGCGAGCGTGTAGCGCATCTTTTCGGGCGCAGAGGGGAGACACACTTTACTCATCCTAAATTGATGCAGTATTGCATGGATCGCTTATCCGTTCGAGTGTTCGATCACCAAATGTATTCGGAGTATAAGAGTGGCAGCTCGTGCCCACAAGGTTGGTGATTATTACAAAGAAGAACGATGACGACGAAATTAGGCCACCCTGGGCGTCTTCGAGGGTAAAATTCGGCATGTTGAAAGCCAATGCACGTACTATGTCCCCAACTTATCACATTATTTTGTGAACCATTAAACATTTAAAATTGCATGTTTTTAATAATTTTATCTACGATTACATAATAAAACTGTTTTCTATTGTGTTGAAGGGCCCTTGAGTTAACCTAGGAGAAAACCGTTTCAGCATTTATTATCACTTGGACCAGGCTTTACCCTCCGCCGCCTTCCTCCGCCCTCCCTCTTCTAGTTCCGCCAGCGGCGTCCCGCCTTTCGGGAACCGGGAGTAGCGAGGCGTTACTCTCTCGTCCCACGTGTCGTTTCCCGATTTAAGCAATGGAAGCGCACGTAACGAGCCAGCCCGCAGCTGCGCCGCGCCGTGGCATGTGAATTGAATTGAATTAATGCCTTATTTTACGTGGCGAGACTCAGGCCATGAGGCCTGCTCTTCCGTTGACCACGCAAATTTCGCTACGCTCCTTTCACCAACTAGCAGAGGTAGGAGGTATTTCTAGGGCGAGAAACAGGCGATTTGAATTTAGCTCAGAGGCGTCATTTAGGCTTGAGGATATTTTACATGAAATTAATCTATAACATGGGACAGCCGGCTTTACTTTCCCTCCGAAGGAAGGCATACGAAGGATTTTTTCGCCCTTAAAAATCCACGGCTTCGATCGGGTTTGAACCCGCTAACATGGGTACAACAGTCCGGTACGCTAACCGTTACACCATCGCCGCGCCGTGGCATGTGCTGCGCCCGTTTGCCGCCACCTCCCGCCGCCTGGGCGTCGTAGCTTATCCCTCCTGCAGGGGGCCTGAAGACGGCCACGGAAAGACACCCGTCCAACGGTGCAAATCGTCGGAGCACAAGGAGAGGACCATTTCGAAAAAAATATAGGTTCGTAGGAGAACGGGTTTCATTCTCAGCGGAGGAGAGTACTTCGAGGCCAAATACGCGAGCATTTTAGCACCTGTCATGTGAATTATTTTTGTTTTTTTTTCTCTCTCCCATTGTAA
Source organism: Gryllus longicercus (assembly GCA_038098605.1). Classification (NCBI taxonomy): domain Eukaryota; kingdom Metazoa; phylum Arthropoda; class Insecta; order Orthoptera; family Gryllidae; genus Gryllus; species Gryllus longicercus. Next base: position 874,634 of record JAZDUA010000499.1, read on the forward strand.
TTTAGAACTTACTGGTCACTTGTTTAAGGGTTCGGTAGTTCGGACATGTCTTTTTTGTCTTTTTAAAGCATTCACAATTCCACTTTCAGTGGTTTCTATTTTAGAAATTGTAACTTCTTGTTCTAACAAGTTACTTCGCTGAAGAATTTTTGTAAATAGTTACTAATGAAATTTATATATTGTAAATAGTAGGTTAAGCTCGAGAATCTAACTTTGTAACTAAAGGTAAGCTTCTGTCAACTTTAAGATTATAATAATATGTAAACATTGTATAAAAACATGTACTGTAACAATTCATTGTTAAACAGATGTCTGATGATGGCTGGAGGTAGCCGAAACGTCACATCACCAATCTACAACTGCAACTACGGAATGAATCAAATTGAATGTCTATAATATAAAGGAACTGTTTTTATTGAATTAATAACGAGACATTCAGAAGGAAGAAGAGGTTTAATATAATTTCTTGAGGTTACTGAGACAATTTCGGTCGAAGGGAGAAGAGGGCGTGGCAAACACTAAGCTTCAACCGAACTTTTACCACATATTTACTGTTAATCCTTATTTGAAAAGATGACTGAGTAGATCTCAGGCAATCCTGGGATTTGAACCTGCGTGCTTCATGAAAGCAAATTTTTCATGTTAACTTTTACTAGAAAAAACATTTTGTAAATATATTCCTTCATTTAACTCAAAAATGATGATTTCTGAGATTAGTCGCATTTTTCGAGAACAGACGAAATATATATTGTCCACTTCAATTTAGCTGATGCTTTCACTGCTGTCAATTCTCATTAAACAACACCGCCGTCTAGATCTTAGCATGCTCAATTGGAATAAGAAACAATGGTACGCAGTAAACTAAGAAAGGACAAAAAACACTTTGGAAAGAGTTTGCAGAAAAAAATACGCTTAAATTTCCACCATCAAACTTTATTCTTACAATACGACAGCGACAACGAAACGGCCAACCACAAAAAAACGTTACCGACTACCGACGAAAGGAAAGGAGGGAGTACGGATTGGAGAGTTGTGATAGGTGAGGAGAGAGTGAAAAAGAGAGATGAAGAGGCCCAAAGCCTTCCAAAGGAGAAACGACCTCTAGGTGAAATATTTGAAAGGAGAGACGAAGGAAGAGACGAAGGAAGAGACGAAGGAAGAGACGAAGGAAGAGACGAAGGAAGAGACGAAGGAAGAGACGAAGGAAGAGACGAAGGAAGAGACGAAGGAAGAGACGAAGGAAGAGACGAAGGAAGAGACGAAGGAAGAAACGAAAGAAGAAACGAAAGAAGAAACGAAAGAAGAGACGAAAGAAGAGACGAAGGAAGAGACGAAGGAAGAGACGAAGGAAGAGACGAAGGAAGAGACGAAAGAAGAGACGAAAGAAGAGACGAAAGAAGAGACGAAAGAAGAGACGAAAGAAGAGACGAAAGAAGAGACGAAAGAAGAGACGAAAGAAGAGACGAAAGAAGAGGCCGAAGGAGAGGCCGAATGAGAGACGGAAGGAGAGGCCAAAAAAGACACAAAACAACAGGAGAATGGTTTCTAACAGAGGAAGGAGAGGAGGAGGGGCGGTTTCAAGGCAGTGGGGGTGTGGCGCTAATCGGCGTCGCGTCGTACGGCAGCTGCTACTGCTGCTTCGGAGAGCGGAGGCAGATAGAGGGCGTTCATCCATCACGCAGGTGCGCTACATTCCGTGTCACCCGCCACAACATTCCCCGACATATAGCATCGACACGTCCGCACACGGGAGCCTTCTCGCATTCAACAGAAAGGAGAAACATGTCGCTGGACTTGGGTGGGGAAGTGGATTAGATCCGAAATCGTCTCAACACTTCGGAACGAAGGACTGAGGGTTCCAATTTCGTTCAGGGCATCAACATTGCCTCTTACTTTTCATGCAATTTAGACGACATAAGCTCTTATGATGATCGCAGATCCAACGCCCTTTAAACAATTTTAGACCATATCAAAATTAAGTTCTACTGAGGAACAGTAGGTCACACTTCCCCTGAGAGACATAGAAAGAAAAAATATAAATATTAGAGAAAACTTATTTTTTAAATTAATTTTTTAATCTATTTTTGTATTGGTATCTGCATCTGTGTGTCCTATATCTTAGAGAAGCGAATACAGAACGTGTTTCGAATTCGAGAAATAGAAGTCTTATTGCCAAGAATTTCTTGAAAGGGCGTAAATAATTGTAGAATATTGTATTTGTGTCAGGGACTGTTAGCGTATTATGTACCACTCTCTATCCCATAACCATCGCTTTTAAGACAAAAGGTATTTTGTTACTACTCATCACGTCTTTGCATACCCAATGAGAGTACAACAAGTTAAAGAGAGTGAGAATTAACAACTTTTGAAAATTTGCAACGTTTTTAATTTATTTTAACAATTATTTGACAACATGGATTTCTTTCTTGGCTATTTATACTTTCATGACAAGTTGAATCACTTAATGCAACGATTGTCACAGACGTTGCTTCTGGACCCCAACATTTCTCCGTCCACCTGTCGCTGATAAAAGGAAGCACTGCTCTTTAGCCTATTTAAATCAAAAGCAGGATAAGACTAGTCAGTAGTCCAGTAGCAGTCGACAATACACGCCGCACTAGATAACGCCAAACACTACAACGGCCGAAGTTTCGAAACAGAAGCGATATGAGGCACCGGTCGCTCGCAAGGTGACAAAAATGAAGTGTCGCATTACCATTAAATGACAAATTGTAATGAAGCAAAGAAATTAATAACATCTGCATTTGAAACCAACGTATTTTATTCTTTTGAAAATTCTCTTGTGCTTCTTTCCTAACATACAGGATCTTCTACGCGTAATGAACCGAGCCCTAGCAAAATATCTTCACTAGCGGCGCTAGTTAACGTGACACTTGCTGTGGTAACTATGAGACTTATCTCAAACGTAGTATAGAGAAAGTATTGCAAAATGAGTAGAAAACGAATAGGCAGAGTAGATGAACAAGTATAAATAAAGAAAAAATATTGTAATTCCGCAGGAAATAATGCCAATTTATCGACAGAAAAAAAACGTTTTGGAGGCTTATATCAAAAGAGAGAATTTTTCTTGTTCTTATATGGAGTAAATTATCTGTTCGAACTCTGTAAAAAATATTGCGGAACTATAGATCACCATTAGAAATGAGAGATATGATCTTGGCTTAGCCGCGGCGGCTGATATTCTTCTAAATTCTCATAAATTTCAATATGCTTGAGCGCGAACACTATTCAGCTGACGGAAAATACCTAGGTGATTTAATTTCTAGAAAATTTGTTGAATCTCATTTCTTAAACAGTTTTCAAATGAACGAATTTTCCAAGTTATGTCTAAAATCTTAGTTTTTTGACAGATCGTGAACATTTTGTTACATTTGTATGTACTCTGAACAATAATGTTGAACAAAATAATTTACAGGAAATTGAATGTAATTATATATAAGCACCCTTGCACTAAAAGTGCAGAGTTTTCGACATATAAGAGTATAATTGTAAATTGTAATAGGTCATTTATTATCATTTTCTCAGCACGCACAACTTTCGCCATCACGGATATTTAACGAAAGATGAAGAACAAACGTCTATATTTTTTGCTGGAATAACCTCTATTTTTCATCAAGTGACGGAATAATACATTCCATCCACGACCATGTAGCAATTTTGAGAACTGTTATAAACAAATTTTGAAGCGCATGATGCATGTGAGACACCTGAATTGATGCTCAAGGTTTCAAGATGAAGTAAAATATTATTTAATCTACGTTTGTAAAAATGGGATAATACGAGAAAGTAAGAAAATCGACAAAATGTAACTTTAAATTGAACTGTAACTGTAAAGAAAATATAAGTGTGATTGTAAACATAAAAAGTATATAAATCAAAATTGAATAAAACATTCAAATTAAAATTCGTTGTATAAATAAAAGACGAAATGACAACTCAACCATTCGAGCCCTAATCAGCTTTCACCGATCATGATCATTCTACCATCCTTCGTAAAGTGGAAGGTAAAAAGCAAATCTCGTGTTCCCGTGTTCTGACAGAACAAAAAGGCATAAGCCTGTTTTCAATCAGAATTGTGTATGCCACTCAACATCCACTGCATTATTTTATACTGTTTAAGAAAGCAAACTAAATGGACATATTTCCAATTGCAACGTTAATGAATAATATCCAGTATTCCAAGTGTGAAAGATTCTTAATTGGGCGTAGCACTTCACTGCGATCTGAACCCACGACCTGCCGAATTATATGAAGACATCCGTGATCAGCACAGCCATTCGGATGCACTTCCACCCCCGTACCTTTGTGAAGGAAGCGCCTGCTGTTGCTCCCTAAGCAGAGGAAGTGAATCGATCATCCCCTGTCCTTCAACCCCCTTCGGCTCCTCCCCCTCCCCCTCCCTCTTCCAGGGACGCCGCGCGGGGCTTCCGGAAACAATAGCTCGTTTAAAACCGAAATTAAGCGGCTTCGTCTACCGCCGACCGGCCCGCCTCCGCCCCGCCCCCTTCCCAGCCCATAGCGCTCCAGAACGACAACGCAGTCACCGTTACAGGCACCGACACCGTCACCGTTACCGTTTCAGGCACCGACACCGTCACCGACACCGTCACCGTCACCGACACCGTCACCGACACCGTCATCGACACCGTCACCGACACCATCACCGACACCGACAACGTCACCGACACCGACGTCACCGACACCGACGTCACCGACACCGACGTCACCGACACCGACGTCACCGACACCGACGTCACCGACAACGTCACCGACACCGTCACCGACACCGTCACCGACACCGTCACCGACACCGTCACCGACACCGTCACCGACACCGTCACCGTCACCGACACCGACACCGTCACCGACACCGTCACCGACACCGTCACCGACACCGTCACCGTCACCGACACCGTCACCGTCACCGATATCGACACTGTTACCGACACCGACACCTTCACCGACACCGGCACCGTCACCGGCACCGACACAGACACCATCATCGCGAGCTTGTTCCACCTAACGCAACATCTCCACCCCCACCTCCCGCCGTTTAAATTCCCGTCATTCCTGCCACACTCGCTCTCCCCACTGGTGTCACCCAAGGCCCTCCCGCGAAATGTCGCGCCGACCTCACCATCCTCGTAGAGCTCTCAGCGCCCCGCTCCGTCTGCCACCAGCCGTGTCGTGCCGCCCGCGCTCGAAACACCATTCCGCTCTCCCTGATTGTGCCGTGGCCACTCCCTCCCTCCGTGTTCGGCTCTATGTCCCTTTGTAATGCCTCTAACTTCCTAATCGCAGCCTCGGCCACGATATCGCCTTATCCGAGCTGACGGCACTGTTATTCGCGGCATACTACCCCGGCCACTGTCACAGAGTCCACTACGAATAGCTGCCGTTGTCACCACAGCTTCCCGTTCCTCCACCCACATGCCGGCCACCACCACTCTACATTTGTCACCCCCGCCATCGCCACAGTTACCGCCACTCCCGACTTCAGCACCGCCATCGCTGCTACTCTTAACTTCTGCTTCCATGGCCCTCGCTAATTCGGCCAGACGTCACCACTGGCCCACGCCCACCCCGCCCCCCAACACCACCGCTTCCTACCACTACCTTCGCCTTCCCCACAACTCCTCCCACGCCCACCCTCCCCTTTCGAATACGGTTCTCCACCCCAGCAACTCTTTCACGGAGGAGCGGAGGGTGGAGGAAACAGGCCAATTAGAGCCCCTATATCTTCTCCCCGCATATGAGTTTTCGAATTCGAAGACCTGGAAAGTCGACGGCAAATGCTTTCTATTAACGGAGCCCCTATTATCGAGAGTTCAATTTGAGCGGCGTCGGAGGGCCAAGACGCGTACGCACCACGCTCGCCGGTTCGTGAGCTGATCGATGGTCGAGATAGAACATCGAAACCATTTACACACGTCCCGCCGAGTGAGTTATGCCTTCGGCCGGCTCGCGTCGATCCGAACGGAGATTGTCCATCGTCTCCATGTTAATGTGTTGTGTTTTATTTACGGAAGTTAATATCAATTATGTAGTTGTGGAGGTGTTGGAGGTTAGGATATCTCTAATGACAATTTACAAACATTTGATGAGGTATGGATAAGAGTAGTATAGATTTCGTGCGAGTAGGAAGAGGCAACACAATGTTCGATGGGCTGAGCGTGAATTCATCTCAGAAAGGGAAAGGTTTATTTCACTGAATTTTCACAATATGCAATCTGAACAGAAATGAAAGCGTGAAGGGAATTGAATACACACAATTGATCTAGGTGGTAATGATGAGTAAATGTTTGAAACTATTTCAACATATTTATTTACCCTGTATACGTCATGATGAACTTTTCTGTCTTAATAGCTGATCTCTAATTTTTAAGTTACATATTTTGAGAGTTCTTTCAGTTCCTTTCTTTAAGTACTGTCATCCGTTCTCGGATGTTTGTAACAATTCAACAATTTGTATGTTTTAGTCAATGTAATTTTTATTGGTTATAAGCTCTTAAACATACATTTTTCGTGTTTTGTCATATTTTGTGATTATATTAACCACTCGTACTACAAAGAACAACCACTTGTCACATAGTAAAGACCATTTACTGGGTCTCGTAAAGAAAACTCAAAATTGTTTGCATTTTCTTACAAGTATTGAATCATGTAAACTGTTTTTCTACGATGTGCCGGATATAGACAATTTGGCCAGGGCAATGCTGAACATAACGCCCATATCCCCCGAAAAATATTAAAATATAAAAATTGTATCAAGAAAATACGATTATTTTATTTCAACCTGTAACGAAAATTACAACATTTAAGCTGGATAAAGTTTTTGGAAATATATTTTAAATAATAGTTTTAAGTAAAAGAATTTTGCGAGTGTGTGTATGGTCAAATAATAAAATTTCCACGGTGAGCTTAAAACGCAAAAGAAATAAATTGAGTTTAGATAGTGTTTAATAAATTCATTTTTTGTTAAATACTTAAAATATTAAATATGAATTTCAGTAGAACTTATTTTAATATTAGCATCTTTTGACTCATTTCGTAGAGTTCTACCTCATTAGTAATGACTGTAATTAATAATTTAAGGTAAAAAATTAGGGAAATGTCCCCAGAGAGAGGTATGCGAGTGGTTTCCTGTAGACAGAAGAAAAAGAGGTAGACCCAGAGAGGAATGGCAGAATCAGATTTTTAACGATAGGCAAAGAAGAGGACTAGAAGAGAATGACTGGAACGATAGAGTGGTATGGAGATTGGGATGCGAGAAACGGCTACAAGAGCTGTAAAACAGTCGCAAGTAGAAGAAGAAGAAGAAGAAGAAGAAGAAGAAGAAGAAGAAGAAGAAGAAGAAGAAGAAGAAGAAAAAGAATAATTAACTGAAAACTTTATGAATATCAGACTACAGTACCGCGACTTACAAAATTTCGATGACGACTTTCTCGAGTTCTATTTTTTTAAACTTTTTTACTAATTTTTCACATCAGTCCCATGATCGAGCCCCTTAACTCGCGGTGGGTACCGTTTCTGTGCTTTTAATTCACGCAATAAAAATAGAGAATTCGAACAATAATTTGGTTCTATAGTTCAAATGAAAAAAAAAGAAAAAAAACACATCTCTCAATTTATTGAACAGCAATACGATACGATAACTTTCTACAAGTACCGTTATTGCCGCTACCCTCGAGTACTGCTTTACTGGTATTGAGGCATTTTGGGAGCCCTTAAAAACACAGTTTGTGGATGGTGAACCCCAACACCTCACCTATCGTCTGTCATCCAACTCGGTCGAAGAGTGTCTCCAATACGTAATCGTTTAGAAATATCTTGGTACTTTAATTCAGGTGTTACAGTAAAAGACAGGAAACAACCATACGCCTCTTTCTGATTCCGAAAAATTTAGGCGAGGTTCATTATATTACAGTAAAGAAAGTTCTGCATACTGCGCTGCTCTTTTGTGCAGATTGGCACGACTGCTCTCGTCTCGCAGTCGTGCCAATTTGGAGGTGGCAGGTGTTGCTATCGGCCAGTTAATATTCAAACCATGCAGTTTATTGTTCACTAGAATAAATGAACATTGCTTCATACACGTATTTAATTTATATAATATTTGTTTTATTCTTGCACTTCTGATCTGTCTTGGCCAGATCATGGCAGTAGTTTGCCCTCATCGTTGCCCAGACTGCCCAATGTCTCAAGAAAGGTAGGCTGTTACTTAGGGATGAAATATTGGAAATCGGATGACATGACGATCAAATGAGACACAAGGTAGCAAGAAAGGCCAACGAAACGGTACAAGTAAGCGAATTCGCCATCATCACATAATGAAGAAATTAGGAATTAATCAGGAATCGAAACTGTAGTCTTCGGCTCCACGTATGTGGTCCAAGACCGACCAACTAGGCCGATGGATTTCAAGATTTTTTTTTTTTTTTTTTTTTTTTTTTTTTTTTTTTTTTTTTTTTTTTTTTTTTTTTTTTTACCGACGTAGCTCAGAACTACCGATGAACGGAAGACAATAACCGAAGCCTACCGGGTGCAACTTCCCGTCTCGTTATACTTTCTCCCGGGCGCGTTTACGCCACCAAGAATTAATCCGCCCAGTATTCATGAGACGCGCAATTACGCGCCGATCGCCCTTCGCCCTCGCCCTCGCCCCCGCCGCCCGGGGCGCACGCCCAGGGGGCGGCCGGGTCCCGACGGCGGAACAATGCCTCGTTTAGGCCGGAATTAACCCGATTCGGATGCCGATCGCCCGCCTTCCGGAAATTAAGTGGTTAAGACCCGCGGGGCGGCCGCGCGGGAGAGGGAGGGAGGGGGGAAGGGGGCGGTCTGGGAGTGGGGCAGGGGGGCAGGGCGAGCGGGGCGGCGCACGTCGTGGGGGCCCAGAGCGGGACGCGACAGAGTGAGGTGGGACAAGGCGGCATCGGGCGGGACAGAACAAGGCGGTTTCGATTGCGTAGAGCAGAGGTGAGCTGGTCCGGTCCGAGCAGGAAGGGACCGGTTGGGATAGAGTGGGGATGGAGCGGTCGGAACATCACGGTGGATCCGGTCAGGACTCATCAGGGGTCGAGGAGATCAGGGCGGAACCGATGAGGGCAGGGCAGATCGGGACTGGTTCAATCAGAGCTGGGAGGGACCGGTTTAGATAGAGGTACCGGTTGAGATAGAGTAGGGATGGAGCGGTCGGAACATCACGGTGGGTCCGGTCAGGACTGATCAGGGGTCGAGGAGATCGGGGCTAGACCGATCAGGGCAGACGGGACTGGTAGAATCAGAGTTGGGAGGGACCAGTGGACACAGAGCAGAGAGCAAACAGTTAAACTGAGCAGAAAGGGACCGTTCGGGACAGAGCAGAGAGCAAACAGTTAAACTGAGCAGAAAGAGACCGAACGGGACAGAGCAAGGTGAGACCTTTTGAGAGAGCTGCTTGTCGGGAGAGCCGGGCAGGAGTATTTTTTGAGTCCGAACTAGGGACCGATCGGGACAGCAAGACGGGGCAGACGAGCAGAAACTGGTGGACTGCGGTGTTAGAAGAGTCGGAATGGGAAGGGACAGACAAGTCAGAGTGTCAGGGCGAGGCAAGTCTGACGAGACTGAATGAGACAGAGGAAGTCACGCGGGTAAAGTCGCGTCGGATCAAAGGGTGGGCAAAGGGATCAGAGGAGGGTAGATGGGGCGATCGCTCAAAAGGCGGTGTGGCGGTGGCGGAGGTGGCGGCAGCGGTGGTGGTTACGGTGGTGGGTGTGGTGGTGGGTGCGGTGGTGGGTGCGGTGGTGGGTGCGGTGGTGGGGGAGGAAGCGGAGGAAGGTGGCGGGGCGGTGGCGATAGGGGTAGTGACGGTGGGAGCAGTGTCGATGGAGGTAGTGAGGGTGGCGGAGTTGGTGGCGGTAAATGCGGTACCACCGGGGGTACTGGGGGTGGTGAGGATGGCGGTGGTGACTGTGGTAGCAGGGACGGAGGGGTGGTGGTGGTGGTAATGGTGGCGGTGGCGGTGGCGGTGGCGGTGGCGGTGGCGGTGGCGGTGGCGGTGGCGGTGGCGGTGGCGGTGGCGGTGGCGGGAGTGGCACGGGTGACGTGGTGGAGGGGAATGTAGGGGTGGTGGGGGTAGTGGGAGTGGTGGGGTGGTGGGGTGGTGCCGTTGGTGGGAGGGTGGCGTTTATGGCGGTGGTGGTGCCGATGGCGGAGGTGATGGTGGTTGCGACGGCGGTGGCTGCGGCGGTGGCGGCTGAGAAGGAAGCGGCGGCAGTGGAATGCCAGCGTTTGGAGGGGGGCGTTCCACTCAGCGCGCGGGACCGGCCGGAGGCGCAGGCGCTGGCGGGCGGCCGCGCCGCAACCCACCTGGCTCCGTGCCGTCCGTCCGGACGCGCCCTCCGCATCGCCGCACTTCGCACCGAACTCGTTATCGACTCGCCGACTATCGATATTCAATCGTTGGCCGTTTACAGCGCGCGTGCGCTTTCTTCAGCGAGGGAACATAGGGAGAGAACGCCTCCAACACGGGGAGAAAGGTATTAGGAACTTTGATCACTTTCAGTTTGCCATATGGTCACGCTCAAAATATTGGAAAATTTTTTGAAATTATGTTCAATATCTACAATAATTTCGAGCCAACTAAAAAATAAAAGCTATATTTACTATATTAATAGGCAGCGGCGTAGTGGCGTCCTCTGAGACCTCTCTGCACGAAGTCCAAATGGGGCCCCTTATTGGCATTGTCAACTTTTTTGGGGGGACGGCAGGAGCTTATATTCGGGACTCTTGACTTCAGGGGGCATCGACGCTGCGCACCCGTTACCCAAACCAGCCTAGTTACACCCTGTTAATAGGCGCACATCAATATCATGCATGATCAATTCGATATTGACTACGAATACTTTGATACACATATAAGCAGAAACTCGAGGTAAATTACTGCCAAATGAGTAAATGTTATAATAATTAATCTCAAAATATTGTTTGGAGAGAAAGTTCGACTTTCTTGGCGCTACATAACAAGTTGCTCATATGTGCGCACGAAATATTTTTTATCGAAAATGAGAATCGATATCCAGTTAAAGGCACGTGCGCTTTCATCCGCTCTCGTATCACGCATGGAATGATGAGATCCGGTTGTTTCGGAAATGGGTGTTTCGGATATTAATAGCCATTCACTGTTACAATGAGCTATATGGTCGTATCCGTTATAATGAAAAGTGTTGAAAATTATCATCACATGGAAATTATCCTCACATTGTTGAGTTTTTGTTGAAGTTAAGCTGTTCTTCCAAGACCTAAAGATGCGACTAATGGTTTGTTTGGTGAATGCGTTTCAAGAAGCGAATATACTACTTGAAGAGTAATGCTCTATAATTTTACAATATATTTTCGTTTGTATGTCATTAATAGATTATATAACTAGTGAACTTCAACTTCCATTAATAGTAGACAGGGAAATAACCAGCATAATTCAAAACAAATAAAAGTAATATAAGACGATATTAAAGCATTCTCCTCGAACGGAAAATTTTACTCTTTCACATCTGAAGTTAAAATACATTGTAGGTAGTTTTATACATTTTGGTAATTATTCATCAGCATAATTTGGCTTTCAATAATTATTACTCAGAAATACTTTGTCAATAGAAATGTGAATATCAGAGGAAAACTATCTTCTTAACTGACGTACTGAACTGCACTCTCGGTAAGATTTGAAGGTTGTCCCATCGACATTACAACTTAAATTGAAATGAAGTCACAATTGTAAAAAAAAAATTAGGGTATTTTGAATGTTAATAAGAAAACAAAAGCAACGTATAATGTAGTAAAAATGCTATATCAAGAAGAAAATGGATAAAAAATGTAGTCATGAAAGAGAGGTAAATAATTCGGCAAAAGTGGCTGGTCTCTTTAACCTATACGTTTCCAGATTTGCTTTTGATCTCATTAAGGATCTAAAGCCATAAAATTCAAAATAATAGTGTGTAACTAGTTATTGGTAGGATATTTTTGCTAAATTTCTTTTAATAAAATTCTCAAAATAATATTTAAACTGAAAAATAAATATTCGGCCGAATTAGATGAATTTCCGGATTGTTTATCGAAGGTTTGTGTGGCTGCCATTGCGTACCCATTAGCTCACTTGTCAATGCATCCGTGTTCGCCAGAATATTTGAGGATATTATCAAAACAGCAAAGATTAAGCTGCTGTTTCTAAAAGGGTCACAAGAGAAGAAATCTCTCTTTTTACTTCCTCGCTACGGAGTAGAGAGAAAGTTAAGTGATGCTGCGCGAGAAAACGGCGAATTTTCGGCAGAAAACTCTTATTGCCGGGCCCTGGTACCGAAAAAATGGATAAATCCAGTTGCTAAATTTAAGGGGGAAAATACCTTCTAACACGTGGTGTATCCATGTTTTGTTTGTCCTTGATAGCGAAAAAACGATTGACGGCAAAACGTCTGTCTGTCTGTCTGTCTGTCTGAGAACAAAGTTAGCGGCTAAACCGTTCAGCCGATTTTTCTCCTATGAAACAGACATATATCTTCAGGGATTTTTAGAAGAATGAAAAAATTGCATTTCAATCTTCTCTAACATATTCAAAATCTTCACATGTTTTTGACAGAAAAAAAACAACTAATTGTTTCACTGAATACTATTAAAACTGATTAACCAAATCAGGATCAACTGTACTACTTTTAATCATTTCAATCTTCCTGCAACTCCGTGCTGCAAGGGTTATGCATTTTGAAACCCAAGAAAACATGGTTAAATATTCTTGTTCATAACAGGATGTGTCAACGCGTGCTACATATTTTTCGCTTGTATTTGCTAAATCACAAACTTTACTCTGAACCATCCTAGACAGGCCGTCGAGTTAGAGGATAGTACTAAATATATATTTTTAAAACTAATTGTAGATTTCAGAAAAATAAAATTCGTTCCCTTGGTGTAAGATTTGTTTTGCCATTACATTTACACGATTAAAAGAATCAATTTTCAGGACTGATAAAAATATATATCAAGAAAAAATAAAAGGAAAATATTTAAATTGGACAAGCATTTGGAGAAAATTACCTTTTAAACATTATGTTACATACAAAAAAATGTTTTAATGAACGATTATTAGTTGTACAAGTTTCACCACTGAAATATTGATTTGCATAGTGAGGTCATAAAAAAAATCTCCATATCACACATTCCGGCACATCGTTAAGTGTAGGTGCATTAAGATTTTATCGTCCGTTCTTGATTGAATAGCGAAGTAATACCTACTAATTGATACACTACAAAAAATAGATTTCGGAAATCATTTCTCTGAAGTTGAGAAGTTCAGTGTCTTCAATTAAGCAATCAGTCTTGCGTATGCTATATACTAACACTGCGCAAGAATGGAAAGCTTCGTGATTTTATAACAACAGCATTACTCGAATGCATGACTACATGGAGATTCAGTGTAAGTAATAGCACTGGGTACGGCTTTTGGAAATTTGGCGAACAATGTTTTGGCGGTGGACGTACTTTGAAATCGATTCCGAATCTGTCGCATTGAATTCTAGAGCGAATGAGCTGGAACCAAAGCGAAACTTTTTTCGTAGCCTGATCTACCATCTAACAGACTGTGATATTGGAGGAATCTCTCCACGTTTCTGGTAGAATCGCATTATGGCGACGCGCTTAAAACCCAGTTGCATTCTCCGATATTGGAAACATGTAACGTTTGGAGACAATCCGTGAAACTTCATAGGAAATTATTTGAAACATTTGATTCAACAAATTCATTACATTATAAATGAAGTAGAAAGTTTAATGGAAACATATATTTCTGTCAAAATCTCGACTTCAGTTTTTCCATCATTACGTAACGTTTTTTACGCTATTTATATGAGAAATTAAAAACCCCGAGAGTAAAAAAGGTTGTAAATCTGTTCGAATGTCTTTGTAGCTGAAAAAACTGCTGTCGAGAAAAATTGAATTACTAACCGCTATGCCTCTACCCATCCCCCTCCCTCCCCTCCTCTCCTACCAAGGAAATTGTTAGAATTAATTCACACAATGCTGCGAAAGCGAATTTGTTCACTCATTTCATCCATTGCCATCCCCCTTCACGTTTTTAACATTCCTCTTTTTGAGAAAATTGTCCATTCGCAATCCTGTTAACAGCTGATATCTCTCATCACTAGCCTGCTACCTCTCACCGTGGTAGTTTGGATGAATGTTTTACTACCAGCTAAACCCCATGCAAACTATGATGTTAACCAGAAGACTGAAAAAAAAGTCAGCCTCAAAATATAGCGGCAGCACTGTGCAATGTACGACTATCGTTCCGTAAGTGATGGAAATTATAGCGAATGAACCGATACAGTGGCATGACGAGAGATTCATTGTGAAATTGAAGTCTGTAGAATGTTCCTTGAAATGCTAATACCAAAATTGATTTTTGGTTCACGAGTCAAATAGTACAGAAAATTAAAAGCTGTGTAATTATAAAAAGGCATTTGTGTCATTATGCACAAAATTAAAACACCCAGTGTAAACAGTACTCATTGTTAATACCCTTCAAAATAATCCCGAAGGTTTCTGCACAACTGCTAACGAAGGGTTAAAAGCTATCGGCCGTGTGCGATTCATGTTCATTTACTTCTCGTACACTGCGCGGCAAGTCAGCAGTTGCGACGTCCGTCCCAACTCGATTAATTAATCGATAGCGGGCGGTCGATATTAATCGATCGATATTAATCGATATATTAATTAATCGATAGCTACGGCTATTAGTCTCGTAAGTAAAGTGCATGTTATATGCCGGGAGAGGCGGAGTTCTTCACTCGCTGAAACGTGGTATCCTGCACCATCCTACACGTCGGCTTGTGGAGGATTTCCCCATCTACTTGTCTCTCCCACCGCCTAAGGCGGAAGAAGCTCTAAAGTTCCGAATGAACTTGCGTAGTAGTATAGTCCATACAAGTCTGTATGTGTGTATATACGTATTGTGTTTGTGTGAGAGTCCGTGTGTGACAGACAAGGATAAAGAAGGAAAGATCACGTGCGGTCCGTGGCCCCTTTTAATAAGTAACTGTTCAGACATTGGTCTGGAATTAGTAGAATAAACCAGGAATAACTAACCTGGCATTCTCCTCCATCCAGTGGCCGAATTCGACCTAGCTCTTTAGCTACTCTCGAAAACTCATCACGGTTGGACTCGAGCCCTAGGATCACCCGAACGGAGACGCCGCCGCCTCACTTTCAACAAAACACACGTACATTCAGGCAACACTTGTAGCTCCGATAAACACTTGCAGCCCTACTAATAAAAGCTTGGTGTAACTTCGTTAAAACACGCTTATTCAGGGAATAGTTACTTCCAGCGTAAGTTAGGAATAAGGATGGATTAAATTTTTACCAATAATGGCCGCTAAACCGTAGCTTAACTAGTTTTTCTTAAAAACGGAATCAATGCTTGGCAACGTTGCTTCATACACATTCGTTGGCGTATTTTGTTTATTCTTTGGTGCCTCTGTAAAGACTCGGCAGGAACTTCGCGTCTTGTTTGATTAGAATATTTCACATTTTTTCCTGAATTGTGTTATTGCATTGGTAGTTAGTGAAATCATATTGATGAACAAATTGTTTTGGAAATAAGATGATTTTGAATGCTGGTATCCGTTTACAAAAAATTAACTTAATGACCGAAAGCGCGTGTGCAGGTTAATGATAGGTAAATGAATGCAGAAAGAGCAGTTTGAAAATGAAATCTGACGAATATCATGAGAAAAAGATGTGAATTCGGTGAAATAAACTGTGTGTTCAATAAGTTTATGAATATAACACACATAATGCATTTATAAGCCTTTTTTAATTTTTCAATGTTTCAATTGTGAAAATTTTAAAAATTTGTCTCTAAATCCGAATAATAATATAATTATCCCAAAAAACACATTCTAAAGAACTTAAAATTGATTCTTTTAAATCCTGTATTCATATCACAAACAACTTTTATAATTTACTTATTTCACATAGATCTAAAAATTTTGCCTTAGGTCCAAATTATTTTCCCAATTCTTGAATACATTAATGTTTCCTTAAAAGCATTTCCCATCCTCTGTAATTTAAATAATTATTTCCCCCTTTTCAATTTATTTCTTTTTAAACAGAATGGTGTTTATTCAAATATAGTTCATTATGTTATTCTTTTAAATTGTGTGTAAATTAAATTGTAAACAAAGTTTAAATACAAATAAATATAATAAAAAAGAAGAAGTTTATTCTAACTTGATTGGAGAATGTTTATATGATTGTTGAACAATAATTGTTAGAGAAGAAAAAATCATCCATTCAACTTTATTACCAATTAAAACTGCAGTTTCAATTCATTTTGCTCATATGCCATTAGGAACACTTAATTCTGATATAAGAATAGAACATTATTTAATTTTTGTGC
The DNA here is from genome assembly GCA_038098605.1 of Gryllus longicercus. Classification (NCBI taxonomy): domain Eukaryota; kingdom Metazoa; phylum Arthropoda; class Insecta; order Orthoptera; family Gryllidae; genus Gryllus; species Gryllus longicercus. Next base: position 891,072 of record JAZDUA010000499.1, read on the forward strand.
TGAATAATTGGACAATATTACTGCTTGTGATCTAATTTATATTGAATTTATTACTATTTGATTTAATCCCACTTATATGAATTATTTAAAGTTAAAATGTTCAAAGCAAGCCCATGTCAAGTTGAATTTTCCCTTTCTCATCAAAAAAATTAATTATTTTTCATTTTTGTTAACATACAACTAATTGAAAATATGTGTAAACAATAGTGAGTGAATGAAATTAGTTTCTGACCCATATTAGAAGATTAATCTTCTCAAGAATATCTGTTTTTTATGCATTCATTTTCTGAGCCATTACCCTCCAAAACTTAATATAAAAAATATATCACTAAAATTGTTTCACTTGAAGGAAATAGTTTTGCTTTTTCTTACTACAGTATATTTTAAAGGCAGGGATCAATTTAAAACAGCATGCTAAAATACGCCAATATGAAGATTTTTTTTTCTATTTTAAGACAGTAGTTGATGAATTCAAATACTCATTTACATGAATATTTTTTATTAATGACCAACTTTGATACTGACATATCCATAACTATTGCTTACCAAATTCACATTAACACATTATGACAATATTTTTTTTTATTAATCAGGTATTGTCCTAAAAGATTTGTTAGAACTTCAAATCTATTAATTTTAGTTCATAATGAACCAATTTTTTAGTCCGATACCTGGGGAAGGTTCAATATTTGTGACATTTTTTTCATTGTTTTTATGTAAATTTGCTTTGTAACTTTTAGTTATAAAATGTTGGTTAAAAGAATAATATTATATACATGTAGTTGGATACAAATAATGCTTTAAGTGAAGTTGAAGAGTAGGTTCTGCAGAATTATATTTGGCATAACAATTTTTTTTTATTTACATTGAAAACCAATCCACTCCTTTCTTATATTTTTCCTAAAGGTAATTTCTGATACTGTGCTTTGCTAGAGATTGTTGATGTTGCAGAGAGCTAGAATACAAGACAAGTTCTTGTATTTTTTTGTAGAAAACTAGTAAATTTAGATTTAAAACAGGTAAGAAATTAGCAGTATAGAAATTAATTTTAAATTACAAAGTTTTCTCAGAACACTCAATGAAAATAAATTTTCTGTATTCTTGAACATAAAGAAGAATGTATTACCTAAAAATTTTAATGTTCAATAGCTGCAACACTGGAGCATTTTTATAAAATAAAATTATATCCATTATCAGACATACAAGTATAACTTTTATTTGAAATTAGTACATTCATAAAATGTTAAATCAATTATGTATCATATATTTTATTTTAATTGTTCTCTTTAAGTGCTCTCCAAACTGCTGCTGCTACTATTGGTAGTATAAGTAGTCGATTGCTTCTTCCTCCACATAAAATTCTGACTTTTGAAAGCAACGGCTCTGCATAATTTCTGCAGTCTCTTCTGATCATTGAAAGCAACTTTTCAATATAACAAACATCTCTAAACAGTATTTTTTTCTTGTTTTTCATGTTTTTTGTGGGGTCATAAATTATTCATAGAGGAAGAAGTAGATTCCAAAAAAAATCTGCCATGAAATTTCTCACCTCCGGTCTTTGTTTTAATGTTGAATAATTGAAAATATGAGAACAGTGTGTCATGTCATTTTAGTTATTTAATTGATCATGGATAACACTATTTACTTTATTAAAATAAAACAATGTATATCCTTAATTTTCTATGAGGTATTGTACGTATGCACGATTAATGATTAAAAATACTTATAATGGACTCGCTATGGGCCTATTAGGGATATGGTTGCTTACTATTAATGACACTCTTGAACACACTTGGTTAACTCCTGCGTACCGTCCCACGAAAACGCATTTTTATTTCGAAATTCAGCCGAATATCCTTCAAAAAGATTCACACGTGTCCGGTTACTTTTTTTCCCTCGGCTGTCTGTACATTTCATTAATGTTGTTTAACTTCTGTTTCTAATAAGAAACGCCAACAAAATCACTTCGAAGTTTCCAAAGCCAAAAATCCAATAAAATTCGAACAAACTAATGATTCACGAAATAAACTAGGTTGCCAAATATTCCAGAAAACACAAGAAAAGAAAGTACAGTCGAATTGAAAATTAGAAATACAATGAAGCGAAACGCACAAACAGTTCGTGCTTATTCGCCTCTGTTTTCGTATTTCTAGGTTATTTCCAGGTTATTCCACACTTAAACTACGTGTCTCCGGTGTTTAGCGGTTGCCATGGAAACTATACCTCTCTTATTCCGTGCTCGAGTTAGTCCATGTTTATTGGTAGGAGTTTTCGCTGTTCTCCTGCTATTCTGGGCTTAAGCATAGAATAAATGTTACACCACGATTATTGGTAGGGCTGTTGCAAGCATTTGTAACCAGTAGAACTTCGATTGTCACAAATTACTGCTGTTCCACTTAGGAGTGCAGCCTCTGGCGTACTACTTTTGCGTTCTCTCTCGAAAACTCATCACGATTTGGACTCGAACCCAAGGATCACCCGAACAGAGTCGCTGCCGCCTCACGTTCATCACAACAAACGTACAGGCAACACTTGTCGTGGCTCCGAATAACACTTGCGAGCATTTGTAATCCACAGAACTCCGATTCTCACTAATGACTGCTGTTCCACTTAGGAGTGCAGCATCTAGCGTACTAACTTTTGCGTTAGCCACTAACGCACATACGACGCAATTCAACGTCGGCATCCCGCACTGCGTCAAATAGTGCTGCCACCACACAACATGAACATACACTCCGATTTAAACACAGTGGCACATGAAGGTCGTGAGCTGGGCGAAGAGGGCGGGGGACACTGTCATTCCATCGGGAGATTCGTTACGACTTAAAGTTTTGGAACTTGAACTCCCGATTGGTTACAATTTCCCTTCGACTTCCAGCTCTTGACTTCGAAGTGCCACGATGTTTAAATCGGAGTATACAGTCGACTCCGGTTGTAGTGATCTTCTGGGGATCTTCACATTTTTGGTTCTCTACATCAGAGGTTCGTTATATCCGATGTCAAAATCAATTCGAATTTCTCAATAATGATTGATTTTATTAAAATAGAGGTACGGCAAAATAGTTTAACAGCACGAACAGAAAATTTCAATATCTTTATTTGCCCTTAAAAAATAAATTATTTTCAATTGTTGGTTTCGTTCTTTAGTAATTTCTCTACATCCTTCACTAAAGTTTGTGCTCGCTCTATACTTGATTCTGCATTGCGCTCTGCCTCTAACAACAATCGTTATGCAGTCTCAACACCCTTCAATGCCTCATCCAGTGTTGGAACACCGTTACACTCTCCGAAGGTTCCTTTACAGAATAATAACATACGAGATCCTTTCGGTAGCGGGATGGCGCCACCGGCTAATGAAAGTGATAGCTTTTCTGCGCGGCGCGGAGAGGGGGGGGGCGTCAGGCTGCGGGGCTGTGGAAGTCGCGCGCTTCCTGTCGCCTAATGCGCTTTGTCCCGTGGAATTTGTCTCACCAAGCTCGAAACTGAAGTAATCAATCGCGCGTCGTCGACGCCAGTTGTAGCCAGAGAGACTTCTTAGATTATGACTTTTGACCGACGATACTTTTTCCAAGCTGCCTGGTGTTTGAATTTGTGGCACTTCGGTGATATGTACACGTAGGCTTCCGCGGCTCGAGTTCATGACTTCTAGGCTGTCCGGGTGACGCCGCGTCGTTGGCAGAGAGGCCGACGTTTCGCCTATCATGTCGCAGGCTTCTTCAGGGTAGTCACTACTGGCCTCTCTGCCAACGACGTGGCGTCACCCGGACAGCCTAGAAGTCACTTCGGTGATATGTTCTTTTCCAGGAGGGAATGAATTTTTGAATGTTGAATTTTCTACTTTCACTATAGCCGAGGTTCACGTTCACTATATCCAAATCTTAAGCTTATTTGTAAAGTAAATGAAACGGGACCATTGTCATAAGTTCACTATAAAAGCCCATTCACGTTGCAAATGCAAACATAAGCATAATGCATAGTCGTAAACATTAACATAAGGGATAGACTGAAGTATTCACAATGTCTAACATAAAGGTAAGCAAAATGAGAGTTTCTATCGGCTGTGAGACATTCTAGTTCACTATTGGTTGGATGTGAGAATCGATTTCGAGGTATCGACCTTGTCAATGGCCCGTATTACGTTAGTTCGTTTATCGACTTCGATTCTCCATTTTGAGATAACTTACTGTGATTGTCTCATTCCTTAAGCATAAGCACAGAAGCTTTTAAGTTAACGTCTTATGTGTTATTCTAATGCGAACGCATAGTGAACGAGTCCGCTTATGGATGTAGTCCCAACTTTTCTTAACGTCATGCGTATGTTTATGTTTGCATTGTGAATGGACTTCAACCGAAGGTTCACTATATACGAGTTCGCTATAACCGAAGTCGATAATAAATTATCGGCTATCTGGGAGACACCGCGTCGTTGGCTGGGAGGCCGACGTTTCGCCTGACATGTCGCAGGCTTCCTCAGGGAGTGACACCCTGAGGAAGCCTGCGACATGTCAGGCGAAACGTCGGCCTGTCAGCCAAGCTGAGGAAGCTGCCCTGCCCTGACGAAGCCTGCGACATGTCAGGCGAAACGTCGGCCTCCCAACCCACGACGTGGCGTCTCCCGAATAGCCCATAATTTATGGATTCGAGCCGCGGAAGCTTACGTGTACCCGAAGTCGATAATATTTGTGTTATTCCAGAATACACAATCATGGGTTATGGAACCGTATCTCCCTCGCTCGGCCACCCCGCCGATGGCATCCGGCTGGAGCACGACCTTCCGCGTATCCACCTGAGCGTCGGCCGTGCCCGTCTGCCCGCCCGGCCGCCCGCCCGCCTGCCACGCGGAGAAGGAGATTAATATTGCTAAGCGATTGGCTGTCAGCGGACGAGCCGCCTGACGGACAGCGCAATTACCGCCCCGCCCCACCCCTGCCCGCCGCAGCGCCCGCGGCCCGCGTTCTTCCCGAAAGCGATAAACGCTCCGAGCGGAGTGGAGCGACCCTGCGGGCGACTGGGTCACACGCCGCAACGAGACCCGCGCCGAGCCGCGCCGGCGGGATAGCGCGCAACTCGCCTTGTTCAGCGCTCCTTTGGCTAGTAGGCGTAGCAGTAGAGCCAGGGGGGTTAAGCTCACCCTTTGTTAGTAGTGAAAGTAGAGCCGGGGATGTGTTAAGCTCGCCTTTTGCTAGTGTAGGTAGGATTAGAGCCTGAGGTGTGTTAAACACACCTTTGGCTAGTAGTGGTAAGAGTAGAGCCGGGGAGTGTTAAACTCACCCTTTGCTAGTATTGGTGGAAGTAGAGCCCCGGGTGTGTTAAACTCAACTTTTGCTAGTAGTGATAGGAGTAGAGCCGGGGAATGTTAAGCTCACCTTTTGCTAGTATTGATAGGCGTAGAGCCCCGGGTGTGTTAAGCTCAACTTTTGCTAGTAGTGATAGTACAGCCGGGAGGTGTTAAGCTCACCTTTTGTTAGTAGTGATAGGAATAGAGCCGGGTGGTGTTAAGCTCACCTTCTGCTAGTAAGATAGGAGTAGAGCCAGGTGGTGTTAAGCACACCCTTTGCTAGTATTGGTAGGTGTGTTAAACTCAACTTTTGCTAGTAGTGATAGTACAGCCGGGAGGTGTTAAGCTCACCTTTTGTTAGTAGTGGTAGGACTACAACCGGGGAAGCTTTCCTTTTGCTAGTACTGGTAGAAGTAGAGCCGGGGGTGGTAAGCTCACTTTTGCTAGTAGTGGTAGGAGTAGACCCCAGGTGTGTTAAGGTCAGCTTTTGCTAGTAGTGATAGGATAGTTGGGGATGTATTAAGCTCACCCTGCGTTAGTAGTGGTAGACTCCGGTTGTGTAAAGCTCACCTTTTGCTAGTAGTGCTTGGATAGCCGGAGGTGAATTAAGCTCACCTTTTGATAGTAGTCATTGGACAGCCGGGGGTGTATTAACCTCACCCTTTGCTACAAGTGATAGTAGCAGAGACGTGGGAGGGGTGTTACTATTTTGTTACCAATACAAATAAATTAAAAATACGTAGTTCGTTCCCCGATTCACATAAATTTCTCTAACTCAGAAGAAAAAATGTCCAGTTTTCTCCAAAGTTGCTATCTTTGCTTTGCTCGAAATTTTTATTCATCATTCAACTATTTACAGTTAAAATGAAGGAAAGAGATTCCGGAACGCAAGAAAAAGTGCGCAGATGGAACTTCTTCCCCATAAATCACATAGTTTTTACTGTTCTTTGACCAAATAAATTAAATCGAATTGAACCACGCAAGAGCAGAGTGGGAGAAGGCGGTGGGGACGAAGAGTCAGTGTATCTTAGACAAGTGCTGAATTGAGGTACTGTCCTTCAGATATTGATCCGGAAAAACACATTCTGTGTGTTTTAAGGGTTGGCAGTTCTTTTTTCCTGAACTTGTCGTTCGATTGATTATTGAATGCTATCATTGTATCCATGAGGTACACACCGATTTTTTTCATTAATTGTAAGCGTGGCAATTGGGATGAGAAACGCTCTCCTCACTTATCTTACCAGATTGCTTTTGACTAAACATGAGTATATTACAATCCTATTAAAGTGGAGATCATTGTGGTTAGATGTCAGTGGATATCTCAGATAACACGACACCAAATTCGAAAGTATTTTTTATTATTTGTCATTTTAAGTTCTTAACATTAGTTTTGTGATTCTATCCTAATTAGTAATTACTCTCATTCAAGATGGTACAGCAATTTCTAGTTTTTCTGGTTTGCTGCAAATGATATTGTCTTCAAAAATACTGGCACATATATCTCAGATTTACGACAATAATTACGTAGCTTATTCATTATTGCACAGGATGGCATCTCAGAAACAATTTTTTTTGACTTTAATTGCTTGAATTGCTTGAACTTCAAAAAATGATATTTGATATGAATATTGCCCCAAAATTCTAAAGGAAAGAATTCAAGAATACAATGATTGCAAAAACGCAAGAATTTTTGTGGATAGTGATCGAGAGTTATTCTGGTTTTCTGGGCTCGGGAATCGGTATGGTCACTTGTTCTTAAAATGTAGAACATGTTATATCCCGGAAGGTGGAGATGTTCCTCGCCGTTGGAAACTGGAATACTCGTCGTACGTCGTCGTACACGTCGATATACAGGTCGTACGACGTACACGTCGATATACACGTCGTACGACGCACACGTTGACATACACGTCGTACGACATACACGTCGATGTACACGTCAGCTTGTGGGATTTATCCCCCTTTTTTACTATTCATCCATCAAATTAACCCAAACCTAACTAACAGTATTATGTGAAATGACAAAGTACACTACATTATTTCTTGTACTATTTACTATTCATTATTATTGTATACTGCCCCTCCTCCACGTGCAGCACCCATCCCTACGTTCTTTCTGAAAGCTGCGATAACAGCACCAAGAATAATATATCAATGATTTAAAACAGTGAATTTTGACTTCGATGTTAAGACAGCCCCATATCCTTTCGATTGCTCTCTCCACTCTTGTAGGAATCGAATTCTGGACGTTACTGCGCAACGTATGTGATTCTCAGCTGTGCAGCACCGAAAGTTTCACATCAAAACGACAAAAAGTCTGTTATTCTCCTTGTTTAATATACACTGGTAGTAATCTTTTTACACTCTAAATGAGATATTCTGAATACATTTTATTGCAAATTAAAAATAAGTATGTATTTTTTACGTAATTTTCACAATTTTATATTTTATGTCATAGTTATAGACGCCCAAGAATCAATTTTCTAATCAGACTGAGATATGCAACATGCTGTAATATACAATGATTTTTAATGTAAAACCTTTTAGCTAAATGTTTAATTTCATCTTGAACTGGAAACATTTTATTTCTGGCACTACAGTTATTCCGTTTGACTGATTTCCAGGTTGCAGACCTTCGGTAATGGCAGCTTCACTTTGAGGCCCGTTTCGGAATTTTTTTCAGCGTCCAAAGACGCAAACAATGCGAGACTACACGATCTACACTGGTAAACAAACATTTTGTTGTTAATCCCTTTCGCTTCTGCAACAAACACTTTCCTGCGTCAGGTCTGAAATATTGACGCACTGATTGGATTAGCTGTTTGGGACACGACCCTGTCAATCACATGCACGTATCAGCTAAGAGAAGGAATTCAAATATCCTCCAACACTTTTTTTCAGTAATTTTCCTTCTCAATTAACACGTTTTTCAAGTCTGAGAAGTAATTATAATAATTTCTCTCTGTGATTTTGTGTATTATTTATCGATTGACTTTATCTCTCAAAATCATCTCTTATTACACCGTATCGAAATTGCCACCGTGATACATGTCGGGCGGAGTAGTTGTCTCACACGCACACGCACACGCACGCACGCACACACACACACTATATATATATATATATATATATATATATATATATATATATATATATATATATATATATATATATATATATAATCTATTGCAATAAAATCGCCTTGCTGAATTATTAACTAAATCATTTGTCCGCGTTTTTGGGAGGGCAGCGATCAATTTACCGCATCTCATTCTCAACTGGCATTCATAGCTCCTCTTGGTAAAGTTGCCGGGATAATGTTTTTTAATACCCAATAGAGTGTAACGACTAAAAAACTGAATATTTTTATCAGTTTATACATTTTTAGACAGTTCGATTTATTTTGGTATTTAAATGAGTCTCTTTTTAGTTCACTTAATTAACTCTAGTTAGTTTTATAGTTTTATTAAAAAATAATGCTGTCAATCATTATTCTAGATACTTGTATGCCTTATCTTGTGATTTAGGTACTTGAAATGAACTTGTTCACCATTCCTCCTCGTATTTATTCCATGAAACCGTTTAGCATGGATTCACTCGGAACTCAATCGTCTACCTAGTCACAAAAACTCCAAACAAAGACTTTCCTTCAATTGGCAAAATGGAAACGGAAGATGATACATACTTAACCAGTCGTGAACACGGTACTTAATTAATCACGCCGGCATTACGCCGTTTAATGGACAAAACCACGCCCCGCCTTCCACAATGCGTAACAGTCCCAGCAGAGAGAGGGAGATTCGCAGGCATAAAGCGTCTGGCGGGTGTGCAACGATATCCCTTGACTGATGCCTTGAGGCGAGCGGCCGTGGCCAATGGGAGTCGACGCAACTGGAGCACGCCCGCGCGACCGGCGGCGCGCCGGTGCAGGCAGCGCTTTCGCAGCGGTCGGCCGTAATGCCACGCCAGGTGTATGATCCGCGCCGCGAAATTGGTCCAGGCCTCGCCGACGGTCGGGTTTCCGAAGTAGGGCGGGATTCATGGACGTAGTCATCAGAGGGGGCGGAGAGAAGTCACAATTATTATTAGTAAAGTACAAGAGGCATAAAATAATCATTAATACAGCTACTAAATACCTTTTTTTTTCTCAGTCCAATAATAGTAGTTTATGCACTTAGTTTATAATGTTAAGCACTATTGCATGAGTACATGTTTTGAAAACGAGCGAGTTTTCAAATTAGTCCGAATGTAATAAATCAACATTATAAACGAGTTGCGTACTGTATTTTTTGTATAACAGCATTATACATTTATAAGAGAATCAAACTTAATTTTGCAAAACAACATCCCTGCGACGACTTAGATATTTGACATCGTGCGAATAAACGGTGGTCGGCTGTTCCGTTTAGCTCTACCTCCCCCCGATTCTCTCGCTACGATTGGCTGAATGTGTGATGACGCAATCATTCGTGACAAAAAATCTAATACGTCATCATTTGTGCCGTACAATGCCCGATTATGAACGTGTTTTTGCAACACAAAAGGTTTTTTTTATAATGCTGGAATTAAAAAAAACCGGCACTATTGGTTTTAATTTCACGTGTGGAATAGTCACAAAAAGTACTGCATGGCAGCTGCCGAGAAAAGGGTGTGCCACAAAGTGGTAAAAGTAGATTGCCTTCATTAACTTAGGCTCAACGTATACATTCGAACGGCATTCGTACGTCATTCAACAAGTCATTCGAATACTTACGAATGACATGTCAACCCCCCAACTTTTTTTAGCTTTTAAAAAAACGTCAGTTAAGTACATTATTGTCTTCCTTGTATATCTCTTTTTGTTGTGTAATTAATTACCTAATATTACTTCCGTGAGCTTTCCCGTAAGCGTATGCCCACTGGCTGCACGTGAGGACCCGAGAAACATTCCTAAGCCGCCTTGATTCGTTACCAAGGTCGTTGAAGAAAACTATGAGGTGGGCGAAGGCTGTGTATATTTCGTCAGTGGTTTCGGTTCGGCTGATACATCACAGACTTATCTTGGCGCTTCCCTCCCATGAGCGGCACCCTTTCGATGCCAGAGGCCACGTGCTAACGGCAGTGGGCATCCTAGATGGCCATAGAGGAAACATCGCTTTCTCTCTCTGCATCAGCAAATCTGCCAAATGTCGCTAAGAAACTTTCATCTTGATACAGTGCGTTGACATTGGCATGGTGCAGTCAGGCCAGCAGGCGAATTTTTGAGACGTCCACGAACAGTGCAACATCTCCAAAGACAGAATCGCTATGCGAAATGTAATTATCCTCAACCCGTTTGGGAAGAAGCGTTAGCTTCACTTTACGACAATCCTATTCGTCCGATTTGCATTATTGTCACGGCGTTGGATTCAGGAAGCATGTCGCCATCGCGCTATAAGCCCACATTTTTTAATTCTTCTCAGAAGTTTGAGAACTCATTTCAAATTCATGTTTTTACTGGATTTTTTTGGAAAAAGAGCTTCGTAGCGTAAATTCTATTTTACAAAGGCGTCAAATGCCGTTTACAGATCGAAAATCGGACCATTGGTTCCGCCACGTGGTGGCCACAAATTGTACTAGTGTCGGGACATTTAGCATTAATGCCACTAGGTGTGAGTTCAGTGCGCGTAGTTGGTGGTCCCGCGGCCGTATTTGACCTGGCTCTCTCTAGCTAGTGTCGAAAATCCTGCAACCGTCGGGACACGAACCCGACATCAGTTGACGCCCAGAGGCACCTTTGCGTATTCCATTTGATTGACTTACGCGCGGATTTCCCATTCGTCAACTTGCACGCACATCCTCCAGCTCATAGACTGTCGTGCATATCCTCCGCCATATCGACCTGCATGCTGATTTTTCGCTTGATCAACTTGCAGGGTAATTTTCTATTTATTAAATTTGCTGATGATCAATGTTATGGGTATATTGATGATCCTACATCTGATCGACTTGCTAGAGGTACTGCAGCTTTTCGTCTGGCCTGTGATTCTTTTTCGGGAAAATTTAACTAGATTATCTGTTCTTGGTGGACTTGTGCTTGTATCTTCCACTTGATTTACTTGCACGTCATCATCATCTACCTGATTGACTTGCGCGACTTTATTGACATGTCTGGTGATGAAACACTTGATCGATTTGCATAAAATCTATCGACAAACTAATGACACACTATCAACTTGCTTGAAATCCTCCATAACATGGATATTCCTGGAGGGGAGTAGTATTTTTCCGCGAGGAGAACTGAAAGGTCCTTTACGCAGTCGAAAAGGGCGTGAAACTAAACCAAAAAGCCCCTACACGTTGTACAACGGAACCAAACCTGTACCGCTCGCAAAAAAGCCATCATGGCGGTCGTACCTTTGGTGAAGTCTCGTCTTCCCCCACCCTGCGGCAGCTGAGATTTCCCCTCTCGGAGATAAGGAAGCGCGTAGGCGACAAGGAGAGGCGGCTGCGATCGCACTGACCGTCACTCGTCATCACTGGCCACGTCGTAAGAAGAGGAACTCGCACCGCCAGGAGTGTCCAAAGGAATGACCTATTCATCAATGTGTTGGTCCATCATATTATCTTATTACTGAAACCGTTCAAGACAGATTTTGTTTGTTTGTTTGGAGAACCCCTACTGCAGAAACACGTAAGCTGCCTTTCGTCTGACCTTTCTCAATCAGTTTGTTATCGCCAAACTGTGTTGAATTATCGCGCGACCTATGACAGAAAGACACACACAGAGGAGAGAGAGAGAGAAAGGAGAGAGAGAGAAAGGAGAGAGAGAGAGAAAGGAGAGAGAGAGAAAGGAGAGAGAGAGAAAGGAGAGAGAGAGAAAGGAGAGAGAGAGAGAAAGGAGAGAGAGAGAGAAAGGAGAGAGAGAGAAAGGAGAGAGAGAGAGAAAGGAGAGAGAGAGAAAGGAGAGAGAGAGAAAGGAGAGAGAGAGAGAAAGGAGAGAGAGAGAGAAAGGAGAGAGAGAGAGAAAGGAGAGAGAGAAAGGAGAGAGAGAAAGGAGAGAGAGAGAAAGGAGAGAGAGAAAGAAGAGAGAGGGGAGAGAGAAAGGAGAGAGAGGTGAGAGAGAGAGGAGAGAGAGGAGAGAGAAAGGAGAAAGGAGAGAGAGAGGAGAGAGAGCAGGAAGGCGGAGAAGTGTTTGTAGCTTTGGGAGGGGAGACCACTTTTTTAAATTTTGTTTTGCGTGTGATCGGTTTTGCGGTGGCACTCCAACTACACAGGCTCCGGAGAGGTCGCTCCATTCTTAACCCAGTCCTGGCTCTACTCCTATCCTCACCTACCACAACTAGGAAAAGCAGATCTTCAAGAAGTGCGCATATTGAAGAGATATGTCCAGAAACAAAAGAAAGGGACATCACTGTATTTGTCGTAGAATCAAGGGGAAAATAGTCAAAAACGTGACCGAGGTAGGGGACACTGATCCAGATCCGAAGTACAATACTTGTTACGGATATATTTAGTCTGTTAAATTTATCCGATAGAAATGTTAAATATTGTATTAACTATCATTGTAAAAGTAAATATTTTATTATCTTTTGATGCGTAGTATAGTCTGCAAGTTTAGTGAAATAGTTATGCAGAGGAAAAGATTTTACTATTCGCTTAAAGTTGTGTATGAATGAAGTAATGACGATGAAGTGAATGACGATGAAACGATAATTTTGGACTACGTCAGGCTATCTTGATATCGTAGAATAAATATATGTGAAGAATGGTTAGGGTAGGTCAATGAATGTCTGTTGTTTTTTTTTACAGTGCTAACGTTTCGAGGATTTATTTGGTCTGCTTCAGGACAATTAATATACAATGAAAATAGAAGATACTAAGTAGTTGCAACTAGTTAACACGATTTACCATTATATGATAAAAACAACTGTAGCCCTCGGTGGCCTGTTGGTGAGCGTGCCCCCTCTCCACGGCGCAACCTCGGGTTTTTGCGGTCGGGGCAAAAAAATATCCCTGCGCTTTCCTTGCAACGTCCCAGTAGCTGTTGCTGTGTGACGATGAGAAAGCTCTCTCCTCAGGTTGAAAAGACCAGAACACAACGTAGGGATGGCTGTATGCTAACCACACGTACCCCTTCACCTACGGCCGCAAGGCCGTGACGCTGCTGGTAGGCCTAGTTCGTAAACAGCTGATGTGCCAAAGTACGTATGTACATACGTACAATAGAACAACAATTCAAAACAATTCGAGCTCTTTGCACTTGACATTATCCCTAGGATGCTGGCTAAATGAAGGTAACTGTTAAATTGGGAGGCGTTTTGTGCGTTCTTAAGGAGTTTTTTTTGCATAAAAATGCTTTTGTAAAGAGCGTTGCCCTACTGAAGTCCTACTTCGGTCTCAAACGTTTGGATAATGAAAACATGTATCGACTAATTCGATAATTAGCTCATTATAGGCCTTATGTAACATACACAGTCAACACCAGTCACTAGTACCAGCCTTGAATTAATCTGGAAAGCGAGTTGATGGTTCAAATTGTGAGGTGTATAAGAGATATGGGAGAGTTTTTGTGACAATTTGGTGCAATATTAATATCTGAGTATTTCATAAGATTTCAGAAAAAGGAAACCGTCAAATTGGTGGTATTTGGAAATTTACTTTACTTTTTTTGGTGAACGTGATACAGAGTACTTTGTCTTTACTAGCTTTTATAGACGTGCTGAATATAGTTTTTACATAGTAGAGGAAGAGTGGTCTCATAAAATCACGAAATATGAAACTGATTTCAAACTATAGAGGAAAGTGCAATTTAAATGCATTAATTCTTTTAATTGTATGAAAACTACATTGTGCTAATTAAAACAGCACAAATGGTAAAATCTCTTCACACTTATTTGCAAGCAAATGCGTTGTTTTAGGTTTGTTTTTCCGGTTTATTCACTCACACATAAAATATTTTGCTGACATTCATCATAATTCACACCAATATCTCTATGTTGCGCTTTAAATATTGCAAGGTTTTTCATGTAATGCTGAGTCCATCTTAACGCCCGACACAATGCTTTCAATAACTGACTACAATGTAATTAAGGATCTCAGTTGTACTAGAGTCCGCTCTGGATACAAAAAAATAATAAAACCTGAATTATCGTGTTTATTTCGTTATCGCGGTACATATTTTTATTATTTTAGCAAGCTTAACGTCTAAGTAAAGATACAGAGCCGATTCTGTTTGAATCGTAGTCTTGATCGCCTAAGGTGAAATAAATTTTTCTAAGTCATGTGTAATTTTTTTAATTCGCGCTCTACATATTGTACGACTTTCCAGTTCGAGTGTTATATGCATCATATGCATGTTGTTACAACATAACAATATAGCCCGGACGCATGCGATAATCGATACAATAAGCCATATTTTCCTCACTAAAAGTATAGTGTAATACAGTATATTATCATTGATAGTAAATCAATGTTTACAGAGGCAATTGTTAAAATAAAATTTAAAAAAACATGACAATTGTGATCATATAGAAAACAATAAATTATTTAATGTATTAGAAGATATGAAGAAACCAACATGTTTTCAAATAAAATGTAAGTAATATGATGTAAAATTAATTTTTTTGATAATCTTTAATTTACAATAATTGGGATAATAGTTTTGTCTAAAACCAATAGCAATGAACAAATAGAAAAAAAGGCGATATTTATTAAATTTGCCTAACCTGAATAACATTTCTTTCCTTTCAGTATCAAAAAATTTGCATTGCCAAAAGACATGCTCAATAGATTAAGGTTCTTCACCACATTCAGAATTTTCCCTACTAACAATTTGATGTCTATGCAAAGTGCTGTTTGGAGACGTACGGTTGCTTCGCCATAGTCACTAATAGACGAAGAACACGCTTGTCACGCCATCTGGCCGCGCAGTGCCAAACTACTTGGTGAACGCTCAGTTCCCGCCACATTGTAGTTAATTGATTTGACGCTGGATAGCGCTGAAGTCGCCTTCTTCCACATGTGAATACGGGGGAGATACAAACATCCTTTGAAAGTTTTCTTGCAGGCAAAGCAATATGGATGGTACAGCCGTTAACATATTACAATCTATTTCACGTATTCATCTTTAAGTCCCCAAAAAATTGTCCCGAATATTTTTTGCTTTGCGACGTCTTCAAGAATACTTTTGCAATTTTCCATTAAATACATCCCAATGGATATGAAATTAGGATAGGAATATAACGTTTAGATCAAGAATTATTGTCACCACAATGTCACACTTGTAGTTTCTTTTTTATATCATTTATTTTGTTAGTTTCTTCCATTTTTTAGTAAAATATATATCCTTGAGTGTTTTAACCCCAGAATTCCGAAAATTTGATTTAAAATTTAGATATAGTGTTTTTTCTCTGGTGCCATAATACGTGTGTGAAATGGAATGCACATGGTTCAGCCTCATGCGTTTCCTTTGCAATTTCATTTTAATGAAGGGTGTCACCGATCGAGTAGTTGTGTTATTATTGATTCAAAGATAGCATTACTTATCTCAGGTCAGAGAAAACATCCAAATGCTGTAATATTCTCCGATAAACATGCGCCTTCACGCATACAATGGGTAAACAATATTGTTTTAAATTTTTGAAATAAATACCTCTTCGATTTTGAGATTAATATTATTGACTTTCAAATATTAATAAAATAAATACTAAAAAAAGCACCTTCCTTCGCAGTACATCCAATATAATTTTGTTATAATTGAGTTATTAATTATTCATATGACTTTGCGCTTATATTTGTGGGCATACATTGCCTTGAATACGAGGAAAGCTATCTGACTTTATTCGTGGTTCTCCAACCTACCTTACTTCCTAAAATTAAATAGGAATCATCAGGGTTTTATTACTTGAATAAACTTTCTGTGGATAAACTGACAACACCTGAGTTCAGACAGAAGGGAAAAATTTTTAAATATATATACATTTCTTCAATTTATTTCATTTAAGGGTATATCTTGTAGGACATACAGTACTAAGTAAAAACTGTGTACAGGTAATGAATAAATTCAATATACTCATTAACGAGCTTTTTTAGCACACATTTTAATACGAGAAGTTTTAATATATTTGGGGATTTATGTTACGGTACTGCAGACCTTACTTGCTAAAGGAAGCTTTGGATAATATTTTGAACAAAAATTGCATTTTCTGTAGATTTAATATATTGAATAGTACACATAAACACTTCGTAGTATTAAAGCACTCTATGTGGTTCGCAGGAGAATTTCTGGACAGTTCACCGCAACGGAGTCAGATACGGAGTTCTATGGTGGTGCCAGTTAGTGATGCGACATTGACAACAAAACATACATGTTACCAATTATCGATGTTCAAAATTAAAACATTGATAAAAAAGAATCGATGTTTTTAAACATCAATGCGATGTTTAAAAACTATTTATTAATTTCTAAAATAAAATACGTGAACAACAAAATTTAATTTTACCGTGATTGTATTCATTACGTTATAATGAATATTAAACAGAAAACAAACTAAAAATAATAAGTACAAATAAAAATACTCAATCTAAAAGCCTGGGCACCCACAGTAATCTCAAAAGGTCACAGATTCCTAAATTCCCTAAAGAGTACGAGAAGAAGAGGGGAAACCTTACGCCCACGGCCTACACCCTCTCCGTGTGCGAAACGCAAGGAAAGCTGTACGAAACATAAGGGCATCGGGGCCATCCTAAGCGAGAGAGAGTATGGTCGATGAAGATTGTGCCATTAGTGCACTCTACGAATCATAACATAAAGTACTGCAGTTCGATTTCGGCTCCGTCTCATCCATAAGAGACGCATACAAACCAACACAGTATGTCCTTTATGAAGCGTTAAATGGGTAGGTGCTTCAGCGATTTAGAAAGAGGTCAGCAGATAGCACTACACCTCAGGCGTTTGAAGACAGTATAGATAAAGTATCAAAGAACTAAATGCTGATTCAAATGAATTACTATAAAGAAAATATTTTGATGAAAAGATATTTTGTACACATACTTTGGCGAACATTTTATTTTCCTTCGTATTTGTTAGTGGTGCCATGGCACATCATCCTACAAGCCCTACAATTGGACTGAGTGGCACAGTTGGCCTATAGAAAGTACATTTTTCTTTGGCACTTTGAGAATTTTGGGATTTTATTTCCTGACAGTGATCGTGAAAGATGTAGTTATTAATTAGGGGGGTTGGAAAAACTCAGGTCTTATTACGGCTCGGAGAAGTTTCCAATGAGGAACAGAACTTCCAAGAGTTTGAATGTCGATGGAGTTTATAACCAATTTAAAAAAAAAAGAAATATTCGGAAAATATTAATTTCTCAAAAACTTCATGAACGGTTTGACGGAAATTTGGGGAAAATATTGGTGACACTTAAGTCTAACATTGTTCAAAATTTCATTTTTGTTTTTTTATACTTATCCGTTTTATGGGATTTTAATTAATAGCACAATTACTAAAATTAAAAATTAACAATTTTGAATAATCGGACTAAATATTTTTACGAGTGTGTGCGAATATTTTCAACGTTAAAAATTGTATGCACCTTTCATGGAAAATATTTTTTGAATAAATTCGCTAAGGGTGGTCCGTTTCTGTCAGCTTCGGTGACGAAGTGTGGTAACTTACCATTGTGGCTTTTCAAACCAGGTAATGTAACGGCTTGCGTTCACAGGGGGATGATGGGATGTGAATTGTCGTTCCGCTGGTGTAATTATGCTTCAAAAGTCTTGTGGCAAGCAGTCCCGGACAATTTTCTTCTCAAATATACAGGTGTGTGTCATAACATTAGCATCACCTGTCATTTTGGAATGGTTGAATATATTGTAAAGTGTTTTTCTGGGAAGTGCTTGAAGGAATTCATAATGTATTCATTTTTCATCATTTACATTTTACTGTATATACTATTGTGTCTACCTTACCAGGTGTAAACATACGAATTCAATGATTCACTGATTCAATGTATTGTCATACATTAGGTAAGTATTCGTTTGAGTAATCTTGAGTTTTTTACGACTCGCAATTAATGGAAAATTCGAACGTGTTGCCCAACCCATCACGCTCACTCTATGAGTAATCTTTCAGGATGACAGTTTGTACCATTTTTGGAACATACAACATTACTACTGCAATGACGATTGAACGACTCTTTGCCTTTCTGCTTGAAATGCGTGTGAATGTTCATATGCTGCCGAACATTTATGTCAAGCAGATAGTCACGCCCAATCTTCTGTGGCAACTTAATCAATGCGCATAAAAGTTTAAGTAATTTCAGCACATGAAATTAATTATCTAGACGTGAAACTGTCAGATGTCAACGGAAACTTCATACAGGGACTACAACAAAGCCATCCTATCGGAATAATTGGAAATATAATCGGAAGCGATATAATCGGAAATATCAATTATCTTGTGAAAGAAGTAAGTAGGGAGTACTTAGGACTTGAACAGTACGATACGCTTCTGCTGCTCTCCTCGCGTCTTCCGCCCCCGCTCCAGGAGCGGCCCGCGTGCTTCGGCGGGTGTGAACCGAATTCAATTTGCCGGCGCACTTAACGGCCGGACGCCTCCGGCACAAGCGCTCGTCCGTGTCCGCCTCCCAGCCCCGCTCCGCTCGCCCCGCACCCACCCAGCCCCGCTTTCAGCCACGCCGTGGCCCGTTGCCGCCGCCGTCGCCTCCGCCTCCGCCTCCGCGCCCGCCTCCGCCCCGCCTCCGCCCCCGCCTCCGCCTCCTGCGCTGCCCTTGCAATATTTATTATGATGCCAGCTCCTAAGCTTTACAGCAGGTTTTCCCAAACAGTTTTTGTTCACTGACCTCTTGCGCAAAAAGCGTTTAAACCGGCGACCTCTCTAAGTAATTTACTTTATATTCTCAAACTAATAAATTTCTTTAGTACTCATAAAATATCTCAATGAACATCGAATACTAAGTTTTATTAGCTACTTAATAGAAAAAATAATTTTAAAATGTGTGAATGCAAAAATGGCATTAACATATCCATCATATTATTATATACAGATATCTACACTGGCAGATTTAGATTAAAGCTCGAAATCACGAGTAGTTTTTACATATATGAAATAAAAATGCAAATTAAAATAAGTCCACAAATTAAAAAAATAACTTTATTTGAAATAATAATGAAATTAAAATATCATGTTCCTGCTTGTCACTGAAGTTTGTCGTAACAAACCGGCAGAGGTGGCTCAATACGTCAACCGAAGTCACTGCAGGGTTTCTGACTGGGGTATCCTAGGGTTAGAGTTCGAATGGGGACAAGAATTTCCACTCTAGATAGAGAGCTAGATCGAATTCAGCCGATCTATAGGAGAATTATTGCAACCGGCTGTTCAAATCTAGTTTTCCGTGGTTGCTCCGATCAACACCAGGCAAATGCCTGGGCAGTACCCTAACAAGCAGACCTTAGTCCGTCCGCAATCTTTCTTTCCTCTTCATTGTTCCAATCTCATCCCAAACATTCACTTACATGCACTACTACAGAAGTGGGGAGCATAGAGCTCTTCCAGTCGTCTGCTCCTCTGGTGGGAGATACCTGGATAGGGAAAACCTCACAAGCCGACGCGTCGGTCTACGCCAGATTTCGACATCTAAGGGTAGGAAAACGCCTCCTCCACTGATTAAAAGTGTGCCCTATACTTAAGTCACTATCATTTGCACTTGATGCGCCTGGAAATAAGAAATAATCAATCATCGAACACACAACAGTTTTCTTCCTTTGAACGATCTTTGCTTCTTTAGAATAGACATGAATAGAAGCGAATTTTATGCTTCATGTTATTTCATGCAAAAATATAAAAGTTTGCTATTGGGATCCTTTTGACGGGGTAGATTAAAACATATTGATATTAAACAAATTAATTTTATACTACATATTGTATTCGAACATTATAGTTTGAAGTAATAAACAAACAATTTAAGGACAGAAGTTTATAATTTTATAATCAGTCATTGTGATGGAAATCAATATTTGGATGTCGTTCACCATGATTTTTTTATTGAAACTGTCGAGCGCTATGAAAGTTCAAGAAAACCACAGATGGTCGATAAAGACCATTTGGGAATGGCTACTTGACAGTACAGAAAAGTACCGAAGTACACAAACACGGCATTGCACAGATTTATTTACAATTATCTACCGTTCAATATTTTTACTCCTAAGGAACCCTTGCGAAGGCGATGGTGTAACGGTTAGAGTACTGGACTGTTGTACCCAAGTTGGCGGGTTCGAACCCGATCGAAGTCGTGGATTTTTAACCCGGCTCTCCCATGTTCGTAGATTTACTTGCATGTAAAAGATGCTCAAGCCTAAATGACGCATCTGAGCTAAATTCAAATCGCCTGTTTCTCGCCCAAGAAATACCTCCTTTCTCTCCTAGTTGGAGAAAGGAGCGTAGCGAAATTTGCGTGGTCGGACGGAAGAGCGGGCCTGATGGCCCGAGTCTCGCACGTAAAATAAGGCAAATTCAATTCAATTCCTCAACACTCCAGACGCCTGCCCACTGTACCGGAGTCCCAGAACGGAACCCAGCGGAGAATCGCAGCGGGCGAACACTGCGCGGGGCTCGCCTGGTGTCTTGTCCGTGGGGGGAGAGGCACCTGGCAAAGCCGAGACTTCCGACCACACCCGCATGGTTGGACAAAGGTGCATCGCACGGAGATTCTAATATAATCGCATCTTGCCAGGACGTTTCCTCCGCTCACTCGTATGCCGGGGAATCACGTGGCAGTAGCTCCTTTGCTCTTGTCTTGCCGGTCAACACAGACTCGTTGCATTGTTCGGGCCATGAGCAACAAATGCCGCCGGGTAACTGCATTCCGAGAGCTGAGCATTAGGCACCGAGTCTCACCCCTGCTTTCGTATATATATATATATATATATATATATATATATATATATATATATATATATATATATATGTATACATGAAATGCAAATGAATATGCAAACACTTGTATTTGGCTTGGACTGCCCAACCAGTGTCTAAAGACGGTCCCTTAGTCGCCGCCATCTTGGCGCCAAATGGATTAGGAAAATTAACAGAGCCGGCGAAACGCATAAACTTCAGCTAGGCAGTAACATAGGAGGGGTCATGCAATTTTTTATTGGATTAAAGTTTTCTTTAAAAAAAATGATGAAGTTATAAAATTTGTAGTTTATTCAACATTTTTTAGTTTTAGGAATCCATCAACGCTCCCCCTTCCCCTCTCTTTAAGCGTTACGTAATTTATAGACGACCCTTATTACCTTACGTAATTTATAGTGCGTTGCGGCGCAATGCGCCAGCCATCCCAGCGTTGCCGCGAATCTCCCGGCCACAGCGCGGTGCCTTCGATTCCCCACCTTCGTGTTGTTCTCGCCCCCTTCGCGGGCGGCGCTGCTGCCGCTGCTGCTGCTGCTGCTTCCTGTCTTCATTAAAGATGCTATCGGAGCCACGCCCGCGAGGCGGCCAGCGCGGCGGCGCTTCAATTTTCCGCATCATTTCCTCGGCCAATTACCAACGCGCGGGCGGGGGCGGGGGAGGGGGAGGGCGAGGCGGAGAAGGGCTGGGCAGCGTCGGGGGCGGAGCGGGGTGGGTCTAGGCTGGGCTGGGTGAAGACGGCCGGGATGGGGCGGAGTAGATATGGGATGGACAAGGGCGTACTTGGGTGGGACGGGGAGGGCTGAGAATAGGATGGAAGGCGAAGGGATTGGGGGGTAAGGGGGGCGGGTAAGGGACGGGGAGGGGCGGGGTAGGGAGGATGAGGGGGGAGAAAGGAAGAAAAGGGGAAGGGGGAGGGGACAGGTGGGTCGGGTCGGGTTGGGGCAGATTGGGCCGCGCATGGGCAGGGCGTGGCAAAAATGGATAGTCGGGGCTGGTAGACCGGGCGCTGTATAAGAGCTGTTGCGGCAGGGGCTGAAGGAGTTGTGGGAAAAGAAACGGGGAACTTGAATGAGTAAGTACATGAGGTGCGATGAAGGCTTGTTGAGATGATGGGAGTGAGCGTAAGTGATGATGGGGCAGCGGGTGAATCGGGCGAGTGAGAGGAGTTTGAGTAGGGCGGAGAGGAGGAATGAACCAGAGAAAGGGGTGCTGAGCAGGCGTGGTGGAGACGGGTCGGGTCGGGTCGGGTCGGGTCGGGTCGGGTCGGGTCGGGAGTGAGCGAGAGAGTGCGGCGAGGCGAGTCCTGCGTAGTAGTGAGGTGATGCAAGACGTGGCGAGGTGAGGTGAGGTGGGGATGGGGTAGGGTGGGGTGAAGCAAGATGAGGCGAGGTGAGGTGACGTGAGATGAGGTGTGGTGAGGCAAGGTGAGAAAAAGAGGCAAGGTGAGATGAGGCGAGGAAAGGCTAGCTGTGGACGTGAAAACGCGTGGACTTGCGAAGTCGGGCGAGAAAGTTCATCGCCCATCTAAAGGTATACTTGGATTTAAACGTAACTGCCCCTGACGTAAACCAGCTGTTGCCGTGTCATCGAGAGGTTGAACGCCACGATACTGGCGTTACTGCAGTGACGTGTCAGCTCCTGATTGGATGACATCGTTTCAGCTGACGACCTGCCAAAAGCAGCTCTAAATAAAACGAAGTAAAGCAACGCCAGCTACATGCGTAGTAGCGCCCTCGCGTTCTCACTCAAAGTAGTGCTTTCGTTCGATTGACCACGGTGAAGTACCCCCAAAAAGTTCTTTGAATAAAAAAAATCTGTATTCTTCAAGATAGCAAAAAAAATTAGCCTCTACCCGCCTAATTTTTGAATAAAAGTTTATATTAATACAGGCTCTGATGGAAAAACTTTCACGGGCATAGGTTTTTGTAAGTTATAGAAAAATGTATAGATGAAAGTACTTTTTTCTTTTATTGAATATGTAGTAATTTTTGTAGGAATCAGACGGTATTAAGTATAACGTGCCGCACCGGGCATTCTGAGTGGTAATTGATAAAAAACTGCCACAAAATTAATAGCAACCGAAAGTATTGGCTTGGAGTTATGCTGAACAAATCATGCAATTGTCACCACTGTGTCTCTTAGGACCATGCTAACTTAAAATTTTGTACCACTCACAAGCAGAAACTGATGATAATCAACTTACAATGTGAACAAAAAGCGGCGGCGATGGTGTGACGGTTAGCGTACCGGACAGTTATACCCAAGCTCGCGGGTTCAAACCCGATCGAAGCCGTGGATTTTTAGGGCGACAAAATCCTACGTACGCCTTCCTTCGGAGGGGAAGTAAAGCCGACTGTCCCATGTTCGTAGATTTACTTGCATGTAAAAGATCCTCAAGCCTAAATGACGCCTCTGAGCTAAATTCAAATCGCCTGTTTCTCGCCCAAGAAATACCTCCTTTCTCTGCTAGTTGATGAAAGGAGCGTAGCGAAATTTGCGTGGTCAGACGGAAGAGAGGGCGTGATAGCCCGAGTCTCGCCACGTGTCCGTATTGTCCGTATTTTCATGCCGTCTTCATATTAAATTTCACACGTTCACCATTAACATACAGCAACAATATTTCAGCTTTTTAAGAAGAACAATGCATTTTATGGCAATGCAGGGTTTCATCAGCTTCCGAGTCTTCTTACACCCTGTATGATCTTTGGTTGGGATGGTGCTGCTGCTTAGTGGAGAGGTTTAGAGGCTATCTGCACTGATCGGCCGTGTCCGAGGTTTCAGTTATCTGTAGAATCGACACCCAGTTCTTCTGTAGAAAATTTGGTGGCGACATATAGCAAGTTTGGTAGCGTTTTGCGATAATATTTGAGAATAAAATGCAAATTTAAACAAACAAATGTTGCTCTATGCTTACGAACAGTTCATTAATTAGTAATTTCGGGCGCGTCAAAGGTCATTAAGTCCCGTAAAGGTAAAGGTCGAGAGGTGGCGGTTATCTTCACTCGCTGGGCGGCACCGAACTCCCGTCGGCTGACGGGGTTTCCCTCAACCAGGTGTCTCCCGCCAGCGGGCCCCAACCCGCACAAGCTCTAAACTTCTGGCCGGTGTCCGGTGTGTGTGGTAGTATAGTGAATGTAAGTGTAGATATGTGTAAGTGCGGGGTGAGGATAAGACAAGCAGGAGGAAGGAAAGCGGCGTGTGTGGTAATACAGTGAATGTAAGTGTAGATATGTGTAAGTGCGGGGTGAGGATAAGACAAGCAGGAGGAAGGAAAGCGACGTGTGTGGTAATACAGTGAATGTAAGTGTAGATATGTGTAAGTGCGGGGTGAGGATAAGACAAGCAGGAGGAAGGAAAGCGGCGTGTGTGGTAATACAGTGAATGTAAGTGTAGATATGTGTAAGTGCGGGGTGAGGATAAGACAAGCAGGAGGAAGGAAAGCGGCGTGTGTGGTAATACAGTGAATGTAAGTGCAGATATGTGTAAGTGCGGGGTGAGGATAAGACAAGCAGGAGGAAGGAAAGCGGCGTGTGTGGTAATACTGTGAATGTAAGTGTAGATATGTGTAAGTGCGGGATGAGGATAAGACAAGCAGGAGGAAGGAAAGCGGCGTGTGTGGAAATACAGTGAATGTAAGTGTAGATATGTGTAAGTGCGGGGTGAGGATAAGACAAGCAGGAGGAAGGAAACATTGCGCGCGCTCTGTGGCCCGTTTGTTCGGGTACTGCTCCGGCATTCGTTTGGTACGGATCGGAGAAACCTCGGATCAGAGCTCCCGTCCGCTCGAATTCTTCTCCTGGCAGCGGCTGAATTCGACGTGGCTTCGTGGCTAGTGTTGAAAATTCTGCCACTGTCATCGGGACTCGACCCTAGGACCTTCCGGGCAATGGCACTGGGGTGACATTAGTTGATATCCTGAGCCACATCACCCTGTAGATTCCTGCAGGGTGATGTAGCTCAGGATATTAAGTGTTAAGTGTATGAGAGCAAATAAAGAGGGAAGATTAAAAGCGAAAGAGTAATAATTCTAAAAAACATGGCTACCAGAACTCCCCGGGAACATTAAACGAATTGTCGATTAGCGAGTTTAATTGCAGTTGCTTGTATACATAATAACACAACATTGCACGGCACTTTCACCAACGACAATAGCACTAAACAAGCAAAATAAACCCGACTAGCTTTTAGACTTGGATGCCACACATAGACTGCGGTACAACCTTGGAAAACACTTTACCCTGGTACGAGTATGAATGGCGTTGATTTCTAGGCGGACCCAACCTGACTGGAGGCCACTGTTAGCAGAGGAAATGCATTAATTAACACCGGGTTGGGGTGAATACTATGGGCTGTAAAGTTTATTCGAAAAAGAATCAGGGAAAATGTGTTTCCTTTCGACAATGAGTAGTGACACAGGAGATTCCATTGTACTTCCTCTCCTCCAATGGCGGGCTCAACTCAATCTCTTGAAGGGCGGAAAGTCCCACGTTGGCCTGAAGAGGTAATGTTGTCATGTGACTTTTCGGCTACCACCACCATTGCTCGGCAGAGGCGCGCTCTGTTGCCAGTCAGGGGAACCAATTGACAAATGACGCCGGGAGAGCGAATTTTTTTTGTGAATTTAAGCGTTAATTTAATTATCTTCATTAAATTAAAATTAATTAAAAATTAATTTAAAAATAATAATTAAAAATGCAAAAGGTTTGCCATTAAACAAATCCTACTGAGAACAAGTAACGAGTTATCAAACAGCTGACGAATATGAGCCACAATATAAACTTGAGTTTATCTGTTTCATCATCCTGTTTTCCTGAACTTTATTTGCGCTTCTTTCAACTTGGATTCTTAAAGCCATGATATGTTCTGCGCAGAAACATGTTTTGGATGGGTATATTTCACACCCACGTGTAAGGTGCATGAAATCTGAAAAGCTAGTGCACTAATGCGCATGTGTAAACACAACCCACTCCTTGCCCCCCCTTCCAGCACACACGTATAGTGTCGGTGTCACATGAGAGTTTAGTTGACGCGCGTTTAACGCGCAATAAGTAACGCGGGTCGTAGATTAACACGATGTCTTCTGCGGACGGTCAAAGCGCTCGTGTGCCATTTCCCATAAGATAGTTATTCCACGACACGCCTTACCTAACGCGCGTCAACGCAAAGCTCGTGGAATGGGGTTAAAAGGAAAATGATGTTAACGAAACAACGTTTACCAAGGTTGTTAATACTGCTCGTCCCAACATACTGGGAATG